>CM050515.1:11990000-12402500 GCA_027563665.1 Antrozous pallidus
CCTCTAAGGGACAGTGGCTCAGCCTCCCCAGTTACCTGAGGTGGGTACTCTTATTGCAGTCCTTTATGGGTTGTACAGTATTTTTTAATTTAAGCCCAGCTTGTTATTGTTAGTCCTAGGAGGGTTTGACCTACAGGCCAATTGGCTGTGCAGGAAACTGTGTTCAGGTTGGATGGGCGGAGTCTCTGAGCTGAGCAGGCAGCGTCAGCGTCAGCTACATCCGATGTGGCTTGTGGGTCTCTGTTGGGTGGTAATAGTTGCAGGCACCTCCAAGAGAAAGCCGCTAGTCTCTACCCCTTGCCAGACAACTCTGCCTCTCCCCAAGTGAGTCTGCACACCCAAAGTCTCGCCCAGGGTTGTAAAACAAAGCAGTCCGGTGGTCTCCCGAACCAGGGGGCACGTCGCCAGGGAGCAAGTCGCGCATCTGTGCTGTCACACACTTTACGTGCACAAACTGCTGTTACAAGCAACCCGGATTCTCCTCAGACTAAGAGACCTCTGCTGCGCCCGGCTTCCAGGGTGTGTACCCCGGACCTCGGACCTCGGACCTCGCCTGGCTCTGGGGAATCTGTGCAGTGGGACGTCTCCACCCTCCCTGATGGAAGATCCAGCCGGGGTTGCTGCTGCCAGCCCTACAGCCTGTGCGCGTGCCCTACGGCTCCTCCGAACCTCTGGCTTCGCATGTATCTTCAAGGCTGCCTTCCGCCGCTCTTCTGAGTCTCAGTGCCCCACCTTTACTTTCATTTGTGGAATTTTCACTCGGCCAACTTTCCGGTGATTCTGGATAATGTTTGTCTTGTTTTTATGTTGTAGTTTTGGAATTGTTGCGCGGGGCAGCACAATAGGTGTTTACCTATGCCGCCATCTTGGTTCCTCTCTCCGATAGTTTTATTCTTAAAACTGTATGACATTAGCTTCAAGCTGTACTACTAAAATCCCCTAATACATGTGTGACCTTCAATGTGATATCACCACCATTTATTTATCAGCTTAGTGCACTGGGGAGTGGACAAGACTTTAGAGTTGGAAGATCTCAATTTCAATCTCAATCCTGTCACCCATTAGATAAATGATTTTGCCAAGTCACTTCATTTCCATGAGCCTCAAAAGTGCTTCTCTATGAATTTGGAATAACACTACTTACTCACACGGTGGTGATGATTAAATGACATCAGAAATATGAAAGGGCCTAATAGAGTGGCCTGCATATAAATGTGTTCATAAATATCTACAAACCTGCATAAGCAATGGCTATTCCTGAGGAATCATTTTCATTGTACTTTAACTGAAATTTCAGTATTCATTGTTAAGAAAGTATTACTCTTAGCAAGAGCTATTTGTCCCACCAGACTACTAATGATATTTCAAGTAATGATGACAATAACAATAATAGAAAAAGTATCTTAAAGAGAAAAATTATCTTATACTATGAAATCTTTTCATCTTTCCAACTGTCTCCCCTCTCCAACCTATCCTGAAACTATAAAATATTCAGCCCTCAGGCATCCTCATATTTAGTGATGATAGCTAATTCATTATTAGGTAAGCCTAAAAGCAATGGGAGGCAACTCTTCCAGGGCTCATTAACTCTCCCCAGTTGCCCCTAGAATCTGAAACAATGAGAAAACTACTTGGTAAATACAGGATGAAACAGAAAAGCCATTCTTAGGTAGCCATCAGCAATCCATGAGAATTTGGCAACGGAGAGGACAAAACAAAAGGCTTGGAGAAGAAAAAGGTCTGGGTGTTGTTTATGCAAACATAACACTTAACTTGCTAAAGCCAACTTCTAACTGAAATGGGAAATGCTAGCAAACAAAATGTACCGAATTTTCTGATGTATAAAATGACTGGGCATATAAGACGACCCCCAACTTTTCCAATTAAAATACAGAGTTTGGGATACACTTGCCATATAAGACTACCCCTCTTCCAACGCACACCAAATAAAAATTAATGAAACATCAGATTTGACTTCGACCCCCGACTTTTGAGAAGATTTTCCTGAGTTAAAAAGTCATCTTGTACACCGGAAAATATGGGTATATTGGAAACCACGGTTATGTGGCAAAAGAAACATGTGCAGTTTATAAATGTTAGTTATTTCTATAACCAGATGAAGAATATTACTATTTAAACCTAGAACCAGTATCTGTGCTCAATATGAAAGTGAGTTTTCGACAAGTTTGCATTTCCCTCTGAGTATTTTTTTTAGAAGCCTAGACATTGAATATGGAACTAATTTGTTCATGGAAAAAAAAAAGTGCTTTCACTGCTTGCTGTCACTAACTTGTGTTTTTCTTCCAAACTGTAACTGTGAGAACCAAGTATAGAAAACATGACACGAGATGAAAGCTTTTATTTTTTTTAAGTGATGAGGAAATCTTGTTTAAAAACACACAGATGTTGGGTTTACACAATCAACCAAAACATTTTTCTACCATATAATTTTATTGTCAAGCATGTAATATGCTTTTTCCTAGAAAATCAATATCAGAAGTATATAATGATGATTATTTTCCAACAGATAATTATAATTGGATAATTCTGAGGCCAAAATGAAACATACATATATCTTATTTAAAAGTCTTACATTAAATTCATTTTTAGAAATGGAACAGAAATGATCTAATGTTGCTTGAAGTAAATTCTAAACTTACACTCTTTGCCTATCGGTTTTTTTGTTTTTGTTTTTGTTTTTCAAAAATGCAGGTACTTAGCCTTATTCTTAAGAGATTTTGGACTTAAAATCCAATGAACTAAAAGAAAATAGAGTATTTAAAGCAAAGCATGTTTACTTCCAAATTTTCAATCATGGGATTTACTTGTGTAGCCACAATTCAGGGGTAGAGTCTGTTTTTCCACTTATACTGCTATCAAGAGCTGCATCTGGCCCTCTGGTTTGGTTCAGGGGATAGAATGTTGGCCTTCGGGCTCAAGGGTCCCAGGTTCAATTCTGGTTGGGGTCACACCCAGATAAAAGAGCCACATCGGAATGAAGACATACAGACACACCCCTAAAGCAGTACATACTTCCCAAAGTTTCTTCTTCAGCCCCAGAGTGATTCACTCTGAAGAAGGCCACCCCTTGTCCTCACTGGTTCCCTCGGGAAGAAGGCAGGATCTCGCTTCCTTTGAGCCTCTTCTTACAACCCCAACAAGTTTGATCAGAAATATAGACTTGCAATCCTTAAAAGGCAGAAAACAGGAGATCAGAGAAGGTAGCCTACACCTTGTTGGGTGTGAAGAGGAGACTTAGAGCTGGTAAAGTGTGCACTGACAAGCTTCTGCTTGATGAGGAAGTTACTCTTTCCTCCAAAGGGACTGAAATAAAACCTCTTTCCTCACCCAAACAGATGAGAACCAGCAGGGTAAAAACCAGAGGTTATTGGCTACAATGCACTACACCAAGAAAAGAGGCAGAGAGTGCCGAAACCAGTTTGGCTCAGTGGATAGAGCGGACTGAAAGGTCCCAGGTTCGATTCCTGTCAAGGGCCATTTACCTTGGTTGAGGTCACATCCCCAGTAGGGGGTGTGCAGGAGGCAGCTGACTGATGTTTCTCTCTCATCGATGCTTCTAACTTTCTATCCCTCTCCTTTCCTCTCTGCAAAAAATCAATAAAATGTATTTTTTTTTAAAAAAAAGGAGGCAGAGAACTGTGGGGTACAGTCCTTCCTGGGTGACAATGAGCCTGGCAGTTTTTGCCAAGCTTAGCAGAGGGAAAAGAAAGCCTCTTTAGAAATATAGTTGGCAAAACACTGACTATAAAGGATCCTCTGAGAAAATGCATAATTACAGACTCAAAGTCACTGACTAGACTAGATTCCCAAGTACCTTTGACCCTTGAACAGTCAGGACTGCATGGGTCCACTTGTGTACAGACTTTTTTCCCATAAAATAGAGTCGGCCTTCCATATCCACAAGGTTTCCACATTTCAGATTCAACAAACTTTGGTTGGAAAACAGTACTTTTGATCTGCAGGTGGGAGCCTGCAGATGTGGAAGGCCAACTGTATGCATTGTTCTACATACAATTTTATTTTTTATTTGTTTTTTACAAGACTTTTTAGTATATTTTTTTATTGATTTTGGAAAGGAAGAGAGAGGGAGAGAGAGATAGAAACATCAATGAGGAGAATCACTGATGGGCTGCCTCCTGCATGTCCCCTGCGAGGGACAGAGGCCATCAACCTGGGCATGCGGACCGACCCGGAATAAAACAGTGACCTCCTAATTCATAGGTTGACACTGAACCACTGAGCCACGCCAGTCAGGCTCTACACCATCCCATCGAATAAAGACAGAATATGCAAATTGACCATAACTCTGCGACACAGATGGCGGCGCCCACAACCAATAAGGAAGGAATATACAAATCAATGTGACAAGGCAGGAGGCAGAAGGCAGATCCAGGCCAGAGCGAAAGTGGAAAGGCGGCTCCAGCCCGGAGCGAAGGTGGTACTGGCAGCCAGGGGAAGGAAGGCCTCTTGTGCACAAATCTTCGTGCGTCGTGCCTCTAGCTTTATATAAGGGATTTGAGCAACCATGGATTTGATATCCACAGGGGTCCTGGAATCAATCCCTCTCGAATACTGAGGGATGACCGAGGAGTCAAAAGTGATAGTCAGCCGAAACTGGTTTGGCTCAGTGGATAGAGCGACGGCCTGCAGACTGAAGGGTCCCTGGTTCGATTCCAGTCAAGGGCATGTGCCTTGGCTGCGGGCAAAATCCCCAGTGTGGGGTGTGCAGGAGGCAGCTGATTGATGTTTCTCTCTCATCAATGTTTCTGACTTTCTATTCCTCTCCCTTCCTCTCTGTAAAAAAAAATCAATAAAATATATTTTTTTAAAAAGTTATAGTCAGATTTTGGACTGTGCAAGGTTCCAGCACCCCACACCCACATTGTTCAGTTGTGACCTGCATATCCTTTATATGACAGTGGCATAGTCTAGGTGCCTACTGCATATTCTTTACACAAAAAGGCCCTCCACCTTCCTTCTTCCTTCATTACATTTACTGATGGGGATGGACAAAGCAGGAAAATAAACCTAGAAAGATACTGATGCCTTCTCTTATTTACTGCATAAAGTTTAAGACTTTGGATCTGAATTAAAACCTAGGTTCTACTTATTACTTTACCTCATTTGAGGTACTTAACCTACCAAGGCTTCCACTTATATGATCCTGCTGATTAGAAGAGGTATAGTATGTCAAACCTTCAGCACAGGGTCTGGCATATGTTACAGTCCATCCATGCGCTTCTCTCAGAACCCTCACCATCAATCACATCCTGTGTCTCTTCACTCTTGGAATATACCTCCATCACAATACTGGTGACAACTCCCTATGTTTTTGTGATTATAAATATCTCTCTATGTAAGGAAGCATGGGACTTGGTTGGAAAGTCTGTAAGGAGGATTCTCTGAAAGGTTGGGCCTCTTAGGGGGACCCTGCCAAAGGTGGCTGCCCTGCCTTAACTTGTCCAAATAAGTCTGAGTCCCTGGGTGTTTTGCTGGATCTCTATGTTTTGTCTTTAAACCCAACCCTGTAAAAGCATATGCTTTCTCACGGATACTTATCCTGCTGATTGTATCTAGAGGTTAATTTTAGTTCAATCTGTTTTTACAATAAAAGCCTAATGAGGCAGGGAATCGGGGCTGTTTTGGTTCCTAAAGCCAAGCAGACCCTTAGCCATCTCTTTCACAGAAATGTGTGTCAGAGTAATCTATTCATTCATCACTCAGGGTCTGCTGGTCAGCCCCAGCATCTCTAGACTGAGAAAGGACTCATTCTTTATTTTCTCTTTGTTTTTTATAATTTCTTTATTGATTAAGGTGTTACATATGTGTCCTTATTCCCCCATTTCTCCCCTTTATCCCCCCAACTCACGCCCTCACCCCCCTATTTCTGTGTCCATTGGTTAGGCTTATATGCATGCATACAAGTCCTTTGATTGATTTCTTCCCCTCACCTACTCCCTCCTACCTTCCCTCTGAGGTTTGATGGTGTGATTGATCTCTCTCTCTCTCTGGATCTGTTTTTATTCATCAGTTTATGTTGTTCATTATATTCCATAAATGAGTGAGATCATGTGATATTTATCTTTTCCTGACTGGCTTATTTCACTAAGCATAATGCTCTCCAGTTCCATCCACACTGTTGCAAATGATAAGAACTCCTTCTTTTTTACTGCCACATAGTATTCCATCGTGTAGATGTACCACAGTTTTTAATCCACTCATCTGCTGTTGGGCACTGAGGCTGTTTCCAAATCTTAGCTATGGCAAATTGTGCTGCTATGAACATAGGGGTGCACATATCCTTTCTAATTGGTATTTCTAGTTTCTTGGTCATTCTGTATCTTCAATACAAACATGCCCATGCACACACTCACCATGTGGTTAACAAATGTTTGCTGAATAAAAGAGTAAATGAGTGCATAGTCTATGTGATTACTTTTTTTCCTTGTTTTTATATAACTCCAGCTTTCTCCTGATGGTGTTACAGATAGACAACTAAACCTGGTGACCACATCAAGATCCTGCTAAATGCCAATTAAAGCATGTTGCTGACACACTGAATCCTTGGTCTGCGTGAGTTAAAGTCTATACTAACTGGGACAAAACAACTGGGCTCCCTCATAATTGGGAAGTTCAAGAATCAGATTCCATTTTGGCACAGATAAAAATCTTTTCACTTTTTCAGAATTTAAAAAAAGAAGAGCGCTGACCAGTGTGGCTCCGTTGGTTGGATGTCATCCCATGTTACAGGTTTGATTCCCGGTCAGGGAACATGCCCGGGTTGTGGGTAGGAGGCAGGCGATCAATGTTTCTTTCTCACTTCAATGTTTTTCTCTTCCTCTCCCATCCTCTCTCTCTAAACATCAATTTTTAAAAATCTCTGGTGTAAATTAACACATACACACACACACACACACACACACACACACACACACACACACACAAATCATAAAAGAGAAATTTCCATGCAGTGATTAACTACCAGGTGGGATTGCCCAGTATCTCATGGCAAACATTCTGGCTGGAGCCTCACCAGGCCTGGATGTTATCCCTGCAGCTCTGGCTCAAGGCAGGCTGAGAACATCCTTTCCCACTGCTTCCAACAGCCAACCTGCTCCAATCCTGACCCTAAGGGTGCCCCTCCATGTCCAAAGCTTTGGAAAGAAAAATAAAAATTCCTAAATCAATGATCTCACATTTCTTCAGTATTTTCTCATGGACATGGGATCCTTATTAGGAAACTAGTGACCCAGTGCACGAATTCGTGCACACTGAAAGGAAATTAAGTAAAAGGTAGCCGGTGGGGCGAGATTAGACAAGATGGGCTGGACACACCCTAGAACCAACCTCTCATGGTCCCTCTCCGGCCACACAGCTCAAAGGGCGTCTGTGGAGTGAGCAAGGTCCCTCCGGCAGGTGGGGTCCCTCGGCCTGGCCTGCCGGGATTGGGCTGAAACCAGCTCTCTAACATCCCGCAAGGAGTCCCAGATTATGAGAGGGCACTCTGCAAAGTTGCTGCAAATGCAAGTGGGCAGTAAACCAGATTCAGGGCCAAGAGTGCCCCAGCAACAACATAACCCACGTGCGGCCCCTCGGGGAATCAGGTTCACTCCTCTCTGGTTCCAGGGTGCATCACCCAAGAACTGCCACTGCCAAATCACTGCAGCTCAGCAGCTCCTGCATTGAGCATCTACCCCCTGGTGGTCAGTGCACATCATAGCGACCATCAGATGGACACTTAGTCTTTTATATATATAGATACCCCAGGTGAGCCTCTGGAACATAGCCCTCAGCACAGTGTTAACACAACCAATCACTCATAACTGACATGCAAGCTAGAGTGGCCACAAAGTACAAGCTGCCTCCCAAGGTCTTTCAGAAATAAATTTTTTTATAAAAAGAAGAAAATGCTAATTCTGCTGTGTGCACAGTTTCCATTTGCAAGGGAAAGGTTATACAAAACAAGCTCATGGTTCAGTTATTCTCCAGGTACTGCCATGTGAAAAGAAAGCCAAAATAAATTTCAAACCCTTTTCCCCAAAGTTCAGGCTTTTGAAATGCCCTGACCTGACCAGCTTCAAAACTGGTGTATCCAAGTTTAATTCCAAAGAACTGTAGTTTTAAAAGTAAAGTTTCCTCTAAATAAAAACCGTGACAGAATATTATCCTAATTATTATACCCAGTGCAAGTGGCAGCCAAACAGGACTAGCTCCGGATCACACCTGCAAATTGTTGAGAAGAACAAAGAAGGCATAAAGGACCTACTTCTTAAGAAGCACTGTCAAAAATGGGAGGAAGCATTATATATTTGAAAGTAGATAAGGGAGCAAATCTTAAAAGTTCTCATCACAAGAATAAAGTTTTGTAACTGTATGTGATGATGTATGTTCACTAGACTTATTATGGTGATCATTTTGCAATAGACACAAAGATCATCAGATTATTATGCTGTACACCTGAAACTAATATATGTTATATGTCAATTATACCTCAATAAAAAAAATAATGAGAGTGGTAAAAAGGGGATGAGGGGAGGAAGAGAGAAAGAAAGAGCAAGGTAGACCTGGATAGAAACAAAGGCACAAGACATATTCTGGAAACACAGGGAAAGTGCAGACACAAAAGGACAGCCTGATCAGCCAAAAGAAAAGCTGACAGAAGTGAACAGAAAAAAACAGCAAGTGGGAAAACCTATCCCGTGTCAAAAAGCAGGCTGGAGGGTGGGGGAAAGCAATTAAACACCAATGACAGATGGAGATAAGGGCATCCAAGGCAAAGCGTCCATCCATAAGACACTTGAAACCAAGGACTGCCAGGAGGTGAGTGGGCGAGCAGCAACAAACCAGGAGCAGGAAGGGCAGCATGACAGAGGGAAAACAAAGGGTCTTAGAATGAGGAAGAAGCTGCCAAAGTTAGGGGGCAGGAGGCAGACTGTCAGGGTGTATGTGACGAACAGGACAATGGCTGCACAAGTAGTGTTAGAAAAGCTCTATAAACAAGAGGGTCGCCTACTGCACCCCCAAAGCTCATCACCTCTGAGAGGTTTCTAACCTCTACTGAGCACGATGTTGAAGGGACAGTATGGTCCCCATTACCAAGGGGTGTTGGCTCATGTTTCAACTGTCCCCCTTGTGGAAAAGACAATAGATGGTACAGACAATAGATGCTACACATCCATCAAGAATTGTGTAGCATTCCAAACTATTAACCAAGAATAAACACCTTGATGAAATAAATGTGAGGTCATCTTCTGCAGGTGCTGGTTGGATGATGGATCCAATAGCCATTGTTGGGCCTCTATGTGTATCTGTGTGTACGCCTCTGTCATGGGAAGGAGGGGTCCATGTGTTAGAAAGCTGGCAGTTGCACTTGAGAGCCAAGACTTAAAAACAGAACATGGTCAATGAGTGAACTAGTAAAACGCACAAGACGTATAATAAGAAACAGTTATCTCAGGCAAAGAGCCCAGTGAGGTCCGCTGCAGTCCACACCCACAGTGAAGCTCAACGAAGAGGTGACTCAACTTCTCTAGATTTAAGTTGACCCTTCCGAGACCCTGGCCACGAGAGGGCTGAGTTTTGAGTCAGACTTACATGCTAATCCTAGCCCTGGGAAGGTGCTCAGGCGCCAAGCCTCAGTTTCCTCTTCTGCAAAAGAGAGCCCCTCGGACCATCAACCCTGAGAGCCTAACAGAGTTCTCGAGTCTCACCCGAAAATGCCAGTGAAACCAATGAAAGCTGAAACACTGTGAAAATCTAATGTCACTGTGCAAAACAGATGCGGTAAAGGATACATGAATGTGTAAATGGAGCCCAGAAGGGATTAAAGGGCTTTAAATTGTGGGTCTAACTCAGCAACTGTGAGTAGCTGGGGATCTGAAGCAACAGCAGTTTCCAGTTCTAGAGCGTCTAAGAATTAGCTAGACTCAGAGTCAGGGGTCTCACACATGTCCAAGTGATTATGACTTATTGTGCAACCTCCTCTAGAGCAAAGGGATGGGAGCTAACGGAATTCCCCTAACTTCTAGAGATCATTTATTCACCTTCATTCACATTAATTAGAAGGGCAAAATACATTAGAGAGCTGGGTGGGAGTTCTGGGACAGGAAGGCTGAGGTAGAGACCGGGGTCTCCATGCAAAACACAAAGCCTTCTCTTTTCAGTACAGGTACTCACAATTTGATAAACGACATAATGCTTCTTCTCTCTTCCTGTGCCCAGAGTCTCCTTCTTGATTTTTACTGGCATGTCAACTTGTGACTCAGACTTTATTTGAGCTGACAAGACTACACCACCAAAATTATTACCAAAAAAAGTGCCTGAAGAGGTAACTGTACACAAAAGTGCTACCTCGGTGTCAGCCCTCCCGGTGGTATTCATTTAAGTCTGTTTGTCAGCGGTGAGTCCTTCTGGGGCTGGGCCCAAACCCTTACTTATCTACAGAGTTCTTCAGGCCTGCAGCACTGTAAACACTCAGCAAAAGATTCTCTGAATTAATCCAAGAGTCAAATCACCTTGGATAAGTGAACACTGCTTAGAAACTCAAGTTTTCTTACGGATATGACCTGGGGTGTGGACAAAGTACCTTCTAACCTTCAACTCTAACAAATGCCAAATAACCTAATCTTCTGAAAACAAAAAGGCAATGTCTAGACACACATTGTAACTTTTATACATTTCATGTAATAGAAAACTGTATATAACTAAACCTGATTCGTATGGCCATTTTAAAAAGCACAAACCTTAATTTTAATATTAGACCCTAAGTTTTAAATATGGAAAAATATACATGTTGGTTATCCTTAAAAAATTTATTCAGAAAAATATATTAATTCTGGCATTTATTTTTAAACCTTCTCCCCTGACAGACTGTATCTAGAATACCATTGACGTAACAAAAACAAATAGACTATTTAAAACGGCTACAGTTTAACAAAGGTGTTTGGATTTTTACCTTCTTTGGTTACTACACAAAAGCAGCAAATGCAAGCACAGTTGCCACAGCAGCTGGCAAGTTCTTCCATATGGGAAGAAGTTTGTGGAACAGCTGGGGAATGCAAGATGCTCTGGAACAAGCAGCCTGTTCATCTTCCTGCAATGAAAGAGACAGTCCAGGGCAGGTTTGGCGCATGCCCTGCAGCTGCTTTCTTCCCAGTGGGAGCTCAACAAGTACCTACATTGAAGTGAGATGCACAAAAGCAGAAACCTCGCTCCTAAACCTTTGCATACTGTCATTCGGTTACTTTACCAGCTCATTTTCCAGTGTGGCAGAAAGCTATTGTTTTGTATTCAAGTGTAAAACTGATATAGACTTTAAATGGCAATCCCTCCCTGTGCTCCAGTGCTATACCTTCTTGGTGATGCTGTGGTGCTTAAGGACATTATAACATTTGCAGTACTTTAGCCCAAGATTGATTAAAAGATAAATGCAAAAATAAAATCAAGAATTATAAAACAGCAGTGGAAAAGGTCTTTCAAAAACAATTTGACATATCAAAAGAAAACCATTTTTCCACCTGTATTTGCTAAATGGAAAAGGATTCCAGTTTTGTAACACATGGAATAGCTATACTGTCTGTGGACCAGTTTCGCTTAACTGTGTCTTTTTGTTACCTTCCAAAAGTTAGTTTACGATTTTTCAAATCCCACATAGTTTACCTTATTTAAGCAAATGTTTTTAAAATTTTATCTCAAACTCTCCTCCCTTCGCTATCAATTTGGTGGCTCACCTTTAAACCAAGATTGTGCCAGCATAATTTTCACAGAAGCTGATAATTTTCTTTAGTGTTATAAATAGCTAGTGAATGAGCAAAGAAAATACTTGCTTCCTTTTCTGCAGTTTGTTTGATTTGGGTTGTGTGTATGTGTGTGTGTTTTTTAAGTCCTATCATCTTGGTCATTAGAATACTGGCTTCAAATTTAAAGGAAAGAGAAATGACTGCAGGGGTGGCCACAAAATTATACAGTTGTAAAACTCAGAGAAGAGTTCTATAGTTCCTTGTAAATTCCTTGGGCAACTAGATAAAGTTTTCCGTCAGTGCCAACCACCCCCATCACCACGACCACTTTCTGACGAGAAAGAATCACTACACCGCAGTGTTAATGAAGAAGAAAAGGGAGCTCAAGACAAGTATCCACCATTTCACTTCTTCGGCTGAGGGAAGAAAGAAAAAGAGTCTGTTCATAAACACTACTAAAGGCCTGGTGCATGAAATTTGTGCACAGGGAGGGGGAGTGTCCCTCAGCCCAGCCTGCGCCCTCTCCAATCTGGAACCCTTCGAGGGATGTCCGACTCCCCATTTAGTCAGACATCCTTCTCACAATCCAGGACTACTGGCACTCAACCGTTCGACTGCCTCCTGTCTGATTGCCCCTAACTGCTTTCTGCCAGCCAGCCTGATCACTCCGTAACCACTCCCCTGCCAGCCTGTTGCCCCTAACTTCCCTCCCCTGCAGGGCTGGTCACCCCTAACTGTTCTCCTCTGCAGGCCTGGTTCCCCCAACTGCCCTCCCCTGCAGGGCTGGTCCCCACAAATGCCCTCCTCTAGTGGTCTGAGTCTCCCCCCCAAAAAAGTGTCTTTCCTTGCAGGCCTGGTCACTCCTAACTCCCCTCCCTTACAGGCCTGGTTGCCTACAACTGCCCTCCCCTGCAGGCCTGGTTCCTCCCAACTGCCGTACCCTGCAGGCCTGGTTACCCAACTGCCCTCCCCTGAAGGCCTGGTTCCCCTCAACTGCTATCCCCTGGGGGCCATCTTGTTGTGACCATCTTGTGTGCACATGGGGGCAGCCATCTTGTGTGTTGAAGTAATGGTCAATTTGCATATCACCTCTTTATTAAATAGGATGGTTATTAGTGAAAATGTGTTGAGTAGCTACACAGCTTGGAACCAGAAGTTATTATATCACCTCTATCTTAGAAGAGCAAACTGAAGTTCAGAGAAGCTGAGCAATTTGCCCAACATGACAGAGCTACAAAGGGTGCAGGTGGCATTTGTAGCTGGCCATTCGGACCTCAGAGGATTGCCCTCAGTCACCATGCCTCGCCACCTCCATAACTGATGACAGTGCCCTAGGACATTCTGAGTCACAGACTGTTATTCCAGACTTCAAACAACATATTTCCTTAAACATTCCACCTTAAGTACATGCAAGACAATACCAACGTCCCATACCATATACTTGATGTTGGTAATGGATAAAGGTGTTTGAATAATACCATGTTCTTAGAAGCCTAAAAAGATTTTTGGAGTTTTAACTCATCAGGCAGTTAAGGTTGCCATATTTCCAAGGCAAATGTCACTTCATTTTAAACACATATTGAGAAGATGGCCGTCACACAGTTCTAACAGGGTGGGAACTATAGGCCCTTGGGGCAGGGAAGGCAACAGAGCTCAGTGCTTGTGAGTTCCCAGGCCCACCTGCCTAAGGGGACACCACAGAAAGTAAAGGGCAGCTATTTCTGACTCTATTCGAGTTGTCAGATAATTCTAAGGGTTTTAATTGTCTTCAGATACCTGAAGCATTAAACTATGATCGTTTTTACTTGAAGCACTGGCCCTAACAAAAGCAAGCAATATGTGAAAAGTCAATCTAACCCTAATGCCTAATATCAAACCCAACCTACAGTAACAGCGAATATCCCGAGACTCTTCCATCAGCAATCCACAAAATACTTTTCAGGAACACCCTTTGGCCAAGACTGGGGTGAGCAACCAGGAAGTACTTTTGGGAGGAGGGCAGACCCTGGGTCCTGTAAATATCTTTAAACCTCAGTTTCCTCGTTGTAACAGAAAGAATGAACCCCTTTGGAGGAAACTGTGAGGTGTCAGAGAGAAAGGTGAAGAGCCTTCCAAAGCGGACGTATAAGATCCTCTCCGGTTTTAGGCTCTTCACACAAACCAGTTGCTGCCTTTTCCCTACTACAGGAGAAGGGGGTGTCGGCAGATAAAACAAATAAACTCTACCCATTGATCCTGAGGGATAATCTTTCACACCTGAGCAGGGGACCCCGGGTTTCCCTTCTGGGTTTCCCTTCTGGGGCACTTCCTCCTCTGTGTCCAGCTCCCTGAGGTCTGGCGCCTGGAAGAGGGGAGACTGCCCTGCCATTTCAGCGGCAGTACTTGTGCCTGTGCGGGGGGTGCACCATTATCACACTCGTGGAAAACGAGGCGTTCTCCTAATTTCCCCTGCTTTCCTCTCCATTCTTAGGAATGTCCAATGGCAATACACTGTCAGACTTCACCAGAGCTGTAACGCCAGCGCCAGAGCGCCTAACCCCGCACCTGACCCAGCCCGCGGCCCGGGCTGGAGCCGGCCAGCCGGCCGCTCACCCAGAAATGCAATTACCGCCTCCAGGAGCTCTGCTCGGGGTGCCTGGGGCTGCTGGCAGGCACCTGCGACTAAACAGCTCCCTCCCGGGAGCCCGCACGCGTCCAGAGCCTGCGGGGAGGGGTGTGGGCCGGGAGGCTGGGCCCGCGCGGCGCTCCAAGTTCAAAATCGCGCGCGACCCTCGGACCCGGAGGAGAGAAAGCGGAGCCACGGCGGCTCCCGCCACTCGCCCGGGAAGGAAGCAGGCGATGTCACAGTCCTGAACACCCGCACGCCCGGAGCCCCCGCCCCCGCCCCTCCTCCCCGCGGAACGGGCTGCGGGGCTCACTTCCCGAACTCGGCAGAGGGGTACCCGGCCTGGCGGACTCCCCCGGGCTGCGCGCGCCGGGGCGCGCCGGGACGGAAGTGGAGGGGAGGAGTGGCTGCGCAGCGCCTTTGTTACCGAGCTCGGGGACCCTGCGGGCCGCCGGGAGCGCCCGCAGCCGCGTCCCGGGGACCGGCCAGCCCTCCCGGCCCGCCGCGGCGACACGGACCCCACACCGGCCCGGGAGAAGCGCGCGCCTCGCGTCCCAGCGTTGCCAGCCTTAACGCTCCGCTGCGTTCCCTGCCCTCTGGCCACCGCGTGGAGGGACGCTCCTCACCTTCCCGAGCTTCCCCCGGCCTCCGCCGCGCAGAACCGCCGCCTCCCGCCGACAGCTGTTCTCCAGCCCCGACTCTCCGCAGCGCCGCCGCCGCTTCCCGCCTCCTCCCTCAGAGCCGGGAGCGGCCCGTCTCCGGGCGATCCGCCGCGCTCCTCACCTGGAGGCTCGCGCGGGTGCCTCCCTCTGCCCGCCCGCGCCACCATCGGGCGCTGGCGCCCTCTGCCGGGTCACCAAGGGGGGGCACCCTGGCGACAGCGAGGAGCAGGGCACAGGGGTCGTGAACCGGAGCCCGACCGAGTGCGAGAAACGCCGCGTCTCTCGCCGCAGGACACCCTTTCCCGAACTGGGGTCGGTGCGCCGGGCGCCTCCGGAGCCAGACACCGCGCCCCAAGTCACCCCTGGCGCCCAGAGCGCCCCACTCGGCCCCGCCCCCGGGGGTGTCCTGAGGAAATCGCTACGCCTCGCGCACGCTCGTCCTGTTTTCAAACGCCGCCAAGGCAGCTGCGCTGCGCGCAAAGGAAGTTTGTGTCTGGCGTCTCCGCAGCCCTCTCCTGCCCCAGCGAGAGGCGCCCCGGGGAGGGCGGCGGCCTGTCACGGGCCCTCACTCGGGTCCTGGGACTAGGAAGAGGCTTGTAGCGAGGTCCGAGGTCCCTGGGGGCGCACGTCTGCCTTAGGGCCGGAGGCCGGGCCGGCCGGGAGGAGCGGGTCCGGGTGACTCGCTCTTTCATCCGAGTCAACACCCCCAGACCCGCCCCCAAGGTCCTGAGTAAAACTCTGCAGGGAAGCAAGTTGGCGGCTCTGCCACGGAGCGCTTCCACACGCACCGGCGAGGCGACCCCACTCGCCGACCCCGCGCGCCGCGGGGAAGCCTGAGCGGCGCCGGCCCCCGAGCCCACCTGCCGGGCCGGCCGCCCGCACCCAGTTCCCCGCGGTGACGAAGGGGGCGGCTCTGCCGCGGGCGGACACTCACGGGGTAACCTCGGCGCAGAGTCGCCTGCACTACCTGGCTCTCGGCGAGGGGCCCAAGAGAGTCCGCCTGGTCCCAGTCGCCGCAACTGCGGGAGCAGAGCAAGTTGCGAGGCTGGTCCGGCGCACCAGGCACCCCCCTCCAGGACTGCGGGCGCCCGAGTCCTGCGCGGCGGGCGGCGCCGGGTATGAATTGTATCGCCTGGGGTGTCGGCAGCCGGCGCTCTGAGTGGCTCGGCGAGTGGGCCGGGCGGACAGGCGGGCCCGCGCCACCCGCCCCTCGGCTCCCGCCTGCGCGCACGCGCCCCGGCTCGCGGTTCTCACCCGCGGCAGCCGCGCCGCTGCCCGGAGGCTGGAGGGCGCCTCTCACCTTAGTGACCCTGAGCCCAGTGGCTCTGCTAGGTGTGAACCCCACCGAGGTGTTAGAACTTTGGAGTCCTTCGCGCTCTAGCCCTGTTGTCAAGGAGACCACTAAAAAACGTGAAAAAAGTCACATCACCCTTCCAACTGGTCTTGACAGGGACCATAACCCATCTCTGTGTTTCTCACAAATTAAACTTTAGCTAATCAGAATCGCTCAGATTTGCTAAAACAGAATGTTGTCAACTCCAGCCAGCCATCCCATCCCCTCCTTTCTGTTTCTTTAATCAAATGCTCAAGGGCCCAGAGAATTTGAGTTTCTAACAGGTTTCCAAGATTTGTGGAGTACTTGGTAATTTTCTAAGCAGTAGACAAATTTAACCATGTACAATCCACTTGTGCTACTTGTCTGTTTCAGTAGGTAGTGTTCACTTTTAATTTTTCTCCAGCCTTTTCTTTTGTTCAGAATGTTAAACTCTTTCATTTTCCTCTTGAGGATACACCACGCTTCCTATCTAATAAAAGAGTAATATGTAAATTGACTATATCTCTGATATACCCACAAGCCACGCCCACCAGCCAGGCCCACCAGCCAATCAGGAACATATAAATCCCAACCAACATGGCTGCAGCCACTGAGCAGAAGGGAGGCTTGGGTTTCCCTGGCAATGGAGGAGGAAGCCAAGCTTTCCCTCTGCCCTTGCCAGTCTAGGCCTCCATTCAATGCTACAAGATTTTAATTATAGAAGATACATAATCCCAACAGAAATGGTGGCAGCCCAGGAGCTGGAGAAAGCAGAGGCTACTGTTGCCCGAGGAATGGAGGAAGCCAAGCTTCTGCAGCCCTAGTGCCTAGGCCTCCACTCCAGGTTAAAAAGTTTCAATTACAGAATTTAAATAAACCAAAACAAACCCCGCCAGCAGGCGAGGGGATCCCAAGGCAGGTGGTGGGCGTGGAAGCCACGGGGGCATACACTACCAAGGAGACAGAACTGAACAGCCTGCTTGGCCCCGGAGAATGGCTGGTTAACCAGAGACAGGTAAGATTCCTCAGGGAAGGAACAACCTAAGACAGGCACAGTCGCAGAGGGGCCAACAGGAGAGAACTAAAAGGTCAACAAAGGTGGGGCACAGACCCACACCCCCTAACCTTGCAGGGGCCTGAACTCTTACCCCTTGAGAGAGATGTCTCCTGCCCCCATGGCTGCTTCACCTCCCACGCACAGTTCAGATCGGGACCCAGGTTACAGACAGAGACTTGGCCAGCAGCAGCTGCCCTATATCTAAATCCAGTCTAGTACCAGGAATGCTCAGGGCCTACTCAAGAATGCAAATAATATTCCTTTCCACTAATATTTACAGGGTAAACTAAGATTATTGCTTGAGTATTACATCTGACAGTAAAATAGTAATCAAGTTTTCAGATTAATTTAAATTGGCCAAGTGAAATAAGTGAATACTCAAGAAAATTTAAGTGTACTGGACAAAAAGCTGTTCCTAAAATATTAACTAAAATTTCTATTAGTAGTTTGTCTCATTGTAAAATTGCTTACCATCCAAAGAACCTAAAGCAGTCATATTTTTGTGCAAATATTAAAATGTAAAGTTACCAAGACTGCAATATAAAATCTCCAAAAGCCCCCATTAATCAAAAAGGAGGGGGGATATTGGAGTAATATCATGTAAGGAAAAATATCCTGTAAGTAAATTACATCTAGAAAATTCTTACTCCAGAAAAGTAACTTCCATTTGTAATGCCAACAGCAGGACACCCATGAAAAATACACATGGTGTCAAAATAAGCCAAAGGAAAATCATTTGGGCAAAAATAAAAAAGAATCCCAAGTCTAATTTACATAAAAGATCCCTTTATTAACTTTTGGTTGAGAATATGTTTGTATATTTTCAGAAAACAACTCCAAGACCATATGGATTCCTACAACAAAGAGGAACTGACAGGTCTGTTCCAACTGCAAAGACAGTCTGGAGATGGAAGACACTTATGACACCTTGCATTCTAGCAGTCAGCAGCTGTGCATCACTGCAGATGGCCCAGGACCAAACCAGAGAGGGTGGAACCTACATTGCCACCATATCTCCACCATCCAGATACCATTGCTGACATGTACACATAAAAAACTATTTGGTGTTGAAACTGGGACTCAGAACAGTTGGACATTGAAACTGAGACTCAAACATTTTTTGTTCTTATACATTTATTTCCAGTATGCAGATGCAAGATCTTTTTAAAGAAAAGAAACAGGGGGAAAAGATTGATACAGAGGCAAAGAAGCATTGAACAGACTGTCAAACTACAGGGGGAAGGCTGGGGAGAGTGGGAGGTGGGAGCTGTAAGAGATCAACCAAAGGGCTTGTATGCATGCATATAAGCATAACCAATGGATACAAGACACTGGGGTTGTGGGGGGGGGGCGGCAGGTGAGGACATGTGCTGGGGGGTAAGGGAGGCTGGTGGGAGGACAATGGGGGGGGGAAGGAAACATATATACTACTATTTGTAATACTTTAAAGAATAAAAAAATTTTTTTAAATAAAAACAAAAATAAACCTAAAAAGAAATGGCTGTTGCCATGGAGCGAGCAGGAGACTTGGATCTGCACCAGGCTACAAAGTTTCAATTGTAGAACATAAATTAATCCCAGATACCAGGGCCCCCACTTGGGTTGCTGAGGGGTGTGGCCGGCCTTCAAACCACAATAGGCCCCTCGCCCATACCACCCCACCCCCCAAGGGAGCCCCACCCTGTTCTGGGATACCCTTTAGGGTAAACCAGCTGGCCCCCACAAATGCACCAGGCATTTATCCTATCTAATAAAAGAGTAATACACAGATTCACCGTCACTAAAACACACAAGAGGGCTGCCCCCATGTGGACACAAGATGGCCAGCAGGGGAGGGCCATTAGGAGGTTCCAGGCCTGCAAGGGAGGGCAGTTGTGGGCTATCAGGACAGCAGGGGAGGGGAGTTGGGAGGGACTAGGCCTGCAAGAGAGGGCAGTTAGGGGTGACCAGGCTGGCAGAGGAGGGAGATTGGGGGCAAACAGTCTGGCAGGGGAGCAGTTAGAAATCAATTAGGCTGGCAGGGTAATGGTTAGAGGGTAATCAGGCTAGCAGGCAGAAGCAGTTAGGGGCAATCAGGGAGGCAGGCAGGTGAGCAGTTTGGAGTCAGCAGTCCTGGATTGTGAGAAGGATGTCCGACTGCCCGTTTAGGCCCAATCCTTTGGGCCTAAACGGGCAGTCGGACATCCCTCGAGGGGTCCCAGATTGGAGAGGGTGCAGGTTGGGCTGAGGGACAACCCCCACCCCCCATGCACGAATTTCATGCACTGGGCCTCTAGTGTGTATATAAGCCCCCATCAGAAAAATGAAAGGTGAGATGTGTATTAGCTTGTTGGGGACTAGACATCCAAGATCAAGGTATCAGCAGGGTTGATTTCTTTTGAGGCTCTCTCCTTGTCTTATCAGTAACATCTTCTCCCTGTGTCTTCACATGGTTTTCTCTTTGTGTGCATGTGTCCAAAATCTCCTCTTCATGCTAGGTCAGGGCCCACCCAAATGACCTCATTTTAACTTGATAACCTCTTTAAAGACCCTGCCTCCAAATACAGTCACAGTCTGAGGTATTGGGAGTTAGGACTTCAATAGATGAATTTAGGGGCCACATAACTCAGCCCATAATAGTAAACTTATGGTCCCTAAGATCCTAGAACAAAATTGAACTTCTGCCTTCCCTATTCTCTCCTCCATCCCTATGCCCTCCACTAACGGCTGAGCTGTGGATTCTCACAAAGACAGTCAAGTGATTCAATCTGGAAGGACTTAACATTTTGTAAAGAGCCCTGACCTCTATGGCTTAGTTGGTTGAGCATCATTTCATGTACCTGAGAGGTTGTAGGTTGGATTCTCAGCCATGCCACTGGCTCCATTCTCAGTAGGCAGAGGGGGGAAGGGGTATGCTGGGAGGCAGCCAGTCAATGTTTCTCTCTCCCCCTCTCCCTTCCTTTCTCTCTAAAATCAGTAAAAACTTATTTTTAAAAATCTCATAAAGAAACAGCACTCACAACTCAGTTTATGATCCTCCGGAAGACATTAGTACAACATTCCAATTTGCAAAAATATTAGGATTGTCAGGAATTTGGGACCCCTACCCAGCAAACATTTCAGAACTGGTTTTTTGCTCTTTGTTAATGATCCTTACCTTTGTCCTGCCGTGTTGAAGCTATGCCCTCTGCCTGACATCTGTGTCATCTCCAGAAGGTTTCTGAAAGAACTGTGGGGATAAATACATCAGAGACTCTTCATTACTCATGAGAGCTCTGGTGCATTTACAGCTTAGAGAAGGCAGTAAGGAAGTGTGGACAAGGGCTGTTCGCAACCTGACCCCACACTAACTAGAACCATCCAAATTATTGACCTTGAGCAAATCAGTAATTGTCCTGAATTTGGAGCCTTCCTAAGGCCACATCCCCATTCTTCTGCTGGTCCTACTTCATGTATTTGCTTTGTGGCTTCATCTAGCTCGAGGTCAGACCTCTTCCCAAGCTCCAGATCCGAGTAGGTATTGCATCATCATAGGTACTCCAAACTCAGTGTGACCATCATTGAACTCTTTCTCTAAACCTTGCCCTCTCTCTCTGTATTTCCTGTCTGCATGGGTGGTTACAAATGCCGCTAGTCATGCTTATCAAAACCCTGGAAGTGATGAGAGACATGACCTGCTTTAACCTGCCTGCTATTACGTCCTTAGTGCCTCACAGAGGTCTCCCGCTTTTCCGCTCCCACTACCACTGACTTGGCCAGTGTCCTTTGCACTATTTCTCCTCTGGTTTTCATACCAACCTCCTAAATAGAATCGCTGTTCCAGCCTGGCTTCTTGGCCAGCATCTTCCACACCTCTTCTTCAGGAATCTTCCAAAATCAGAAACCTCTCATTGGATTCTCTTTATGTTTCCAGAGAAAATTTAAGCTCCTTTGCTCACCTCTTTCCAGAGGTTCATCTGTAATCATTCTCCATCTGAGCCCTTCACTGCAACCATAAGCACCCCACATCATGCCCTGAAGATTCAAGATGTTCTAGGCCCTCTGAACACAAATACTGCGTGCTTTCTTGGTCTAGAGAGGTGTCACTCCCCATTCAGCATCTTCCAGGAGTTGTCAGCTCCAGAAAGCCTGCCCAATCCTTTCTGAATGAGGGACCCCCTTGCTGCTCCCACAGAAGCCCCTGTGGGCCTCAGTAATAGTCCTTAGAACCCTGGGCCGTAATTACTGTGTCACTTCTCTGTGTTCGCCATTAAACCACGAGCTCCTGGTAGGTAAGAAGAATCTTATCAATTTTTGTATGTTTGAAGTCTAGATCAGACTTAATGTTCAAAATAAATTTTTTTAAGTTTGTTTTAAGGAAAGAATTAGTTCTTAGACATTCAGAGGATCTGGTCAAACAGTATTTGTTTGCAAATACCTTATTTGGACCAATCTTCACTTTTCTGAAAATACTTTGTGAGCACTCTAAAGTCACCTTCTGTTTGAATTATAGGTTCATTCTTAAAAACCTCTAATTAACTTCTATGCTTCCTAAATACCCAGGTTCCTTAAGTTTTTTAAAATGCTGGTCATGAAATCAATTATGTGGATAAATATGAGCATTTTTGTTTTATGAAATAGGATTAGAATTAAAAATACTCAAGTGTATCTTACATAGTAAGAATTGTTTTCATGAAACATTTATTTTAGTTATCTTCATTTGTGAGTTGTGTGTGTGTGTGTGTGTGTGTACAGGATTATTGTGTCAGTCACATTTATTTCGTCCTGTGGGTCATGGTCAAAAAGCCGAAGTGACATTATCTCAGGCTGTGCCAGAGCTGTGCTCACTAGAGGACCCTTGTTGAATGGAGACATTGAAGACAGTGGCATTAAGCAGAGAACACTTTCTAAAAAGATATTCTGAGCTAGTCTTTTAATTAAGGAATTGGCATAGTGGAGAGTGAAACACAGAATTCCCTCTGCACACTGTAGGTGTTTCATAAATGCTTTTATTGACTAGAATGTGGGTGCAGATGGGTGAAAATATGCAAGATAGATGTGGGACATTGTCTCAGCTGGAATTTGTCAGGGAATAAGAAGAAATGAGACTAGTGGCACAGAGAAGAGGAGGGAGGCCTGGTTTGTCCACAGGCATTGCTGGTGTCCCATGGGGTTCTTTAACATGAGCAAGGGTGCAGCAACATGGGGTTTCCTAAATGGATTCTATCCCAACTGTTCCAAGATTAAAAGCATGTAACTAAGATAACTTTTGCTGAAATAAATTTATTGCTCGCTCTGTGAGGAGATGTAAGGCAGTGCGTAGACAATGTGCTCAGTTCAAAAGTTGAGTTCTCTAATGTCTGATCGTCCACAAGTGTGGAATGCCTAATGAGGGGGAAGCAGGAGTGAGATGGAATTATGTAACAAAGGAAAATAACAAGTGGCTCTTATAAAACTATAGCCTTGAGAGTTATGCCAAGTATTTCCAATCATATTAAATGACTTCAACCAAGGAACCTAGATCAAACCCGCAAATATTTAGAAGGTGCTGTTTTCACTCCCTTGTCTAAACTTTAGACTATGTAAAAGAAAGTTGCCCTGTAAATAAAGAATACATATTATTGCTACTATTTTTTTTATGGCTGAAGTCGTTCTGGTGTGAGCAGATTAGAGGAATAACAACTCAGGCCAGGGGAATGTTGGCAAGATTTTTAAAAAGAGAGACAAATAAGGTGGACCAGAGATAGCCATATGTGAGTTGTGTGTGTAATTAAAGAAATTCTAGAAGACAACTTCTCTGTTCTTTTGCTTCTAAATAGAAATACACTTGGCCATAAATATATTTATAGAATTATATTTAATCATGGAAGATGGACAAAATCTGAGAGAAATCAGACTTTTGGAAGCATGAGTTTTAACAAAACTTTAAAGCAGGTTCCAGATTTTTCCTCAGCTTTTGAAAAACACACACACACACACACACACACACACACACACACACACAAGGATGGATTGGCAAAAAAAATAGTCACTTGGAAAAACTTCTAGAGTATAAAATATTCTTTGCTACTATTTACACTATGCATGTCTCAAACATCTGAACTAAACTAAGTAGGTATCAATTGAATTTGTTCCCTAAATACAGAAATGATTCTTTAGCTATATTTCATCCTCCACTCCTTATTCTGAATAATTGATTAAACCTCCTTTAATACCCTGAAAGTGAACAGTAGTTTGGATACCAAGAAGAATAGATAACTGAATGTTCTAATAAAAAAATGGAAAATATAGATATGGCAGACTAGTTTAACAAAATTCTTTATCTCCTTCAAAGCAGATGCTGTTGGAGGCCATGTACCTATTTCCTTTATGTTGCTGCCTCTTTTGGCACAGGCAACTTTTCTTTTTTACACTTAATGAAGAAATTTTTATTATATTCCTTTAAATATTAGTAATTATGAAACTATGACCACTGTCATTGTTGCTACTGAACATAGCACTGAAGTTTCTCACTAACACCATAAAGAAAAAAAGAAAAAGGAGATCTAAGTATAAGATGGAAAGAACTGAAACTTATTATTTGCAAACAATGGAAACATTTATCTAGGAAAGTTTATAGAATCAACAGACAGATTATTAGGACTGATAGCTGAGTTTTGTCACTTTGATGGACATGAAGATGCACTGCCCAGATCCCCTTCCGTGGAGAACTTGTCCTGCTGCTTACAGTCAGCAGACAGCCTTAAGGTGGCAACCCTTTTGGGAATCCCTTCTGCTACACAGAGCTGCCTTGCCCAAGGTCGAGTCCTTCCCAGAGTATGGAAAGAAAGTTATGTAAGTGAATAAATAATAGAAGAGGCACCTGACATAGACCAAATTTTAGAATGCATTCAACTTTGAGTGTGAATAACTTATACCTCTGCACCAGAAGCTAAATCAAATTTAACTTGTACAAGGTTATGACTTTTTTTTATTTTTTTGGCTATTAAAATTGGTAGTAAATCTTCATCTTTTGCCAACTTGATTTTTGCCCACTCTGCCTCACCTCGCCTCCTGCTGGCTGCAGCCTCTTTGTAGTTTAACAATGAAGTTTACTTGCTTCTCCATCTTTTCGGGGTTATAGAGCCAGCCTGCCTGGGTTCAAAGCCGTGTTATTTAACCTCTCTGTTCCTCAGTTTTCTCACCTATAAACCGGGGGTAATAAGAGCACCTGTTCTGAGGATTGTTGTCAAAAACTTAGAACAATACTTCAAACATGGTAAGTGGTTAATAAACATTGACTATTGATTTAGTTATAAATGAAAGTTTCAGTCATCATCTTCTCAATTAATCACTTATTGGAAGGAGGACTGCTTCAGATGTGGGCAAAGTTGTCATCAACCTATGGATGCTGGGATGGTCCCTTTGTGCACCATCATGAGCATTTCAAGTTTTTTGTTTGTTTGTTTGTTTTTGTTTGGTTGGTGTTTTTTTGTGTTTTTTTTGTTTTTTGCAACAAACTTTTCCTGAGCTCCTTAGGCCCTGTGCCAGACACTAGATAGAAAGTCATTTTTAAAAGAAAGTTATAGACTCACACCTTTGAATTTGAAATAACTAAAGAAATATTCATTATTTGTGGTCACCAACAGGTAAAGTCTGAGGATATCTGAGTTATTTTTCTATTTTGTTTTTTTCAAGACACTGTAAGCCCCTTGTGGGCCAACCTCCACTGCCTGACTGAAAGGAAATTGCCTTTGCCTGTTGTCCCCTTTCTAAGTACTGCCCAGGATCCCCAGGCTGGCCTACCTTATTTTCTGCCACCCGCCATCAGTGGAGCCCCTCAGGGGTGCCTTTCAAAGCTAATCTCACAACCTCTGCCTTCCAGATGTGCCAGGGGCTGGGCTCAAGTGCCTCCCATGGTGCCTTGTGCCAGCACTGAAGCTGAGGCATGAAAACAGGGGTGCCAGAAGATACCTACAAGAGACTAAGTCGTGAGAGATGCATAGAAATTAGCCAGTGAAAAAATGAAAAAAGAAAACCTCAGGAAGACCTTCTGCTTAGCATTTCAAGCAACTTGTTACCTTACTATTTGCTTCAGAGAGTAAACATTCCGCTTTTTTTGCCAGCACAAGACCACCTGAGTGACGTTGAGAAAGCCATCCCTACTTGCTGCAAAATTGATCTAATGATATTTCCAGATTCCACAAGACCGGTGAGTGTCCTGGAGTGGTCCACTCCCCCTACTGACACTCTCCACAACTGCTTGAGACAGATCGCAACCCAACACAATCTATGCTGTTTTGAAAGTTTCTTGAACAACTTCTCCTCCTCCCCCTCCTCCCCCTCCTCCTCCTCCCCCCCTCCTCCTCCCCCTCCTCCTCCTCCCCTTTCTCCTCCTCCCCCTCCCCTTTCTCCTCCTCCCCCTCCCCCTCCTCCTCCTCCTCCTCCTCCTCCTCCTTCTTCTTCTTCTTCTTCTTCTTCTTCTTCTTCTTCTTCTTCTTCTTCTTCTTCTTCTGTCTAGGAGGCCCTGTAACCACAGATGTGGACACTACACCCCACACCTGGAGCCCAAGCACAGAGCAGGCCTCCATGCTTCCTCCAGGGGGACACCCACAGTGCTCTTCACCCTACTATTCTAAGGCACGAGTGGACAATCAAATATACTCTGATCCACACAAAGCTAAGGTTTACAAACAAGCGTTTACAAAAGGATTCCACAAGCCTCCAGGGATGAAACCTCTGCTCTTCCCACTTGGTCCTGTGAACCTCTTCAGTTACCAGGCTACACTAGGTCAGTGATTCAACTGAAGGATTCTGCTTGACTCTAAGAAGCCTACCATCAAGTGGGGTATTGAACTTCTTTCAAGCCAAATCTAACTCAAAGCCCAGTGCCTCAATTTAAGCCCGTTTCCTCCAGTTCTATTCCTGGGTGAGACAGCAAACGGCTAGTTGTTATTATGCATCAGACAATAATTCTTAACAGAGCTGGAGTTCCTGGTGTTCTGTTTTATCACTGAGCTACTGCAGAGATGTTTATCATTCCACCCCTGTTTGCTAAAAACAGGCCATTTATCCTCCTTATAAAAACTTGCCTGACTCTAAGCCAGGATTGTATTTAACGTGGCAGATAAAAAACAAGGCATTCTTCACTTCCGTATGAACTACAACAGCACAGGAAATAAAAGACCAGCCATGTAGTCAGAGGCTGGCAGAGCCCCCTCCTGCTGGGGATACTGATCTAACACATACCTTATAACCCTAACCTGATAAGTGTTAGAGAAGATGATGTAAGAAAAAGCTTACAGAAACTCAACTCCAGAAAATTAAACCAACATGCTTGCTTAGCCATGACATAAAGTGTATTTGAACCATCCAAGGCTGCCCTCGACCTGAATCTGTGGAAATGGAAAGGCCCCCCTTATCATGCTTGGACAAGTCTGCATGGTAGAGCTCAGCTGACACAATCAGGAGGTTTGCAGTCAAGTTACAGGACTGCCTTATGACCTGCTCTTGGAAATTGCAGTGAAACCCTTCAGGCACATCCCTCAAAAAAGCTAAAAAAAAAAAAAAAAAATAGCCTCATAGGAAATCTGTGCTGAAGATCAAAATCTGGGGTTAATCCTGGGTCTTAAGAACGGAAGTTTCTTCCAGACAGTGTAATAGGTCTTTCCTAAGAGATTAAGACTACGGTTGCAGAATGGGCCAGCAAAATGCCTATGTTGACAGGGCTCATGCTAGGTTTCTGGGGTGGCAGGCAGGCTTGCTGATGCACACTTTCTGATTGTCCCCACTGCTGTGCTCTTGTCACCTGTGATGCTAGTTGTCCCAACTCTTTCCTTCCCTGACTCCACATTAACCTTTAGTTAATAGGGAGATAGTAGATTGGTTAAGTTACTTTCAGCAAAAAGTAACAAAAATCCTCATCCTGTTGTCCTCAATAGTGAGGTTCTAAGGGGGAAATCCAGAGGTTTTTAGGAGTCTCTCAGTCCAGTGGCTCTAGGTCTGTTTTTCTGTGAGTCTGTTTTGCAAGCTTCATTCTCAAGCTGATTCTAGGCATCCTCTCTGTGCTTAACAATAATGTCCACAAGAAGAAAAAAAAAGTCACTTCTGGAAGCTCTTTAAGAAGACTGAGAAAATTTTTCTAACCCCTCAAGAATTTGAACCCTCTATTTAGAAGCTATTGACCAGAATTCCATGTGCTCATTTCTAAATCGATCACCAGCAAGAGAGATGGCAGTGCCCCTTGACCAACCAGGCCCACCATGGTATTGAGAGTGTCAGTCATGTTCCCTCAAGGCCTTGTGACTGTGGGAGGAAAGGAGAGAGACGAACAAAATTGGGGTTCTGTTACAAAAAGACAAGTATGCAAAATGACAGCGATGGTGTTCTCTGTCACAGGATATGTTTTCATTATAATTTTTAATAACAACAACAATAAAACATATGGTAATGTTATGGTGTTCCCCAAATATTCTGTCCCTCTGCCTTCAGGGCACATGGTAGTATTGTACCACTTGGCTGCCTTGTGAGGCCAGGTCACCAGATCTGGCTAGTGAGCTGTGTACTGAAGTGATGTGTGTGACTTCTGGACCAGAGCATTTAATCGCCTGCACTAGTTTCTCCAGAGAGTTCTTTTCCTCTCCACAGGGACCAGCGATGCTTCAGACAATGGCTAGCCTATCAGCTTTTGTCCTGGAGTAAGGACGATGCAGAGCAGAGCCTCCAGGACACCTGCAATGGGCAAGTAGCACAATAAAGAAAAAACACGCTTTGATATTTTGAGATATTTTGTTACTGCATTAAAGCCTAGCAATTTGGACTGATACAATAGCTAACATCTACTGAGTGTTTACTACGTTTCAGCAGTTTCAGCCGGCGCCATCCCCTTCCTCATTGGCCCTCTGGTCACCTCCCACAGAGGGAGGCCAGACTGCCGCTTAGGCCCGCTCCCCACTGAAGGGTTCCCAGACTGGGAGAGGGTGCAGGCTGGGCTGAGGGGGGACCCCCCCCCCCCCCCCCGTGCATGAATTTTTGTATACTGGGCCTCTAGTTGATGATAAAATTGGTGGATAAGTGTATGATGAGAAATAGAATGCATACATAAACTGAAGATATCTCCTATTCTACTCACCCCCCCCCAATAAAGACTAAATTTACAATGGAGAAACTTGACAGACATTACCTTAATCAAGGGCTCAAAGTAAACCTCGTCAGTAATGAGACATTAGTATCATGTGTCTCCTGATGTGATACACCGAGAAAGATATAACATTGCTTCTGTAATATTCTTGCCAGATTATGTACAACCTGAATTTAAACATGAGAAAACATCAGACAAACCCAAACTGATCAAATTATGCTATTTGATAACTGGCCTGTGTTCAAGATTGTCAAGATTATGAACAGCAAATGAAAAAAGGGAACCCTCCAGATTAGGGACTAAGGAGATAGGACACCCACATGCAACCTAAACCAAACATTACAGTCGAGTAAGACTCTGGATTTCACAATAGTATTGCATATTGTGAATTTCCTCTTTCTGATAATTATACTACAGCTATGTAAGATGATGACATTTAAGGAGGCAGGGTAAAGGGTGTGTGTGGAAAATCTTTATACTATTTTTGCAATTTTTTGCATGTCAAAATTATTTAAAAATAAAAAGTTAAAAAAGAGAAGGCATTAAAGGAAAAGAGGCCAGTGCAGCTAGAGTGTAGAAAGTGAGAAGTGGTTGGTGAGGCAGGGGCAGCCTGATATTGAGGATTTTCAGGTGGAATTAGAGATTTGAGTCTTTACCCCAAGAAAAAAAGGAACACATTAAAGGGTTATAAGCAGGGCAGTGATGAATCATATTTGCATTTTGCAGAGATTACACTAGCTACAGTGGGGAAATGGTTTTTGGGCAGCCCAGAATACATGCAGGAGGTCACTACCAGGGTATTGCAAGAGTACAAGAGAGATGATGCTGCAATCTTGGTCTGGTGTGATGCCAGAAAGAATGGATGAGTAAGAATGGATAAACAAATACCTAGAGGTATTTAGGAAGTAAAATCATAGAGTAATGTGGATGTGGAGAATTATAGAGATGTGGGTATCAAGGATAACTGTACATTTTCGTCTTAGCCAGCAAGAGAAACAGAGAAGCTAGTCACTAAGAGAGAGCAAACCCTGAAAAAGAAAAAGATGTAAGTTCAGCCGTGCATACTTTGAGTTTGATGTCCCTTCGATGGATCCAAATGACATGTCAGTAAAGGCAGTTGGATTTCAGAAAAATCAAACTCAGGGACAAAGTCTAAGGTAAAAAGTGATCATTGAAGCAGTCTGTCCCCAGAATAGCAGGGAGGAGGCATGCAAACAAAATAGTTATAATTATTCAATGAAGTGCAAAATTGAGTTATGAATAAAATCCTGTGTGAGCAGGAAGGAGGTACAACTCCTAATGTAGGTAACTGAGGACAGTTTTCACAGAGGAAGTGCTATTGAGATGAGCTTAGAAGGATGGCCAGGAGTTTGTTAGGCTAACACAGAATCTTTGGACAGTCTGCATGAATATTCTTGTATTTCTTTAATTAGTAGGCAGATCCAGCCCCTCAGGTCCAGCTAACAGGTGGTGGCTAAGTCAACTACTTGGGCTCTACAAGTAGAAAGAAGGTAGGTGGTGTGTTTTTAGCCCTTTAACTGGTCTTTCTTTGTTCTTTTCTCTTATTGGGCGTATTTTATCTGTACTGCATAAATGGTCCAGTTTTCCTCAATGTCGCCGCTTTTTCAATGCCCCTCCCATAAAAAAAATCCCCAAACCCTATCCACAGGGTACTATAGACTGTTTCCACGGTGGTGATGGTTCCTTCAAACATTACTTGTTGGTTCATGTGTTATCATCTGAAACGACTTACTTAGATTATCGCCTCCCAGGGATTTCCATTTTACTGGTAACAGGGATTTACGCACCCCCACCAGAACTAGTGCCAAATTGTGAAACAATAACAGCATCGGAGCAGGAATTACAGGTTCAAAATGACTTTGCTTCATGGCCTCACACAAAGTTCTTATATTGACAAGGACCCTATGCCATTAAGAACTATTTTCAACCCCCACACATTGAGAGGTCCACTATTCTCCCATCAATAACTTGGCCTGAGTTCATAAAAGCAGGAGCGAGAAGCAGGATACCTATCTGAGGATTAAATATCAGACTCTCTGGCAATTCTGAGAAAATGCCCAGTAGATTCTGAGAAGCTTAGGGGAAGAACTTCTTTCTTCCCTTTCCCCCCAAGTTTGTGAACAACTATTCAAAAACCTTTAACTCCTCTTTTCACAGAGTTAGACTAACTGAATTTGGATCTCTAGGTGACTAAATTACCATGACTAGCTTCTGATTGAGGACTCACTATTGGGAAAGCCATTTCTTAGGCATTTCCATCCATACACACTTTTCATTAATTTCTTCAGATAGGTTCCAGAATTCTTCTTGATAGCACATACTCTTTGCCCATTGCTATTGTTAAAGACTAAAATAAAGGACAATTTTAGCAGAAAGTCATATTAAAAAATCTATTGAACTAGCAGCAGCAGTTGGTAATTAAAATTACAATTGACAGTAGCATCAAAAGACATGAAACATTTTAGGAGAAATTTTGAAAAATATACACAACATCTAAATGACGAAAACTGCAAAATGTTGCTGAGATAAATATAGGAGACCTAAGTAAGTGGGGGAAAATATTATGTTATGAGATTGAAAGGTATTATTTTTATATTAGTTCTTTCCAAATTGATCTATACAACCAATGCAATTACAATACAAGTTCCAGCAGGTTTTAAAAATATATAAATAGACAAGCTGATTCTAAAATGTATATAGAAATGCAAAATATCTGTAATAGCTAAAACAATTTTGAAATAGAAGAGCAAAATGGGAGGGTTTACACTACCTAATTTTAAGACTTACCCTAAAACTATAGATATCAAGACAATGTAGTATTAATATAGACAACTGATTTCTTACAAAAATGCCAAGGTAATTTAATGGAGGAAATGATAGATTTTTCAAAGTGCTATACATGTACTTTCAATACATATAACAAAGTATTTATACTAGAATATTTAAGGACTTGTAGAACTTAATACTAAGAAACAATCCAAGAAAATGATTTAAAAATTGAAAAGACATTTCATACAAGAATGGTCAATTAGCAAATGAAAATATGCTCAATAGCATTAGTTATCAGAAAAATGTAAATTACAAGTACAAGAGAAAACACTACCCACCTATTAGAAAGTCTGGAATTGAAAAGGAAAACCAGATCCATAGCCAATATCAGCAAGGATGTAGAGCAATAGAATTCTCATGCATTTATGGTGGGAAAGCAAAACTTGTGCAACTACTTTGGAAAACAATTGGAAATTCCTTACAAAGATACATTTTATTTAATTGATTTATTTTTGTTAAAAATTGATAATTTTGACATTATTGCAGAAGGATCCCTCTCCACCCCCTTTGCCCACCTCAACCTTCCCCTGCCTGCCCCCCCCCCCCCCCGCTTCCTTGGCCTTTACCAAATTATTGTCTCTGTCCATGGGGTCTGCATATATACTCTTCTTTCTTTTTTAAAAAAAATAAATATGTATTTACTGATTTCAGAGAGGAGAAGAGAAAGGGAAACATAGAACATCAATGAGAGAAAATCATGGATCATCTGCTTCCTGTACAACCCCTAATAGGGACTGAACCTAAAACCTGGACATATGCCCTGACCTGGAATCAAACTGACGACTTCCTGGTGCATGAGAGGATGCACAGTGAGCAGAGACACACCAACTGGGCAGCATATGTGTTCCTTAGCTATTTCCTTTACTTTCTTTATCTACTTACACCCTAGTCTCCTCCCCTTGGGCACCAGCCAGTCTGTATTCATGTTTCCAATTCCATTTTGTTCATCAGTTTATTTTATTCATTAGATTCCACATATTAGTGAGATCATATGGTATTTGTCTTTCTCTGACTGGCTTATTTCACTTAGCATAATACTCTCTGGGTCCATCCATGCTGTTGCAAACTGTCATGATATTATATATATATATATATATATATATATATATATATATATATATATAATTTGCAGATTACATGATATTGTATATATAAAATTCTAAAGACTTAACCAAAAAACTACTAGATCTAAAAATGGATTCAAAGTTACAAAATCAGCACTTAGAAATCCATAGCATTTTTAAACACCAATAATGAACTCTCAGGAAGAGAAACTAATAAAATAATCCTATAGACTATTATAAGAAAAGAAAATAAATTATCTAGGAATAAATTTAACCAAGAATGTAGAAGATCTGTACTTAGAGAACTATGTGACATTGAAGCAAGAAATAGAGGAAAGTACAAACAAGTGTAAGGATAAACCATGTTCTTGGATTGGAAGAATTAACATCATTAAAATGTCCATACTACCCAAAAGCAATCTATAGATTCAATATAATTCCCATTAAAATAGTAATGGCCTATTTTACAGAACTAGAAAAAATATTCCAAAAATTTATATGGAACCAAAAAAAGAGCCCTAACAGCCTTAGAAATTTTGAGAAAGAAGAACAAAATAGGAAGTATCACAATACCAGATACAAGGCCATTGTAATCAAAACAGCCTGGTACTGGCATAAGAACAGGCATATAAACCAATGGAACACATCAGAGAGCCCTTTTCTGGACAATTAATATTTGACAAAGGAGGCAAGAGCATACAGTGGAGTAAAGACAGTGGTGATAAAAAAAAATGGACAAGTACATTCATAAAAATGAAACTATGTCACCAACTTACACCTATATAAGTTGTGAAAACATTTACATCCTAAGAGAAAACATAGGCAGTAAAATCTTAGACATCTCTCACAGCAATATTTTTGCTGATATATCTGCTAGGACCGTGGTCAGCAAACTGTGGTTCGGAAGCCATATGTGGCTCTTTTGCCCCTTGAGTGTGGCTCTTTCACAAATTACCACGGCCTGGGTGAGTTTATTTTGAAGAAATGGCATTAGAAGAAGTTTAAGTTTAAAAAATTTGGCTCTCAAAAGAAACTTCAATTGTTGTACTGTTGATATTTGGCTCTGTTGACTAATGAGTTTGCCTACCACGACCGAGGGCAAGGGAAAGTCAGAAAAAAATAAACAAATGGGACTACATCAAACTAAAAAGCTTTTGTACAGCAAAAAAAAGCAAAAACAAAAACAAAAAACCATCAACAAAATGAAAGGAGAACCCACTGTCTGGGAGAACATATTCGATAAAGGATTAATTTCCAAAATATATAAAGAAGTTATATAACTCAACACAGGAAGACAAACAATCCAATTAAAAAATGAGCAGAGGACCTGAATAGACATTTCTCTAAAGAGGACATACAAATGGTCAATAGACATATGAAAAAATGCTCAAGGTTAGTAATCATAGGAGAGATGCAAATAAAAACAACAATGAGGTATCGCCTCACATCTACCAGAATGGCTACTATCAATGAAACAACAAAGTGTTGGCAAGGATGTGAAAAAAAGGAACCCTTGTGCACTGTTGTTGCAAATGCAGACTGGTGCAGCCACTGTGGAAAACAGTATCGAGTTTCCTCAAAGAATTAAAAATGGAACTGCCTTTTGACCTATCAATCCTAATTTTTGGAGATATATTTTAAGAATCCCGAAATACCATCAGAGAGAATATATGCATTCCTATGTTCATAGCAGCATTATTTACAGTAGCCAAGATCTGGAAATATCCCAAGTGTCCATAGGCAGATGAGTGGATAAAAAAGTTATGGTACATTTACACAATGGAATACTATGTGGCTGAAAAAGAGAAGGGAATCTTACAAAGATATACTTTAAAGCATTCATCTAGCAATTCTCTAATATTTACCTAGTAGGAAGGAAAATAAATATGGAAAGAAATACTTGTAGAGCCGAGACCGGTTTGGCTCAGTGGATAGAGCGTCGGACTGCGGACTGAGGGGTCCCAGGTTCGATTCCGGTTGGGGACATGTACCTTGGCTGCGGGCATATCCCTGGTGGGGGGCATGCAGGAGGCGGCTGATCTATGTTTCTCTCTCATCGATGTTTCTGACTTTCTATCCCTCTCCCTTCCGCTCTGTAAAAAATCAATAAAATATATCTTTTTTTAAAAAAGAAGTACTTGTAGATAAATGTCCATAGAAGTTGAATTCATAATAGCCAATAAATGGAAACAGCCTTAATTTCATCCATAGGTAAGTAGATAAGCAAAATGAGGCATATTCACATAGCGAAATGCTAGTCAGCCAAAAAACAGGGAAGAGCTACTGCTATACAAAATGCCATATTGAATCTCAATACATTATGCTGAGAATAAGAAGCCTGACACATGAGTCTGCACTGTATGATTTCATTTATGTGAAATTCCAGAAAAGACAAATCTAATCTACAGTAACAGCACATCACTGGTTGCCTAGAGCTGGGATGGAAGGATTAACTGGGAAGCAACCCAAGAGTATTTTCTAGGGTGAAGCAAATATTCTGTATCCTGATTGTAATGGTAGTTATTTGGTTGTATAAACTTGTCAGTACCCATCAAAATGTACATTTTATTTTATTTTATTTTATTTTATTTTATTATTTTTTTTTTTTACAGAGCAGAAGGGAGAGGGATAGAAAGTCAGAAACATCGATGAGAGAGAAACATCCATCAGCTGCCTCTTGCACGCCCCCTACTGGGGATGTGCCCACCGCCAAGGTACATGCCCTTGACCGGAATCGAACCCGGGACCCTTCAGTCCACAGTCCAACGCTCTATCCACTGAGCCAAACCGGTCTTGGCCAAAATGTACATTTTAAATAGGAGCATTTTATTGAATTAAATTAAATCTACATAAAGGAGATTAAAAGAAAGAAAACATTAATAAGTAGAAAATTCTATACTACACAAATACCAAATTTGAGAAGGCTACAGACAGATATAGAGAAAGCAATAATAAAACAGTAATCTTCATGGCAATCCCGAGTCCATCTGGGAGCTGCCTTAGGGACTTGCCCAAGGACCTGGCCCTTTGTTCAGCTTTTGCAATCTTGGGACTCCTTGTTTGTGCTGAGTCATGGGAAGAACTAGGAATCCTGTTTCAGCCTTTAATTGAAGGATGTTACCAACTCTTACAGGCTCTAGTCAGCTGGCTGATTTAGTAAGCTGCTGTCTTTTTACTAAGCTGATTTAGTAAGCTGCTACTTCCCCAGAACTCACACTGTGTGAACAAGCTCTTGCTTGCCTAGCTGGCTTTTCACCTGAGGCTGAAGTCTTCAAATTTCATAAAGAAAGGAAGCATTAACTAACTACTTTTGCTCTTTCATCTGCTCCCTTTATCTCTTCTTCTCACTACTTTTTCTCTCTAGGCCCCGCCCCCCCCCCGCCCCCCACGTCACATTCTCTCTCTATTGGACTCTCCTTGAACTTTCCTGCCTCCTCAGTTCTTAGCTCCCATCCCCTGATTCCATGTCTGGAAATCACCATGACATAGCATGTGGGAAGATTCCAAAGTTTCCCTGGGATTTCAGAGTGTCTTAAGAACTCAGGAAAGGATAGAATGGCCCTAAACAAGCCAGTAGCCACCAGGGCAATGCCTGCCATATTGAGACTTTGGTGAAGCTGCTTCTGAGGAATGGCAGTTGGCCATTTATCCAAAGATAATCTATTTAAATGTGACTGGTGGTGCTATTTACTATGACAGGGAAGAAGGTGGTGGGCGTGTGGGTGGGTGTTGAGGAAATCAGGAAGTCAAGTCTGTGGTATCTGCTGGTTGTGGACTAATGGACTTGTGGAATAGACAGTTTGCTATAGGAGTCTGGGGTTCCAGGGAAAGGATGGGGTTAGGGATATGAACTGGAGTTATGAGTTGTTTAGGGCGGCTGGAAAGGCTGGTTAAGGAGTGAATGCATGCACATCTCAAGCCTGCTGGGCCTGTGTCTGAAAGCTGATGCAAACAGAAAGGCCTTTTGACTTGATCTTTCTCGTATGTCTTTCACCAAAACTCAGTGTTCAGCATTTCCCAGGCATGTAAAAGCAGGGACTGTCAACCCCGGGACAGGAGGGCTCCAGAGCAGCCTTTCTCAACAGCAGAGGAGTTGGTTATTATTTATTTTGCACAGTAGACTTCAAAATAAAATTATTTGAGCAAAGGATTGCATTAAAAGGTTTGAAAAATCACGACTTTAGATTTATTTCCCTGCTTTCTTCTTTGGCCATTTTATCAGTTTATTATTTCAGTCTTGTGTGTGTGTGTGTGTGTGTCCGTGCGCACTAGGTCAATGTTTCTCCAAGTGCTGTTTGAATGCCCCCTTCGTGCTTGCTTAAAATGCAGACTTCTGGGTCTTTGTCCGCTGGGTCAGCATCTCTGAGAAAGGTGTTCAGGACTCTGCATCTGTCATAATAAGACCTGGTGAGTTTGATATAAAATAAAAGTAAAGACCACAAATGCATGTATAGCCTTGCTTAGAGGCAAAAGGATGATAAAATAAAAGTTTATCTGAATTCCCTTCCAGGACTGTGAATTTACTAACAGAGTCTGGTCTCTCTGTGTCTGGGGAGAGAAATGTTCTTTGAGATACTGAATGGGGAAAGAAGGAAAGCATAGTACCAAATCTCACGGTGGGTTATCCTGTCAGCAGTGCTCACCTGAGGGGTGTGGGGGCTCAGGGTGGGAAGGAATACCAGGATGAGGGCCTCTTTAGAGCTTTGACTGCTCACCTTCCCCATGCCAAATCTGAGTCCCAGGCCCACCCCTTATGGGTGAGTGGGTAAGAGAGTGTACAGAGAGGGATGTAGACAGGAAGGCTGTTGGAACTAGTATAGAAGCTTTTCCAAAAGGCACAGGGTACCCCTTTCCTGGCTGGAAATTACTGATCTCACCATCTCATCATATGGATCTTCTCTTTGAATTGGAAAATTACCTATTATTATTTATATAAGCACTGCATGATACCACTTCTAACATTACTATTTTTAATCCTACGTAATTCTATTTGTTATATAATGAGTCAATATTTGTGTATATTGTGAAATAATCACCACAATGTCTGGATAACTAGACTGTTTGAAATGCAAAAATTGATGTTTTCTCTAACTAAAGTTGTATTTTTAAAAGTTCATATTGTTATTATAGTACTTATTACATGGTATTTTAATAGTTCCAAAATTTGAATATCCCCCTGGCTTTAAAAGCAATTGCTATCTTTTATCTGATTCTGAGACTTTAGCTGTATTTTATAAAATAATTGTTGAATTCTTATAGAAATGGTCAAAAATAAAATATTTGTTTGCTGAGCTTTTGATGTGACCTTACATTTGGTTTCACATGTTGTTCTTTTTCACTTATTTATAGTTGACAAGAGATTTGTATATTTATCTGGGTCAATTTAGATAAAGAGAAAACTCTCAAGGATGTTATGCTGTTTGTGTGTTTTAAATGTGTGTTTATCTCTTGGTATAGTTACTAGTACATAGCAATCTGACCTAAGAAGGAAACAGTTTTGGAAAAGAAAACTGTGCATTGCTTGTTTTTATCTTCAGATAGTTAACTCTGAAAACATGTTTTAGAGAATAGGTCTGTGTTGCCATTTGTTTTTAATTTCTGTGCTTTCTGGGTGATATGTTAAGATCAGTAGTAAAAAACTATGTAAACAAGGGACTTCAGCAAGAACTGGCACTAGTCATCTTTCTGTCTGTCTCTCTCTCTGTCTCCCTCTCTCAATTTCTCATTCTTCATTGGAATTTACTATGAAAATGAAAACGCTGAGTCACATACTGTAGCAGAAAAATCTACAGCATAAAAAACTGAAGAATGGTTATCAATAGTCAGTTCTTCTGCCTCTCCACTGAATAAACAGGGTTCCATGACAAAATAACTGCTGGTAGGAGATGTAGGCCCGTCAGTTTACATGGAAAATGGAAAGCTAGGGATTCTTGTGCTGCTCAAGTTGTTTTTGAATAGTGGGAGCACAAGCTTTTCCAGCCAGATCTGAACCTGATGATCACATTCTGGCCTGAACAATGTGTACCCACTCACAGAGACAAAACAGCTACTGCAGCCCGCTCGTTGCTCCACGCCCTGCTGTCTCCCATCAGGTCAGTGGTAAACTAGCTTTTGCTCTGGCCCACTGTGCCCAGGCCCCCAGGAACCACAGGGGCCATTGGAGACGAACTCATCTTCTCTGGGTACCATAGTCAAAAGGAAAGGCACAGGGAGACCTAGTGTAGGAAGATCCCCCATTATCTGTGTTGCATCTCTCACCGACAGCAGAGAGGGGTTGCTGGACAGGACAGCCCCCTGAGCCAATGGGAGAGTGCTGTCCCCAACTTCGATCCTTGTCTTCCATATAAATGAATTTATATAAGAGACCTTAACTGATTTGTGAAAAGCCGGTTTATTAAAGCATGCAGCTTTGTTGAAAAAGCCAAGTAAGCAAGCCTATACATCTGGCTTATGAAGCCCAGAGGGACTTTCCACCAATCTGAAGAGCAAGTTGAGTGAGGGTCTGATGCCTTATATACCCTATTGTCCATAGGCTTCACAATTCTTCTGCTGACTATTTTGGTACGGATTAATCTTAATGTCCTTTTTTTTATTTTTATTTTTTATTTTGTTGTGGCCTTCCCAGAATTCATGAAAAGCTCCTGGCAGCTTTATCTTGCCAAGCCTTGAGACTGCTAGTTTCTCTGCTTAGGGAGTAAAACTGCTTTTTTCCCCTTTCCTCTTCCCCCCTCCCATTTTGCATTATCTCCTTAGGGAGTATTTTAACCATTTGTTCTGTGTCCCTGGCTCTGGAAGATAACGGCTTGTTAGTTACAAGCTAGCTACAAATTGTTCACACTGTCTGACCTCGTTTTAACTTTCCTGTCTTAGTTTCCCTATTCCTCCTGCCCTGGAATCCTGTAACACTTCCAGAGTTTTCTATGCATACACAGACAATGAAAACACATACCAAGATTTGTCTACTATTTTGATACTTGCTTTTTAAACAACTATTTATTATCCTATCTAATAAGAGAGTGATATGCAAATTAACTGTACCACTGTTATACCCACAAGCCACACCCACCAGCCAATCAGGAGAAAATATGCAAATAAACCCCAACCAAGATGGCTACAGCCACTGAGAGCAGGAGGGAGGCTTGGGTTTCCCTGGCAATGGAGGAAGCCATGCTTTCTTCCTGCCCTTGTAGCCTAGGCCTCCACTCAATGCTACAAAGTTTCAGTTATAGAAGATACAGAAATCCCAACAGAAATGGTGGCAGCCACGGAGCTGGAGAGAGCAAAGGCTAGGGTTGCCCCCAGCAATGGAGGAAGCCAAGCTTCTGCAGCCCTGGTGGGCCCAGGCCTCTGCTTAAGGCTACAAAGTTTCAATTATAGAAGGTAAATAAATCTCAGATACCAGGGCCTCCGCTTGGGTTGCTGGGGGGCATGGCTGACCTGAAAACCACCATGGGCCCTTTGCCCAGGCCACCCTATACCCCAAGGGAACCCTCACCCTGATCTGGGACACCCTTCAGGCAAACCAGCTGGTCCCCACCCATGCACTAGGCTTCTATCCTATCTAATAAAAGAGTAATATGCAGATTGACCGTCACTTCAACACACAAGAGGGCTGCCCCCATGTGGTCAAAGATTCTGCCCCCATGTGGGCACAAGATGGCCACCACAAGATGGCCAGCAAGGGAGGGGGGGCAGTTGGTAGGGACCAGGCCTGTAAGGGAGGAAGTTGAGAGTGATCAAGCCTGCAGGGAAGGGCAGTTAGGGGTGACCATGCCAGCAGAGGAGAGTAGTTGGGGGCAAACAGGCTGGCAGGGGAGCAGTTAGACATCAATCAGGCTGGCAGGTGAGTGGTTAGGGGGAGATCAACCTGGCAGGCAGAAGCAGTTAGAGGCAATTAGGGAGGCAGGCAGGTGAGCAGTTGGGAGCCAGCAGTCCTGGATTGTGAGAGGGATGTCCCGATTGGGTCTAAGCTGGCAGTCGGACATCCCTCAAGGGGTCCCAGATTGGAGAGGGTGCAGGTTGGATTGAGGGACAGCCTCCCGCCCACCCCCCGTGCACAAATTTTGTGCACTGGGCCTCTAGTATATTTAATAATTATCTTGGAATTATTCATTTTAACACATACAGATTTACTTTTTAGCTATGTTGTATTCTTTAATAGAAGTACTTTATAACTTATACATCAGTCCCCTATTGATGGACATTTAAGTTATATATAGATTTTTTTAATTACAATTTTGCAACATTCTTTAGTCATATATTTTTGTACACTTGTGCAAATATATCTGTGAAATAAATCCCAGGAAGTGGAATTGATGGGTAGAAGGATATGTGCCTAAATTTTTTTACAGATATTACCATGCCCTCCATAGAGTTCTTTATATTTTATCAACATCTATGAAAGGGACTATTTCCCTATACCCTTACCTACCCTGGGTTGTATTGAACTTTTTTAAACTATATTTTTATTGATTTCAGAGAGTAAGAGAGAGAGAGAACAATAGAAACATCAATGATGAGAGGGAATCATTGATCAGCTGCCTCCTGTGCACTCCACACTGGGGATCGAGCCCGCAACGCAGGCATATGCCCGTCCAAGAACAGAACTGTGACCTGCTAGTTTTCAGGTCCACGCTCAACCCCTGAGCCATGCCAGCTGGGCTGTATTGAGCTTTTAAATCTTTGTCAATCTGATATGTAAATGCAAACAAAGAAGGTATTTTTTTTGCTGCAATTTGAATTTTTCCCTAAGTGGCTCCATTCAATGTTTTAGCAAAAAGAATGCAAAACATGTTGTGCAGAGATCCCCCTATAAAGGTGATTTGTATTCAGTAATATTCTATGTCCCTTGACCTCATTACTTCTACTATCCTATCCAGATATTTTCATGAGGCAGGTAAGTTTTGAGAAAATACAACATGGTGAGGTGTGTTGATGAAGAAACACTAATGATGTCATCTAGGCAGTTCCTACTCTGCCACTCTTCTCATCCTGTCCACAGGAAACCTATGACATGGATGTTGTCCACAGCAGGAACACTGCAGCTGGGCCTTGGCACCTAGCAAAGCCAGGCTCACCGTACGCACACACTCCCAAAGCAGCCCTTTGTGTTCACTTCTTGGGGCTGGCAGCTGGGTGGAGAGGTGGGGGAACAGCTTTTAGAGTTTCATCCATAAGGCATGGATTAGTACTCTGCTTGTTTTCTTTATCTCACTGTATTTGCCTTGTTGTGATTCTATTGCGTGTCACAGCAGGTATAGAATGAGCAGATCTAAGGGAGGGGTGGAATGGGAAAGTGAGTCTATAAAGCTGCACAGATTTCCAGCTGCTTGTCACATTCCTTGGTCATTTTTAGAGACCACATTTGCTTCCTTTGTTGTGACAGGGAGTGCCACACAACTGACTTGCTCACCCACGTGCCTCCAGCTGTATCTGGTGTCCCCTCAGGCCAGCGCACAAAACAGGCATGTTTGAGGTCCTGCTTTGGTCCTGGCTTAAGAGCAACACAGTGGCAGTCTCTTCTTTCCCCCAAATTTTCTCCTGGGCCACATGGAAAAGTCACCATGTAGCATAATAGTTAACACTCAGGCTCATGAATCTTACATACTGAGGTCTGAATCTCAACTCTTCCCAAGTAATTGTTGTGTGACATAGAGAAAGCCATTTAACCTGTGTGTGTCTCAGACTTACAGATGATAATCATAACTAACTCATAGGCTATGAGGCTTCAAATAGGATAATTACCTACTAGATGAGTGTCTGGTTAAAGTACCCATTCAATAAATGTTGGCTGGCATTAGTGCAACTAGGCTGAGACTCCAAGTTTCCTGATATGGGAAACCTGCAATTTGTTTTCAGATCTGAGTAATCATCAATCTTGAAGCAGCAGGACTCATGGGGGAAGGTGCTTAGGCTCCAGTTAGGAGTTCTATACACTGCACACACTGAAGTTCTCCTCCACTCCCCATCAACTATGGTTGTAGACTCAGGACACCTGCACTCATGAAGATCTTGGAATAAATGGTGTCCAGATGTGGGATCTTAGAAGGGGGAAGAGGCCCTGCTCACTGGCCAGGCTCAGGTTGAAAGAGATTAAGAGTTAAGAGCTAACTTTTCTCCTGGATTGAATAGTTCCCTTGTGGTCGGCAAACTCATTAGTCAACAGAGCCAAATATCAACAGTACAACAATTGAAATTTCTTTTGAGAGCCAAATTTTTTAAACTTAAACTTCTTTTAATGCCACTTCTTTAAAATAGACTTGCCCAGGCTGTGGTATTTTGTGGAAGAGCCACACTCAAGGGGCCAAAGAGCTGCAGTTTGCCGACCATGGCTCTAGACTAATTGTTTTCATGTAACAAAGGAAAGACAGAAATCAGTGATGTTCTCTGGTGTTTCGTGCTGTGTTCCTCACTCACAAAATGGCTTATTTCTTATAGGATGTCTTCCCTCTGGCGCAGAGTTAATCTGCTCCCGGAGGCAGTGAGTGACAAAGAGATAACTACCACACTTGTGCTGATTAAGTAACAAATCATAAATTCAAAAGAGTTATGTAATCTGGGAATGTGACTGAGGGAGGCTATTCTACAGGAAGAACAGTTTCAATGCCATTGAAGGTTAGGGAGATATTGTGCCTCAGACCTAACTTATAGCTTATAGGAAATAAAGGGGACACTGGATTAAATTACACCGAGATGCACACACTAGATATTTCCTGAAGGTGAAACATTCTTCAAGAAAACTGAGCTGGGCTATTCAAATAGGAAAGTTTGGGAGATTGTCCTAGATGAAAAGTGATTAAAGAGACGTAAAACTCCAAACCAAGATGCACATCTCAATTAGATTCTTATTCAATAAAATAAAGGAAACTGGCCTTCAAAGACATTGGAGACAATTGGAGACGTTGAAATATGGCTGATTCTTATGTGATACTATGGAAATTATTGTTATTTTCCCTGGGCATTATAATGCCATTGAGGTCACCAAGAGAGCGTTCTTCCTCTCAGGGATGTGTGGCAAAGTAGCAGGAGTAGAGCATTATGATGTATGCTGTTAATTTTCCAATAATGAGAGAGTGTGAGAGTCAGAGAGAAGAAATGTGGCAAATCTGTTAATTGTTAAATTGAGGTGAAACTTGTTCCAAGTGGAGGGTTGTTCAGGGTGGAGGATTGTTATAGGTTCAACCGAGGTGGAGAACACATGGGTGCTCATTGAACTATTTAAAAGGTACTTTTTAAACTTTTTCCTGTGTGAAACTTGTAGGATGAAAAATAGAGTGGAGAAAGAAGAGTCTATGGACCTAGGAAATGTGCATCTTTTGGTGGTGTTTGTGTGATAACATCCCTTAAGCATGAGCAAGACTCTTTTTATGGAAAGGATGGAGGCCTCTCGATACCATGTCTGTTCTCGAGCTGAAATTGTCCTCATGGAGGCACAGATCCCCGGAGGCTGGACCGAGGGGACACCTTCCTAAGTCAGCAGCATCTCCAGGCCCTGGGCTCTGGAAGCCACCATCCTGTAGAGATGAGGTCTGCCAGCCTCATTTCCCTTTACAAAACTCTCCTTTTCTTTCTTCCTCACTTGGTGCAGAATACAACAAGACTTTGTGCAGAATAGGAGAGTTAAATGAGTTAAATGTCAACTTTTCTTTACTTCTAGTGTGGAACTTTACATCATTGCCCAGCTGTCCTAAGTTCTGCTGACATTTACACTCATTGCTCAGAGTTCAAGGTCCTCTCAAATTTTTAAGATGTAGGTTGAACATTATGTTGGTCTTGTATCTTATGTCTTTACTTCATGAAACAGAATAATTTAATCAAAGGAAAAAACTCCATCATAGCAGGTCTTTCAGGCCCAGGCTATAGAGAGAGCTTTTGGTTACATGGTTCAAATCATTGAATCTTGAAGGCAGACACCTTCCTTGAAGAGAGACTACAAACCACCCCAAGCAGTGAGAATTCACACTATGGCTCTCACCAAATCTTTAACCAACTGTAGGAAGCTTACTTATCACAAAGTTAACAAACCTTAACTGGGTATGGTCCCATTTACAGGTGGTTGGCAGTGGACACCAATACCAGAAGAAAGTCAGAGCTGTGATGCCCAGACATTAAAATCCAATCTACACTAATAAAAGAAAAATATGCAAATTGATTGTACCTCAGGATGCTCATCAGCCAATCAGGAGTGAGTATGCAAATTAACCCAAAACATGGCAGGTTAATTTGAATATGCAGGCTTGGAGTGGCAGGACCAGATGCCTGCTATGAAGGGGAGGCTGGGAGGCAGGTACAGAGGGAGCTACAGGAGCAGCACTCCAGTCCAGAGCAAAGTCTTGTAGGTTCCCAGGTGACCAGGAGCAAGGACTTGCAGGCTCCTGGGGGGCCCAGAGAAAAGCCAGAGGAAAGAAGGTCTATTCTTACATGAGATTTCATGCAACAGGCCTCTAGTTATACAATATTCATTTAAGCCCAGCTAGCATGGCTCGGTTGGGGATTGACCTAAGAACCAAGAGGTAATGGTTCAATTCCTGGTCAGGGCTCATGCCTGAGTTTTGGTCTCAATCCCCAGTGTGAAGTGTGCAGGCGGCAGCTGATAATGATCCGTCTCATAATTGGTATTTCTATCTCATTCTTCCTCCTCCTTCCCATCTGAAATCAATAAAAATACAAAGCAAGACCATGTAGGGATTGGCAATTTTTAATTTTTATAAAATCTGTCCTCCATTGTTACCATCATATCACAAAATAAGGAACATTTGATTCTGAACAAGTAATAAGGGCCTGGTTGGAGAATAGTGATGCCTGGTCCAGAAGCCAGATAGGACCTTGATCAGCAGGATGAGCATGACTAGATATGTGAAAGAATTGAAGTGTTAGCAATACTTATTAGAGTGTTGTCAAAAAGCAGAGCAAAAAGCATCTAAAGCATTAAAGGAGGAGATGCTCATTTTCAAAGTTGGCCCCTGGGCCTAATTTTCTGACATCTCATTTCTGAGACAATATGATGGGTTAAGGATTTACTGTGCATTAGAGAACTATTATGCCACATATTTCATGATGCCAATGACAACCCTGTGTGTGTATATAAATCACTTTATATTTTTAAAAATTTAAGCCTCACAATCACAAAATGAGGCTCTCACAATAGATTCAAGTATCCCATTTACAAACCACTTTGCACTTGAAAATGAAGTTCCCAAATGGGCTCTTACTGAATAAGCGAATAACCAGATAGTGTCAAAAGTCAACTGGCAAATTGGTCTGGGTCTCAGTCTTCTAGGCAATGCTTGACCAAAGGAATCTAAACTTTTAAAAATCAAAATTTCTACCACCTTCTTAAGGTCTTTAAAATACTTTCCAAACATGCTCTGATCCAAATAAACAGAATCTAAATAAATAGTCTGGAAGCAAAGAGTCATTAATTCTGGAGACCATGCACAGAATTCATGCCTAAAATAGACATTAAAAAATACAAAGGAATTGGATTATCATCTCAGTTTTTGAATCCTCTAGAAAGCTAAACCTGTACAAGAGGTTCAATCCTAATGCATGGGAATACAGGACAAAAGGGAAGTGAGGCAGGAAGGATGCAAGGCCATGATGTGCTGCATTGCACAAGCCAGAGACACGGTCATGGTTGAGGATCATGTTCACTGGGCAATCAGGATTTTTTGGAAGGGTCTGTAGACTCCTGGTCATACTCTAATCTCCCGGGAGTGTACACACTATATTTTCCTGTGTGTCAGTGGTTTCTCCAGAATAGATTCCAGACTCTGTGATGTGTTCTGTCCAGTTTGAAAGTAGAGGGATTTGGGGTTCTGTAGAGAGAGAAGGGTGGGGAGAGGGAGAGAGAGAAAGAGGTCCTGCACAACCATTATCACTTCCTGATGAGTACGAAGCCACTTTGTGCTATTCAGAATTTTTGGTCCTATTGGTTAGTGCAATATCAGTTAAGACATCAGGTAGCACAGTGATAATTTTTAGTACTCAGAGACACTTCTTGAAGGAATTGCTCAGTAAGAAAATATGGAAGTGTTCAAACAGACACAGTTAAGTTTTACTTACATTGACCACTTAAATCAAGAATTTTGCCCAAGATTGAGGATATTGATAATTGCTTAGGTCTATAGGTCCATAAGAACTAGAAATGTTTAGATTCCAGGTTAAATATTAATATCTGAGATATTTACTTTGTCTTAATTTTTGTTCCTCCAGAAGCTGACCCAATATACGAGGATTTGAGTACAGGTAGTTTAGTTACCAGATGAAGGAGAGGCCAATGAAATAGGGGGAAGTGAGAGAAGTAGAGAAAGCATGTGTTTTCAGGCAGGTCATCACTGTGGGTAAGTGAACAAAATACTGCTGGGACTCTGGGAGTCAGTCTCCTCAGAGTAATTGCATGCAGGGTGCAAGGGAGCTAGACTATTTATATACCACCTTCTAATGGTGGTTGGTTGAAAGCTGCTCCCTGGAGTGTTTTGTCTCCAGAACGTCCCACCTCCTTTGGGAGGACAAAGTGGTCTACACTTTTTAGAGAAGCCCACAGGCAAAGAGATGGAAATACTAACAGCTGAAGGTCAGGCCTGTGCACTACAAGTTGGGTATGGGCAGGATACCCACACAATAGGCTGAAAATGCTTTGTGCTACCTTATCACCTTTCAGGATATGACTCAGCAGACACCTTCAGATACTTTCAAATTTTTAAAAATTGCAAGAAGCTAATTCCAGCATGTCAGCGGGGCTGAATCATCTGGAATAGCTGAAGGCATTTCCCCAAACCTGAAAAGGATGTATAAATGATTGCTTGCTACCCAACAGTTGAGGGCATTTCAATCTACATGTTACTGCCTCCTACTGGCCAAACACCTGAACAACCATAGGCTGTTCCCCCAATCCAACAATGCCTCTGTATACTAAATCTTGGCCTTTGATGTGTGCATCTACCTTGCCTTAGTACAAATTGTATTAATAAAAGCTAGAGGTCTGGAAATTCAGGAGCACTTTGTTTCTTTAGCTAAGTTTCCTCTGGCTCCCTCCCCAAAATGCTTTCCAAAATTATGTTTAGTCTCTAGACTTTAATAATTTACCTCAGTCCTTCTCCAGATTCCTGAACCCTTCTAGATGCTGGATAAGACCCCTGGCAATTACTAACACAATATCCCTTCTTTGTGAAGTAGATGCTTTATTTGATTTTAAATCACTGTGGGTGTGTTGTAATACATCCTTATCAATAAGAGTGCTTTCGTCTTTGCAAAATTCAACTTAAAAAATAGATTTCTATGTCGGTAGAAAAAATCAGAATGGTTTAATGATGGCAAATTTGTGCTATCTTTTTTGTAACGAGAATATTCCTATAACACACACACACACACAAATACTTTACAAAGTTAACTAATCTTGCCAGTTATCTGAATTGTGGAAGTGGGAAATTATTCTATCAGACTGACTAAATTTAACTCAGAAGAGAAGCAACTTAGCAGACAGATTGAAATGTCACACAAGCAGAGGACTCTCAACTTCAGTCCCTGCACATGACACCTGAAAGTTCACGCATCTAGTCAAAGGCAGGTGAGAAACTCTTGGCCACAATCCATTAACATAAGTTGGTTGAGCAGGTATTGATAAAGAATTCATGCATCTAATTTACATTCATTTATTTTATTGCAAGAGCAATAAACAATCATGTTTCTCTCAGATCATACATTGAAAGAATTTTAGGACCAGTGTGGTGTCTTTGATATGAAATCAGTGCTAAGCGGACTTAAACATGATTGCTATAGTTCTGATTGCTTCATGCATAAAGAGCTCTCGAGTATTCTCAAAGCAGGCCTGAGTGAAGCCTTTCTCTACTGTTGGCCTCCAGTGAGTGTCCACAACACTTTTGCTTATGTTTTGTTGTTGTTGTTGTTGTTGTTGTTAATCCTCACCTGAGGATATTTTCTCATTTTATTTATTTATTTATTTATTAAAAATATATTTTTATGGTTGATAGTATTGCAGATATCTTAGACAGAACGGAAGGGAATGGAGAAAGAAGGAAGGGAGTAAGGAACAGAGAAACATCAAAACATCAATGTGAGAGAGACACATTGAGTGGTTACCTCCTGCACACACCCTAACTAGGGTGGGGGATTGAACCTGAAAACCAGGAATGTGCGGTTGACCAGGAATCAAAGTTGAGACCCTTTGGTGAGTAGGCTGAAGCTCTAACCACTGAACACACCTGCCAGATCTGCTTCTGTTCTTGATGTTTCATACTGTGGTCTCATATTTCAAGTCTATCCTCCCAGTCAGGCCACTTCCTGACTCATTGCTTATTGGTTGTTCTCAGCCAGAACTTGCATAAGCTTTATGCCATTTTCTTTTCTTGCCTAATTTTTTATTTTTCTTTTTTGTTCTTCAGTGTTCTTTACAGGTTGGGTCTCCGTCCTATCGTTCCTCTACTATTTTGTAAGCATTTTCTCTACAGGTCTTCAGTCTTACACATTGTTAACCATGTTTACAATTTTAAAAACTTCTAAATCTTTAAGCAAATAAATACTCAAAAGTGATGTAAAAGTCACCAATGAAGTAATTAAGTGCTCAGAAACAAGTACAAGTCTTATAAACATTTCATGAGCTGTATTAAGTTAAAAATAGGTGTAGAAATTGTAAATTTAATTTTAGAAGTATGACATAAACAAATGGTTCAAAATATAAATATTTTCTCTAAGAAATTATCACTCACATGTCATAAGATGGTGTGTGTATTCACTGCTGGCAGTGATCACATGAATTCTTATCTGAGCCTTAGTATTTTTCCATCTATTAAATGAAAATATTAATAATACCTACCTCATAAGTTTGTTCTGAAAATTAAAGAAGATAACGTATATAAAACACAGCACTGAGCTCAATCAATTATTGGGTTCAATTTGCTATTATTATGTAAGATATTTTTTCCTTCTGTTTGGAGTGAAATTTGAGGAGATAAAAAAGAAAAAACCGCTTCTCGCCACCACAAACCCTGTTTTCTCACTGCTGAGAAGGCTGACATTGTGACAGCTGTCTCTGGGTGATGCTGAAGGAAGCAGAACTCAGCCTTTCCAGAGTCACTTTTGTTGAACTGTTCCTCTTCCTCCCTCCCCCGCTCTCCCCTTCCCTCCCTCCCACCCCCCGTGGGCAAAACGTAGTGGAGAAAAGAGAAAAGAGTCCCTGTCTGATGAGGGAGTGTTGGGATGGACATGGGAGTCACCTGAGGCATTGGACAGCCCCCAGCCTCTGCAATGATGCCCATTGAGTTTTACTTCAGAATCCAAAGGAAAACATGGAAATAGGCAGAGAATAATTTCATTTCAAAATTATTATTTATGCTTTATTTAATTTTAAATCCAACATTTCTTTTGTGGGCATGAGACTCCTCACAATCTAGCACATCACTTATTTTTCTATTTGTTTTTTCTTGTCTTCCCCTCACCCCCACCCTTATTAATATGAGATCCAAGTGGACAGGTCTTTTTTGTCTCTATGTCATTTATCTCTGCTCTGATCTTTATTATTTCCTTCCTTCTGCTTACACAGGGCTTTTCTTGTTGCTCTCTTTTAACTCTTTGAGTTGTAGGGTTAGGTAATTTATTGCCATCGTTTCTTGTTTTTTTTTTTGAAGTAGGCTTGCAGTGTTTTGAACTTCTCTCTCAAGACTGCTTTCACTGTGTCCCACAGATTTGGATTCTTGTGTTTTCATTGTTGTTTATTGCCATGATGTTTCTTATTTCTTCTTTGATCTCTCTGGTTAACTCAGTCATTGTTTAATAGCATGCTATTTAGTCTCCACGTATTTGATTTCTTTGGATTGTTTTTATTGTAGTTGATTTTCCAGTTTTATGCCATTGTGATCTGAGAAGATGTTTAATATGATTTCTATCTTTTTTAATTTGGAGAGACTTTGCCTGTGACCAAATATATGGTCTATCTTTGAAAATGACCCGTGTGCACTTGAGAAGAATGTATGTTCTGTGGCTTTGGCATAAAATGTTCTGAAGATGTCAATTAATTCCATCTGGTCTAGTGAATCATTTAAGATTGATGTTTCTTTACTGATTTTTTGTTTAGAGGATTTGTCCAATGGTGATAGTGGGGTATTAAAGTCTCCTACTATGATTGTATTGCTGTCAATCTCTCCTTCGATATCATCCAGAAGTTTTTGTGTTTTTTTTTAATGTGTTTAGATGCTCCTGTATTGGGTGTGTATATGTTTACCAGAGTTATTTCTTCTTGTTGGGTTGCTCCTTTTATTATTATGAAGTGGCCTTCCTTATCTCTTTTTATGTCCATCACTTTGAGATCTAATTTTTCAGATATAAGTATTGCTACCCCACTTTTTTCTTTTTTCATTTCAATTCACCTGGAAAAAACTTTCTCTATCCCTTCATCCTCAGTCTGTGTGCATCTTTTTTTCTGAGCAGATATATGGGTCATGTTTTCTTATCCACTCAGTTTCCCTATGTCTTTTGATTGGGGAATTTAATACATTTAGATTTAAAGTTATTATTGAGGGAGAACCAAGATGGCGGCATAGGTAAAAAACACCTATTGTCCTGCCCCGCACAACAATTTAAAAATTACAACATAACAACAAAACAAACATCACCCAGAATCACCAGAAAGCTGGCTGAGTGAAAACTCCACAAATAAAAGTAAAGGTGGGACACTGAGACTCAGAAGAGCGGCAGGAGCGCAGCCTTGAAGATTGTGAGGAAACAGAGGTTAGGAGCCATCCTGGTCGCACGCGGTGGTGGCTGGAGCAGCATCCCCGGCTGGATTTCGCCAATGGGGAGGGCGGAGACGTCCCACTGCACGGATTCCCCAGCGCCAGGCGAGGTCCGAGATCCGGGGGACGCACCCTGGAAGCCGGGCATGGCAGAGATCTCCTAGTCTGTGGAGAAGCCAGGTGCTTGAAAAAGAAGTTTGTAAACTGTGCGACAGCACAGATGCGTGACTTGCTCCCTGGAAACTTGTCTCCTGGTCCCGGAAACCACATGTTTTACAACTCTGGGCGAGACTTTGGGTGTACAGACTCATTGGGGGAGAGGCAGAGTTCTCTGGCAAGGGGAAGAGACTAGCGGCTTTCTCTTAGAGGTGCCTGCAGCCATCCCCATCCAACAGAGACCCACGCGCGCGAGTGCCGCATAGGACAGGGCATAGCTGACACTGAGGCTGCCTGCACAGCTCAGAGACTCCGCCCATCCAACCTGAACACAGTCTCCCTTCACAGCCAATTGGTCTGGAGGTCAAACCCTCCTAGGGCTAACAACAACAAGCTGGGTTTAAATTCAAAAATACTGTATAACCCATAAAGGATTGCAGTAAGAGTACCCACCTCAAGTAACTGGGGAGGCTGTGCCACTGACCCTTAGAGGACATCTACCACATAAAGCAGCCACTATGTTGAGATATGGAAAGAAATCAGGTGTGAAAGAAATGGAGGAAAAAAGACGACTAGACATAGAGTTCAAAACCACGGTTATAAGGCTTTTCAAAAGGCTCCTAGAAAAGGCCGATGAACTTAATGAGAACGATGAGAAAATAAATAAGACCAACCAGGAAATGAATGAGACTTACAAGGAAATGAATGAGACCCTCAAGGAAATGAACAAGACCTCTGAGGATATGAACGAGACCCTCACGGATATGTAAAAGGACCAACTAGAAATCAAGCATACACTGACTGAAATAAAAAATATTACACAAAGTCCTAAAAGCAGTCCAGAGGGCCACAAGAACCAAGTCAAAGATTTGAAATACAAAGAACCAAAATCCACTCAGCTGGAAAAGCAAGAAACAAAAAGAATTCAGATAATTGAAGATAGTGTAAGGGGCCTCTGGGACAACCTCAAGCATACCAACATCTGAATTATTGGGATGCCAGAAAAAGAGAGAGAGCAAGATAATGAAAACCTACTTGAAGAAATAGTGACTGAAAACTTCCCCCACCTGGTGAAAGAAACTGACTTAAAAGCCCAAGAAGTACACAGAACCCCAAAATATAGGAATCTAAAGAGGACCACACCAAGACATAACATAATTAAAATGCCAAGAGCAAAAGATAAAAAAAGAATATTAAAAGCAGCAAGAGAAAAACAGTTGGTTACCTACAGGGGAGCACCCATACGATTGTCAGTGGATTTCTCAACAGAAACGATGCAGGCCAGACGCGAGTGGCAAGAAATATTCAAAATAATGAATAGCAAGAATCTACAACCAAGATTACTCTATCCAGCAAAGCTATCATTCAGAATTGAAGATCAGATAAAGTGCTTTGCAGATAAGAAAAAGCTAAAGGAGTTCATCACCACCAAACCAATATTATATGAAATGCTGAAAGACATTCTTTAAGAAGAGGAAGAAGAAAAAGGTAAAAATATAAATTATGAACAACAAATACACATCTATCAACAAATGAACATAAAAATCAAGTGAATTGATAGGCTGATGAACAGGATAAACTGGTGAATATAACAGAATCATGGACATAGAGAGGGAATGGACTGACAATTCTTGGGGAGAAAAGGGGTGTGGGAAGTACAGCAAGAGACTGGACAAAAATCTTGCAACAATGGGAGAGGACAGTGGGGAGGGGGAGGTGAGGGTGGAGGGTGGGATAGGTACAGAGTGGAGGGGAGCTATAGGGGGCTAAAAAAGGGGAAACAATGTAATTAATAAACTGAACAATAAAGATAAAAAAATGAAAAAATAAAATAAAATAACCAAAATCTGAAAAAAAAATAAAGTTATTATTGATAGGTACTTGTTTGTCCCCATTTTTATTCTTTACCTCCCCCCCTTTTTTGTCTCTATGTCATTTATCTCTGCTCTTATCTTTATTATTTCCTTCCTTCTGCTTATACTGGGCCTTTCTTGTTGCTCTCTTTCTAACTCTTTGAGTTGTAGAGTTAGGTAATTTATTACCATTTATTACCATCTTTGCTTTCCATTTCTTCTTTTTACAGCAGACCCTTTAGCATTTCTTGCATTGCTGGTTTGGTGGTAATAAACTCCCTTAGTCCTTTTTTGTCTGTGAAGATCCTGATTCCACATTCAGTTTTGAATGATAGCCTTGTTGGTTGTAGTATTCTTGGATTCAGTCCTTTGCTTTGCATCACTTTGTATACTTCATTCCATTCCCTTCTGGCCTGGTGTGTTTCTGTTAGGAAATCTGTTGATATTCTAATAGGAAATCCCTTGTAGGTAACTTTCTGTCTCTCTCTGACAGCTTTTAATATTCTTGCTTTTCATTGGTATTTGCCAGTTTAATTATGATGTGTCTTGGTGTTGGTCTTTTGGAGTTCAACTTGTTTGAGACTATGTACTTCTTGGACTTACATCGTTTTTTTTTCTTACCAATATCAGGGAAGTTTTCTGTCATTATTTCTTCAAACAGGTTTTCTATTCATTGCCTCTCTTCCTTTTCTTCTAGAGCCCTGTTATGTGAATATTGTTTAATTTTGTGTTGTCCCAAAGCTCCCTTAGGCTGTCCTCTTGCTTTTAAGTCTTCTTTTCAGTTGCTGTGTGTTTGTGTGTTTTTTCATACCTTGTCTTCTAATTCTCTGATGTGGTTCTCAACTTCCTCTAGTCTATTGTTTAAGCCTTCCATTGTGTTCTTTATTGCAGCTATGTCATTCTTCATCTCCTCCTGGTTCCTTTTCATGTTGGTGACATTCTCATTCAGCTCCTTACAGTTCTTGTTGGGTTGTGTGTATTTGTCATCCAGCTGTTTAAACATCCTTAAAACCATTACTCTGAATTATTTCTCTGATATGTTGCTAACCACAATTTCATTTAACTCCCTTTTTTTGTGGTTCCTTTTTTTCTTTCCTTTGGCATGGCTTTTTTGTTTTCCTATGTTTTGCTGTAACATTTTAATTGTAGGTCCAATTGATTTAATACTCAGGTTCTTTTGGGAATGGTGCTACTGATGTGATCTCTCAGGTCTCCTGGGCTTGGTAATCTAGTGTAGCTCCCTACTTGAGCTATTTGGGTTCTCTTGAAGTAGGCCTGTGAGCTAGAAAGGTACAACTGCTATGTCTAGAAGTCAACAGCCATGGAAGCGGATAGCCCAATTTTTGCTATCTTGTGCTCTTAATTAAAATTGTGCATACCCAGTGGGTACTCATAGTAGCACCCAGGAACCGTCTGTTGGGGTGACAGGCCTCAGGAGGCCTGCGCTCTGGTGTGACTGTGGTGTCCAGAGTTCTGTAGTTGTGGGGTGGGCAGACTCAGCTTTTGGTGCTGCACCTGTGGTGGATATGCATATGCTTCCAGTGGTGTCTCACAGGGGCACCTGCAGTGCGTTTGCCAGCAAGGGGCGCTGAAGCACTCTGGAGGGCCCTGGCACTGAAGCTGATAATTGAGGCGTCTGTGGGCAGGTATCTAGGATGAGTGAATTCGGAATTTCTACTGCCAGGAAGAGTGCATCCATGTTTGTCCAAGATCACACCCAGCAAGGACTCACGGCAGCTCCGACAAGTGCCCTGGGGATAGATGGGTTCAGGGTGCCTGCCTGTTGGAAATGTGTGTCAGACTCTGGTGTTACATTTGCTGGTGCAGAGCTCTGATACATTTTGAGGGGCCCTGGTGCTAAAATTAGCAGCTGGGGGGTATGTGGGCAATTATTCAGGAAGAAGGAATTCTGAATTTCTACTGCAGGGCAGCATGTCCTCGTCTGTACAGAATCACTCAAAGCAGGTCCCCAGAGGACCCTGTAGATAGATGGGCTCAGGCACCCATTCCCACTTGAAATACACATGCAGACTGTGGCAGTGCCTTTGCCAGTGTGTTTGCTGGTGCAGAGCTCTGACGCACTTTGAGGGGCCCTGGAGCTGAAGTTATACAGTTGGGATGTCTGTGGGCAGTTATTCAGGCAGAGGAAATTCAGAATTTCTACTGCGGGGCAGGCCGTCCTTGTCTGTACAGAATCACACCCAGCGGAGGCTCCCAGTGTCTCCCAGGCACTGCCTATGGAGTGGTATACCCTGGATGCCTGGGTGCTGGAAACTCACGAATGTGGTATCCCGAGTTCTGCTGCTGGGGAGGGGGAAAGATGCATTTACTGCTGTGGGATTGGTGCGTCTTTGGAGATGTAGGTCCCAGAGTCCCTGGATCTGCAGCTGGGGTAGCAGGATTTTGGCTGTAGTGGCTCCTGGGTCACAGGCAGTGTCAAAGTCCTGACTGAGTGATGGTGCTGATGAGTTCCTAGAAAAGGCCGCTGTCCCCTTCAAGATGGCGTGGGCTCCATGCCCAAGTCCTGCAGTCCAGGGAGTGCCCATAGCAGTTGTAGTCTCTCCTTATCCAAGAGAATCTGGTCTGCCAGCCCCTGCTGCTCCTGTGATATTTAACTGTCCCTTACTCACTCACATCCACACCATACACATCCACACACTCTCCTTTCATACCCTCACTCACTCACTTCCTCTCTCACCTCTGTCCTGCCAGCCGCCATCTTTTTTCCAAGTTGACAATGGGTTTATTTAAAGCGGAGGACTGACTGATACAAAATTTTAAAGGAATTGCTTTGGAAGCAGTGACAGCAAATTGAGTTAAGAGGTGAGAGATGAGTGTCAGAAAATGGAAGAGAAATGTTTGGCCTGAGAGAAAGTCACTCCATTCTGAAGTGTGTGGACAGCCTTGGTATAGGACTAGAAGGATATAGAGAGGGGAGCAAGCTGCAGGAAGCAGCCAAACATGGCTGGCAATGGAAAAATAGAACTTTGAGATGGCAAAGATAAGCTTGGGGAGCCCATGAAATATCCTAATGGCAATGTCCAATATCAGTTGGCTAGATAGGTCTGGAACTCAGGAGCTAGGTGGAAGCGAAAGACCTGTTACCTGGGAGACATCAACAAAAGTGAAGGTGGGGAGTAGATTAGACCATCCTGGTTGGGGGTACAGATATAAGGAAGACACCCAGAGTAGACCCCTTGGGAACAAGAAGTAATGGCATCTACTGTGCCCAATGCACAATAACAAGCAAAAGCCATATTTTCATAGTAAATGTTAACATTTTCAATGACACTCTTCTGTTTGTGTTTTCTAAAACTTATGAATAATAAACTAACATTGCTAACATGAACAAGATAATAGGCTCCAGAGTAAAAGAAAGATAATTATAATGAAGAGACACATCAGACTCCATCATTCAAAGTTAACACAGAAAATAGAAATGGCAGGCATTACACTGGACCTGGAAAACAAAGAGGTTTTCTTGTTAGTGGGAGAAAATAACAAAAATAACCTAAAATGTTTGAAAATATCTTTCATCCTGGATGGGTAGTATGGTCCAGCAATCCAGCCAGAGTGTGTATGGGCCCAGGACTATCCAGTCCTTTTGTGATCCATGTGAAAAATTCATTCTTTTATTTTTCTGCAAATCAACTTGTACTCTTTTGTGGTTCTACAATAACTTGTCTCTTGATAACAACCTCTGATTAAGTTTCATCGAGATGAATCAAAAGAGTTAATTGTCTTTGTAGGTCTGAAAGAGGAATGCAGGAAGCCAGAGTGGTGAGGGATTACAAATTTATTCCATCGTCCGCACACCAGGAGGCTAAGCCTAGATGGCTCCAGCAACCAGTGAGGGGAGTCAGCCACTTTTAAAGGACTGACTTTTTCTGGGTGGAGACTTCTTTATGCATACTGGGAGGGGAGAGAATAAAATGTGGTCACTGTAAGTGAAAAGTGGTCTTCAGCAAAGGGAATGTCCCTAGTGAAATGTCCTGAAAAGCCAGTTTCTGGGGGAAGGGTATCAACTCAATTGCTCCATCAAACCTAACATTCCAGCTTTTTTGTTTTATGGAATAGGGATGAAATCACAAGGGGGTTGGCCTTTGATAGTAGTTGGCTAGACAAGGAGTGCAGCAACGTGATCTCTCTGTGAAACTGGTTGGTGAAGGCTCGAGAGCGATCCTGTTGAGTGACTTGGGAGGAAAAGCTGGTCCTGAGACTGCCAAAGCATCACTTGTCTGGTTTTGCTGCTTTGCTGGATCTGGAGCTGAAATACAACTGAGACTTAGATGTTATTTTTAGGGGGAAAGATAAAGAGTCTAAGTTGCCTGACTAGAGATAGGAAAGGGGAGGCTAGGTTGCCCTGGGGGTAAGGTTCTTGTTTTCCCAGTTTTCCCCCTTGCTGGGCATCCACAGGTTTCTTGCAGGTCCTGAAATGGGGTTTCAAAATAGGTAGAGCAGAGGCTAGGCCGTATGGCAGTTCCAAGCCCTGCTGTGATGCCGAGGGTTATGAGGAGAGGGATTATTTGGACTCCTCTTTTGTGTTAGATATGATGGGTTATCAGCTAAAGACTGAATATGGGAGGCTACATCTACATTGGATGAGAGATGAGAGTACAAGTTCCTGCCCAGCTGTTGGGAAGACAGATGTATGTGTTTTCCCCACAGAGGAAGAAAAACCTCTGGTCGTGGAAACAAGCTGATAGGTATAAAGAGAAGAGGTAGACTAAAGGCTATGAGGTTCCCTTTCCCAGTTCCATGCTCTAAGCTGAGAGGGTAGTTGCCATGACACTACCAATAAGGGGTGACAGATGAGTGGTTGAGATTTTATTGCAGTGAAAGTGGGAGGAAATGCTAGAATGAGCTGTTATCAAAGGGAAAAGAGGAAGGAAGGGAAAGGAGCAGTGGAAGTCAGGGGCCTGGATGATTGGATAAGAAGTAAGACACTGTGCTGGCTTAACTTCTTATTTTTACTGCCTTAATTCTTGCTGTTGTTCTGAATATTTTGGTTCAGCTTAAGAAGTATCCAGCAACCTTGTTCTGCCAGGCTAGGAGACTGAAACCTCACTTTCTTGCTCAAAGTAAAATGGTCCTTTTACAATTCTTCTAAATAGTTAACTTTAGAACTTCTTTCTTTCAACATTTCTCTTTTTCTTCTCATGACATAAACAACCTTCACAAATTTCATACTTTCAAATTAGTCTTCAAACCTTCTTTCTATGTCCTTCAAAAATGCATAACCATGCCTCAGACCTTCTATTAAGTATTTCTACTCTAATATTCTTTCTTGGTTCTTTAAAATGTATTAGGATTTTTTACTCTTAGAAACCTCAATTTTTCAATGAAAAAATAAACAGCCAACATTTCTTAGATTGCCATTTTTCAGAGCATTACAGAGGGTGAGAATGTTGGCCTTGGAATCTAAAGACTCATTGAGGGGGTCCCTTCGCCATGTCATGTCATAGAGGAGCTTTGCAAGAAGACTCTCATGTGTGAGAGTACCCAGTGAGCCTGAGAAAGGAGAAAATTTCTTGTTTAGAGAAGGGGACAGTCATAGAGGAGATAAGGAGATAAGGCATATACAGTCCAAGGAATGGCCCTGCCTTGTGGGGTGAGAGAGTGAAACTGAGGTAGATGACTGTGGTTTGGGACAACTGGGCTTTATGAGGTTATACATGGTAGCCCTGGCTGGGCACCAAGATAGAATGAGAAAAGAATAAGTGGAGGAATTTAGTAAGATGAAGTATAGACATGAGGTGGCTAATGGCTATGAGACTAATCTGTCAATCCCTATAATAGAGACTGAGAAGTGGACAAGGGTGCCAATGAATTCAGAGAGGCAGAATAAGTGGACCTACTGTGAATTAAAAATAGATCAGCTTACCTGCCACCACAGTCCTTACCTGAGGCTCTGTCTTGGTGATGTAAGTCTCTGGGGCTCTGTCAGACCTGGGCAGCTTCTTCAGTGGCCAGTCCCAGGAGGTATGGGAGCTCCAAACCAGATCCAAGAGGGCAGCTGTGCTGGACTGGCTGAGGTCTGACCCAGAGGGGCCAGACTATAGGGGCCTTCCTTTCCGCATCTTGGACAGGGCCCAGGCAGGGGTCTTAGGTTTGAACAGGACTTGGCTCAATGTCCTCCCTTACTGCATTTGAGGCATGGGCCTGGAAGAGGCTTAACCCCTGACTTACCCTTGGTCTGAGGACCAGCATTTGGTTTTGGATTCATGAGAGTGGTGGCTAGAAGGCTTCCTTCTTGGCTTCAGCCATGGCCTGATCTCGCTTTTGTTTTTGGATTTGAGTCTCCTTTTCTCTATTATGAAAATCTTAAAGGTCAGGTTAACAAGATCTTTTTGAGGGGTTTGTGGACTTGTATCTATTTTTTGAAGTTTGTGGCATATGTCTGGGCCTGATTAGGATATAAAATGGGTGTTTAGAAGAAGGGCTCCCTCTGGGGAGGGGGGTCTAAGGTGGTAAATTTCTGTAGAGGAGGACAGGGGGCCATAGATGTCATGTCAGGTCAGGACATTGGACTGGGCCAGGCTCCTTAGGAAAAAGACCTGAGATGCCTGTCAATCTGTGTGGCTACACATAGAGAATGGGACGTGTATTCAGACTATGCCTTCAGTTCCTGCTGCCTCCCTCCAAGGTAAAATGGACACGGGAATAAAAGAGGCTGTTGAGGAAGGTAGTCTTTGGGTGGACTGAGAATGAGTGTTTGATGTGAAAGGCTGTTTTGGAGCTCACATTCTCAGGATTTGGACTCTCAGGGACTGGGGAGAAGGCGGCTGCTGGTTAGGAGGGTCTGGGTTTTGGGAATCTACTGCAGGTGAAGGAGAGGATGTATAAGGGGGTGGAGGTTGGTGGTCTGCTGGATCAAGAGTACATTCAGAATCAGAATTGTTAGGTGTAAAATGGGTAGAATGAGAGAGAGGATTGAGACTGAAGGGTGAAAAAGGCCTGGATGTAGGGAATCTCTGACCATTTTCCGTTGCAGTGACAACAATTATGTAAATTGCTTAATGTGTTAAAATTGAAAGTGATGTTTTCAAGCCATTGAGACTTATTATCTAGTTTATGTTGTGGTCAAACAGTGTTACAAACTAAAGTGAGGTGGTTGGGCATGATCTCCCCTGCAAGTGTGCAGAGGGAGTGTGGCATGGCCCATGAGAGAGGAAGGGTGAGTGACAGACCACATATCCAAAGGTGACTGTTTAGGGCAGGCATCCCTGCTGCTAAACAAATCACCATGAGAAACGAGAGGAGACCCTCAGGACTGGACGTCCCCAATCCAGAAGGACCCAAAGCCAAACAGCTGAGGAGTCTTCTGGCCTAGCGCTAGGACTTTTGAGACGAGAGACTTCCAGGAAGTCAGAGAGAAAGAGAGTGGGCAGAAGACCTGAGACAAGGGGAACCTAGAGAAGACTGGCCAGTGTGGGACGGAGGGTCAGCAATGGAGAAAGATAGATTCCCAGTCTGGCATCCTCCTTGACTGACTGGTGGAGACCCCATAAGGATGGGAGGCCTGATTGAAGCTGGTAATCGAGTCATGGAGTAGGATTGGGAGGTAATCACAGGACAAACTGCCGATGCCTACAATAGCAAACTCGGGGTGACTGAAGCCAGGACAATGACTCTTCTTCCCCAGTTCAGGAGAGCCCATGAGGGAGGGAGGCCTGATGGAAGCCAGCAATCAAGTCACCCAAATAGGTAAGCTCAGGATGAGCTGCTGCTGCCTAATGCTCTCTGAGTAGCAAACTCGAAGTGACAGAAGCCAGGACAATGGCTCCCCATCGCTGTGGAACCCTCCCAGGTTTCTGCACCAAATGTTAGGTTGCCAAAGGAGGAATACATGAGGCCAGAGTGGTGAGGGATTACAAATTTATTCAATCATCTGCACACCAGGTGGCTGAGCCTGGTTGGCTCCAACACCCAGTGAGGGGAGTCAGCAGCGTTTAAAGGACTTTTGGTGGTCTTTTTCTGGGCAGAGACTTCTTTATGCACACCTGGAGGGGAGAGAATGGAATGTGGTCACCGCAAGTGAAAAGTAGTCTTCAGCAAAGGGAATGTCCATAATGAAATTATCTGAAAAGCCAGTTCCTGGGGGAAAAGTATCAACTCAATTGCTCTATCAAACCTAACATTGCATTCTCTCCCCTCTAGGTATGCATAAAGAGGTCTCCACCCAGAAAAAGCCCATCAAAAGTCTTATAAGTGAAAAGTCTTATAAAGTGGCTGACTCTGTTGAGAAACTAAGATGGCAGCATAGGTAAACACCTATACTGCTGCCTCGCACAAAAAATTCAAAACTACAAGTAAAAGACAAAACGGACATCATCCAGAACCACTGGAAAGATGGCTGAGTGGAAATCCTACAACTATAAGGAAAGAAAAAAGGACACTGAGACTCAGGGGCTGTGGAGGGCAGAGGTGCAGAGATGTGGAGACGTGCACATGCAAGAGGAAAGACCAGGTGGCTGAATATGCGGCTGGCTTTCTTGAACCAAGGGAAACAAAGGCTCCCCACTGTGCTGAAATCTAGCTCTGGGCCAGCCACAAGGAACTCAGACTCATATGGGGAGAAACTGGACTGTCTTGCAGCTGGCAAAACCCAAAAGCAGCTTTCTCTCAGAGATGTGTGCAACCATTGCTGCAAGACACTGAGACCCACGGACTGCTTAGGGTGGGGCTGATGGGAAACATAGGCTCTCTGCTCCACCCTGAGACTCTGCCCCATCCAAGCTGGGCAAAAAAGCTCTCCCAGCATAGACACAGCTGATTCTCATAGCCAATTGGCCTGAAGGTCAACCTCTTCCAGTGATACCAACAACAATCTAGGCTTAACTACAACAAGACTGTGCAGCCTGTAAAGGGGGGGCACCAAGAGTATCCAACTCAGGTAACTGGGGAGGCTGATCCACTGTCTGTCCCCTAGAGGACACCTACCACACAAAGCTACTCGACCAACTTAGGGAAGCAACAAAAATGCAGAGACAAGGAAACAGATCACAAATGAAAGAAATGGAGGAAAACAAATGACTGGATACAGAGTTCAAAACCACAGTTATAAGGTTTTTTATAAGAATTCTCTAAAAAAGGCCGATAAATTTAACGAGACCCTCAAGGATATGAAAAAGGACCAAGTAGACATTAAGCATACATTGGCTGAAATAAAAAAATTATACAGAGACTTAATAGCAGACTAGAGGACTACAAGAATCAAGTCAAAGATTTGAAATACAAAGAAGCAAAAAACACTTCAGCCAGAAAGGAAAAAAGAAAAAAGAATCCAAAAAATTGAAGATATTGTAAGGAGCCTCTGGGACAACCTCAAGCATACCAATATCCAAATTATGGGGGTGCCAGAAAAAGAGAGAGAGCAAGATATTGAAAACCTATTTGAAAAAATAGTGACCGAAAACTTCCCCTACCTGGTGAAAGAAATAGACTTAAAAGTCCAGGAAGTGCACAGAACCTCAAACAAAATGAATCCAAAAGGACCACATTAAGACACTTCATAATTAAAATGCCAAGAGCAAAAGACAAAGATGGGATATTAAAAGCATCAAGAGAAAAACAGCTAGTTACCTACAAGGCAGCACCCATACAATTGTCAGCTGATTTCTCAACAGAAACTATGCAGGGCAGATGGGAATGGCAAGAAGTATTCAAAGTGATGAATAGCAAGAACCTACAACCAAGATTACTCTATCCAGCAAAGCTATCATTCAGAATTGAAGGTGAGATAAAGAGCATCACAGATAAGAAAAAGCTAAAGGAGTTCATCACCATCAAACCAGTATTATATGAAATGCTGAAAGGTATTCTTTAAGAAGAGGAAGAAGAAGAAAAAAGTGAAGATAAAAATTATGAACAACAAATACATGTCTATCAACAAGTGAAACTAAAAATCAAATGAATAAAAAATCTGATGACCAAAATAAACTGGTGAAAATAATAGAATCAGGGGCATGGCAATTCTCAGGGAGAAAAGGGGTATTGGAGGTGCAGGAAGAGACTGGACAAAAATCGAACAACAATGCATGAGGACAGTGAGAGGGAGGAAGGGGGGTAGGCATCAGATGGAAGGGAACTATGGAAGGAAAAAAGAAGAATAATTGTAATAATCTGAACAATAAAGATTTATTAAATTAAAAAAATAAAAATAAATAAAAATAAATGGTCAGAAAAAAAAAAGCAGCTGACTCCCCTCACTGGGTGCTGGAACCATCCAGGCTTAGCCACCTGGTGTGCAGATGATCAAATAAATTTGTAATCCCTCACCACTATGGACTCGTGCCTTCCTCCTTTGGTGAGCTAACACTCTTGTTGACTGACACAGGGATTTGAGACTTGATTGCAGAGTTTTCCAAGAGAAGGGCTACAGAACAAGAAAAGGAAAATCAATGTCTGTCCACTTAGGTACCCCTTCAAATCTATACTGTGGCACAGGTTTATGCTTCTCCCTACTACTCATCTTTCAACACAGACTTCAGGAATCACTCTTCCTGGGAAGCTGCCCTGATCACACAGTTCTCCATCCTGCCACCCTCTAAGTGCCCAGAGGCAAGGTTAGGGCATCTTCTCTGAGACTCTATTAATCCATTCTACATAATTCTGTCTCTGGAATTTAATTCATTTAATAACCATCTGTTTACCTCTTTCCTGCACTAGACATGGTGAGTTCCTTGGGACAGAGGTTGGTGTTTATCATCCATTCAGAACCAGCTCTCAGCATGGTGCTCTCCTGAAGCTAAAAAACAGTGATGCTGACCAACCTGCCCCCTGCCTGACAGCAGCCCTGATACCTTGCCTCATACAAGTTAGCTGGCCTTGACCCTTGCCTTTGACCTGACCCAGCTCTTCGTGACTGAGTATCTTCTTGTCCACATGCTCTGCCTCTCCTAAAAGTGAGGACAAGGGCAAGGAGAGGAGGGAATCGAAAAATCTCCCCCAGGCAGAGGAGGCAAGAGATCTAAGAGGAAATGACAGGCAGCCACAAACTTGTAACAGAGAACCCATCACACAGGAAAAAGAGTGAGAAACAGCTGAAACCTGTCTGGGGTGGACACACAAGCTATTGATTTTCCCTACATTTAGAGAGCTGGTGACAGGGGCAGTGAAGATGGCCTCCTTTATGGAGTTGCCTGGATATGTTACAATCCTTACAGCTTCATTTGACACAGTTATTCAGTTAGAGCCCCAGTGTAGAAATAGCTTCTTCTATAGCAAGATACTATTTCCAAAAGGATATTCCTATCTATTATCCTGTTGATCCTATTGGAATGTAAAATGGTTCTTACTCTTTTAATTTTTAATTATGAAAATTTTAAACACAAAAGCAGAGTAGACTGTAACAGACCCAGAAATTAGCTTTCTCCTTAAACAATTATCATTTTGCCAATCCTGTTTTCATTTGTCTTCTACTTCCCTTCTTTTTCTTTTTCATTAGAGTATTCTACAGCAATTTCCAGATAACCTTATTTTCATGATGCCATTATTACACCACAAAAATCATGAGTAATTCCTTTATATCATTTTATAAAGTCATTTGTACATAAGCGTCCTTACCCATTTTATCTACAAGAAAAGTAAAGCTCAGTGACAAAAATGATGGGCTCCATGTGGCTGTCAGGAAGGGCACTGAACCAGGCTCCTCCAACCACAGAGCAATTTCTGTCTATCCATGTGGAAGAAGTGGGGAGCAGTCACAGAGCCTGGGAGGCGAGAGCCAGCTGTTTCTCAGTAGGTAAGATATTGCAGCTGCGACCCTTTGTTCTTTGTGAGAGTTGTTTGAATCTTTTTCCAGAATCAACCTAAATAGTGTATTGTAAACAGAGCACACACCCCGTGTTGCTCAACCTCTCTGGAGCATCCAGCGTGCTGGGAGCTCTGAGGCTCCCACTGCTTGTTAAGAAAGAAATAGCTCTAGGTCTCAGGGACTCTCATTTGTTCAATAACAGCATGAGATTCAGTTCCTGCACCCTGTCACTTCCTAAAGCTTGTGAGTGCTGCCAGGAGAAAGGAAAAGAGTCTAGAAGAGTGAAGGGAAAAGACTTGTGCTACCAAACCTCCCCCTGGGCTGGAAGGAGAGGTGTGGTGGCCAACCTAGGTGCTCTACCAGAAAATGTTTCAACGGATTATCAGGTCTGGCCTCCTGATCAGGGTTCCCAGCCCTGTTTGTATACTCTGTTCCCTGCATACCTGCCCTGGTTCTTTTTGAATAAAACAAGCTGTTGGCATGCCTCTCCCAGTCAACTGATGCTCATAATGTAGGCAGAAAATGGAGTGATAGACACAGCAAGATACTCCAGGGAATGAGAAGGATCCAGAAGAAATATAAAGGGATAGAAAGCCCAGGATGGAAGGGGAGCCAGTCAAAGCAGCCTGTGACAGGGGAGTCCTTAGCTATGAAGTGTTAATTTTAGTCATCCTGAGTCATCAGCTTGACAGTCTTCCCAGCAGGAAGGCTGTGTCACTCCTGATGTTGACCTGTGGCTGGGAGGCAGGAAACCTGGGAACAGAGGAAAGGTGGCTTTTAACTAACAAAAACCGCCAACAGAGACATGCTAACTGGGTCATGGGGCCAAGATTCCTTCCTCAGCAGGCTCCAGAACCAAAGGACATTTCAGAGTGCAAACAAGCCTACGCTTTTTTAGATCTTCAGCCAAAGAGAGTTAGAGTTTGGGACTGAGCAGTGTGGTTTGCATTTTTTCTCTAGGAAAAAAATGTCCAACTCACTTTGGATATTTAGCATTTAAAATATTTAGTGTTCATGTTGTTATACTTTATAACATACACATGTACTCAGATATATTCTTTTGCATGTATCAAATACTGTATTGTACATTGCAGGGAAGTTGTAATAGAGTCCGAGTTTTTGACTTGGGAACACAAAGAATGAATTCGCAGACAAAAACAATTAATGGAACTGAAGTTTATTGGGAGAAGCCAGTCCTAGAAAAGGTGTAGCTGGGGTTCAGGAGCAGCCCAGTGTCCAGAGCTTCTTTCCACGTCACAGTCAGGAGTAGTTCAGCATCCAAGCTAATAGAAGTCTATTATCCATGTGTGGAGGCCCAACAGGCCATAAGCCACACGGGCTCAGGGGATGTGCTCCCCTGCAGGAGTGGAAGTATCCATTATGCTCTGGGCTGGAGGGATGGGGGAAAGAGGAAGAGGAAGAGCGTGCTTTTTGTATCGATACTTGCTGGTTTCTGATTGGTTATATGCACACTGTCTGTCTTAGCAATATCCATACATTTTAAAGTTCATGCTCCCGTGCTCACCCTTTCTTCCCCGCCCAGTTGGGGTGTCTTACTAACTGCACAACGGGGTTCTTGGTTTCACTCTCTCCTCCCATGGTCCCTCCCCTATCTACCTAACAGTTCTCTGTCTCAGTTCTTTTCTTGATTCATTCCATGCAGTACAACCTAAAACCCTGGCTGTGACGTACAGAACAAATAAAAGAAGAACCTGGAAGGTTTTCTGCTGCTTTCTAAGAATTCCAGACTTTGAACTGAAAAACCTGGGAATCTGAAAATGCCAATGGGTGTAAATAAAGAAAGTCCCTGAAAGATTAGCATGATGTTACGCATGCAGGTTAAATAGCCATCTCAGGCAGTGGAAAAAGAAACATTGAATTATTTAAGGAAAGGGGATAGAGGATGGGATAACCAAAGGGAAGGGCTGCACAGCACTGAGCCAAGGTGACATTGGGTTGATAATGACAGACCCCAGGAGCTGTGGTTCCATCTTTATATGCAGTCACTGGTGGGAACCTCTTGTTAGTGGGTTTAGGGACTGAGTTGTTGGGCTTGGAATGAAGGTGTGCGACCAGGTGTCTTGAGGACAGTTTCACTTCCTTATACAGTCTGACTCCTGGTGTCCACCAAGTTTTTCCTTTCTTTGTAAGCTCCTGTGGCGGCAAGCTTACAAATGGCTTTTAAGGATTGTATCGCCTTATAGTCCTCACAATCCCCCAACAGCCTGCACTCTTTAGCCAAAGGACCAAGAATGGGGCAGCCTGGTAAGACAGAAAACTTTTAGATAATAATCACTCTACTCCCACTGCACATCACAGAAAAGACAGTGGTCCCACTTTCACCCATGCCAGCAAAGACTGAGGGAGGAAACTGAATTTCTACCTCTCCTCCCCACCCTGCCCTGCTTAGGTGGTATTAGAGGAGACTTAATAGAAAGTCAGGACTCTTATTACTGCTCAGAGGTAACCAAACCACCATCCTATGGTGTCAGAGGAGGCCACATAGGGAGTAATGAGGGACTCTTACACCTTCTGTCATCCAATCTGTTCTGTTTCAGGCTCTTGACTGTTGCAGGAAATAATTCAAGGATAAGTTGGAGTGAGAACTAAAGCAAGTTTTATTCAGGTGGAGAAAAAAGGCTAGGACATGCAAAAGGACACATACAAGTGGACACAGGAAAACTCACAAGTGAGTTGGGACCTGTGGACAGTCAGTTCCTAAAATTTTATGTGTTTCCAAAGGTAGATGTTTCTGAACTTTGTGGTGCCAAATTGTGACCCCTCCTTCAGGTTGTTCCGTATGTCAGGTGGCGGGTCTTGTTCCTAAATGTTCCATTCTGGAATTGTCATGATGATGAGGAAAATAAGACATTTTTTTTGAGGGGGGGGAGACTCTGTACCTAGTTAATCAGTATCCCTAATGCACACTCCTGTTAGCCTATAATCTAGTCACTGCCCCTTCCTTAATTATCTGGTCTTGCAAGACCTATTTACTTAAATACATTTTACAGAGGCCATAAACCACAACCCCCCAGAGCGGGTTATCAGCGCTGGTGCCAAGCCAGGCCTTTAGGTGTGGTCTCAAGTTCCCTACCCCAACACATGGGACTTTTTGCAAAGCCGTGAAAGGTCTGGAAGTATGATCCTTATTTGGGGAACAAAAAAACCAAAAGGTATAAAGAGAAAGCTTCCTCCATATTGGCTTGCTCAGGATTGAGAAACAGGCTCCCTGAGTCACCGTACTAGTACATCTGGAAATAAATGGGTATCTCCAGGTACTCCTGTGTATTTTTCGGTCACCTGGTAAATTCTGTAACAATGGCATTGGTCATCCTCAGCCTACCTTCTACTTCTGGTGTCAGTGTTCATTATAATGAATTTTGGGGTCAGTTTCTCTTTGGTAAATGTTCCCTCTATCCTGGAATGATCTGGTTTTAGCCAGTCCTTGTTGTTGTTGACTTTTGTGACCGCAGCAAGAGTTTTCTGCCATAAGCTATTTTCCCTTTGATCATTGATGGAGGAGGAAGCTCTGATTAGAGGATCTAGTGGCTTATTGGCCTAAGATGTCTACTCCTACTTCCTCATTCCATTTGTTTTCCCTAATTTCTTTCTATCCTGCCTCACTTCCAGCCAAGGGAGGTGTGGAGGTATAATGCAGGACTTCAATTTCTGCTCCCATCTGGCAATAATGGGGTAGCATCCACCCCTTCCCCTACAGAAAGGATATGATAGAGCAGTTAAATGAGATTTAGAGATTCATAACATAATATGCCCCCAAACTAGATTTTAGTAGAAAATTACTTACACTATGAACCAGAAACATTATAAACTGAATGAAAAAATCAATAAATATCATCACCAAAATGACAGAGATGTTAAAATTATCTGACAACAATTTTAAAGCAGCCATCATAAAAAAACATTTCAATGAGTAGTTGCAAACACAGTTGAAGCAAATTAAAAAAAAAATAGAAAGTCTAGCCAAGAAATACTAAATCTTGGCAAAGAAATAGGACATATAAAGGAAAACTAAATGTAAAATTTAGAACTGCAAATTCAATAATCAAAATAAAAAAATTCAATGGGTGAGATAAAGAGTAGGATGGATGGGGAATAGAAAATAATCAGTGAACTTGAAAATCGAACAATAGAAATGATGCAATCTGAAGAATAGAGAGAAAATAGGCAGAAAAAAATAAGTAGAGCCTTAGGGGCCTATGAGATAATAACAAAATATTTTGAATTTATGTCATTGGAACCCTGCAAGCAGTGGAAGAAAGAGGGTAAGACTGGAAATATACAAGACTATAAGATATGAATTAAACATAAAAAATTGGACAGTATTTCAATATAATACCAATGCATACATAAACACTGATATAAAAAATATGATATCAGCCTTGGCCAGGTGGCTCATTTGGTTGGAGCATCATCCCATATACCAAAAGGTTGCGGGTTCAATTCCTCATTGGGGCATATAGTAGAGGCGCTCTCTCTCTCTCTCTCTCTCTCTCTCTCTCTCTCTCTCTCTCAAATAAATAAAACATATCCTTGGGTGAGGATTTTAAAAAATACATAATTTATAATTGCTCAAAACACAAAATACTTAGGTATAAATATAATAAAACATGTACAAATTTTGTGTGCTAAAAACTATATAACATGTTGATGAAACAAATTAAAGATATAATTAAATGAAGAAACAGACAATGTTGATTGGAGTTGGGGAACTTAAGAGTAAAAATGTTAATTACCAGTATCTCCCCAGCTTAATACGATTTCTGTCAAAATCTCAGCAAGATATTTTGTAGATGTAAACAAGTTTATTATAAAATTTATATGGAAAATAAAATAGTTAAAATAGCTTTTAAAAAGTAATAAAATGAGAAAAGTCAGACTACCTGGTTTCAAAAGTTACTATAGGAACAGTGGTGTTGGCAGGGATAAACACACAGATCATTGGAATAGGATAGAGGACCCAGAAATATGATCCTACCAATATGCCCAACTGGTTTTTCACAAAGATGCAAAAACAGTATGATTTCAGACATAATCTTGAAATTCTTCAAGTTCAATTCCCAACTCCTGGAAGGCAGTTATGAGGTAACTGGATACATCTAAACATAAAGTCAGACCACCCTATCAAAGAAAGTTTCTCTCCTTGTACCATATGTCCAGGTGAAAACTAAATGGCAAAGTGACAAAGAGGTTTTCCAATGATTCCATCTCCCTACAAAACTCTGCATTACTTACCTCAAGAGATTTTTTAATTTAAGTTTCCTGCTGAAACACCACTCATATCCCCATTCTAGGATCTTCTCCAATGGGACTCTGCTATTTAGATAGATGTTTTTCTTTGTTTCTACTGGACCTGAAACTGATGTCTCTAAAGTCCTAACCAAGTTGAAATGCCGACTCTTTGTTAAATAGAAAAGCAGTATGTTTTTAAAGTCATTCCTCTTAAAATATTTACTGATTACAAAAGGGGGAAAAAGCCTAACAGGCATTGCCTCCATCAAGTGGTCAAAGTGAGAATCCCCATCACAGGACAACTGGAAATCAAGGACAGGACACAATGAGAAGAACATAGCATCACTTCTCTAGTATTCTTGCCAGATATACAGAACTGAATGTAATCAGGAGGGACTATCAGACAAACTCAGACAGGGGGACATTCTATAAAACACCTGGCCTGTCATCTCCAAACTGTCAAAGTCATTAAAGTCAGAAAGACTGAGGGCTGCTCGAGGCTGAAAGAGACTGGAGACAAGAAAGACAACAGGAAGCAATGTGTGATTCGGAACTGATGTTTTTTGCTATAAAAATTTTTGGAAAAATTGGTGAAATTTTAATGGGTCTGAGGATTAAGTGGTAGAAATTAATCACTGTTAATTTCCTGATTTGGATGGTTGCATGGTGGTTATGGAGAAGAATGTCCTGATTAGGCATCTGATTAGGAACTTATTCTCAAATAGTCTAAAAGTTATTTGTACTAGTAACTTTTCTGTAAGTTAGTGATTGTTTCAAAAATATTGTATATATTAGATATGCCTTACATATTGGAGAGCTGAAAAATAATTTTTGTAGCCCCCTTCCTCTCTCTGGGCCCAACTACCCTTGAAAAGCATCTTTTTTTGCTAAGTATCTTTCTCAGAGGTGGCATGATGCTGATTTGGGGTTAGTGAAATGCCTTCAAAGGGTGGGTTTAGCACTGAAACTGAGCAGATGAATGTGAAAACAATTCATGACTGTTGAAAAATATCCCATATAGAAATTACTAGTTATTTTAAACCTGGGCCTAGTTCAGGAACCACAAAGTGTGTGGTATCCCTACTCTCACACTGAACTGTTAGAATCGAGAGATCAGTATTCCTTTGGAATTGCCCTTCATAACACAGCACTACCATCTCCTAATAAGGCTGTCCACACTCTCAGACAGAATTAACCACATAATGCAATTCAAGTTCTCTGCGCATGGAATGCCAGCCAGGCAAATATCTATTTATACGTCTAGTCATAATGATGTTTTTCTATCATTTAATCATTTCTCTTATATTGTGTAGGAGAAGCTCTGCTCTTGGTAATGATCCTGGTTTGCATCATTCCCAGCCAAATATGGGAAACTTGAAAGTTATCAACAATGCAGTCTAAATAGGCATGGTTTCCAACTTTGCCAAATTTTTACCATTTTAAAGCTGAAGATAAGATGTACTAGTAGTTAAAGAGTGAGGCATAATCTGGAGGTAGTGGCCAGAAGCCTAGAACTAAATTTCTTTTCTCCTGATAATGGCATTTTATTATGTTTGAGGTGCATTGCCTTTTTGGTTTGTCCCAAACTAAACTGAGAATGGAATGCACTCCAGTACAAACAGAACTCAGCTCAACAATTAAATCTGCTGGTAATATGTTGGAATGTTATCATTGACAATCTTCCTGAAGAGAAGGAGAAGGAAAAAAGCTACTGTGGCTGATATGTGTGAAAACCAGAGGCTATTTACAGGGAACCATGGAGGTAAAAAGTAGTTTGGACATAAAAAGAAAAAACAAAGTGATCAGCCCTGGGGAAGGCAGTAGGGAAACTCTTCCAAAGGGGCTTTGGAAGATTTGAGAATAACTCCTAGGATTCAGAGACTCTTTGGGCATTAGACAAAATTTTCCTCCTTAAAAAGACAGGTGTCTCACAGACAAGAGAAAGCTGAGGGAATTTACCAAACTAGTATTACAAGAAATGTAAAAGGGACCTTTTAGAGAAGGGAGAGAAGAAGAAATAATCCAAAATATGAATAAGGAAATATTGCAAAGAAAAAAATTCTCACTGCGAACACATAATCAGAACAGTGGACACAATGAGAAGAACATAGCATCACTTCTCTAGTATTCTTGCCAGATATACAGAACTGAATGTAATCATGAGGGACTATCAGACAAACCTAGACAGGGGGACATTCTATAAAATACCTGGCCTGTCATCTTCAAAGTGTCAGTCATTAAAGTCAAAGAAAGATTGAGGGCTGGCCTCCTCTGCAGCCCTGGTCACCCCCAACTGCCTTCCTCTGCTGGCCTGTCCACTCCTAACTGCCCCCCCCTTGCAGGCCTGATTGCCCCCAACTGCCTAAAGCTAATAAATAAAAGGTTAAGAGGCAAAAGTAAGATGATCAAGTGTAATTACAATAGTAAAGTAAGGGATAGACACAAACACATACATTAAAGAAGTAAAAAAAAATTGACAAAAACATAAACGTGAAGGGGTGAGTAAAAATGGTAGTGATTTTAGAATGCATTAGAACTTAGGCAGCCATCAGCTTAAAATAAACTGCCATAAACATAGCTTGGTATGTATGAAGCACATGGTAACCACAAAACAAAAATCTACAAGAGGTATACAAGAAAAAAAGAGAAAGGAATTCAACACAACACTACTGAAAGTCATCAGCATACAAAAGAAGAGAGCAAGAAGTTAGAAAGAGAACCATGTAAACAATCAGAAAACATTACGATGGCAATAATTACATACCCCCCAGTCTCACCTTGCTACCCTTGCCCTGAGGCTCTAACATGAGGAGTCATTTGCCTTCTTTAACTGTACCATGATTCCTCCTCACTGTTTCTTTTGCCCAATAACCAGCTCACGTCCATGTCATCTGGCAAAAGTCCTGATCAGACTTCAGGTCTTGCCCAGGGTGAACCGCTATAAGTAGATACTGCTGACTCTTCCAGACAGAAGGAGGCACTCCCTCCTAGGTTCCTCCACATTCTGTCCTAAGTTTGCACATCTCCCTATTCTAGGTCTGAGCACATTGCAGCAGAATTGCCTGCTCCCCATTAAACTGAAAGTATTACAGCATCTTATTTATAGTTGTGTTCCCAGTACCCAGCACATACTGGGCTTTCAATAAATATTTGTTGGGATAAATTTATTGCTAGGTAACTTAGATTTATATGTCTTCCCAAGACAAAATTTAGATCCTAAATTCTTGGAAGACAAGAATGATTCCTCCCCTAGTGTAGCTGTCCCAGGGCTGTCAACATTGCTGGTGCTAAGTAAGTATTCATTTAGTCATTAGATAAATCAACAAATACTTCTAGAAAAGTTTTGACATGAAATGAGTAAAAAGGAAATCTTGATCCAGTTATCAAAAGAAACAATTTTTTGTACATTATGCACAGAAATAACCAATGGGGATAAAAATAGTTGATAGTGAGAGACAAATTATTTCAGAAACAGAGAGCAACTAAAATGTCAAACAGGGAGCATAGCTTTCAAATTAGGAAAAGACAATTGATTACTATAAGATACATTGATATTTTGTTCAATGAGAAATCTATCTCCAAATTTTTTTTCTTGAAGTTGAACTATTTATATTAAACCAAAAACTATTTAATGCATCAATGCCATTGACTAACCTTTACACTCCAAGAAAGAAAATGTTCCCCCAATAGTCCATTAAAACAAGCTTTTTTCCTTTGTTACTTCTTTTTTTTTTCTCTGTCCGATTATTTGCCAATAGCTTTATAGTTCTATAGACTGCAAGGTAACGAGACTTCTGATCCTGAGAAAGTCATTTTCAGTTGGCAGATACAAATCTTGGAAAGTATTACTAAACCACAAAGACAGTGTTTAAACAATGACAGATTCCCTTGTTACTTTTTTTAAGAATTTACATTTTTTTGCAATTCTTATTTCCAACTTAATGCCATTTAAAATGGGGGGGGGGGGGAGAAAAACATATGTACTACTATTAAATATAAGTTATACTGCAAAAAAAAAATTATCCAGTAAGCCTTGTTCTCAGGCTATTAAAAACAATATAAATAGAAAAATAAAAAATAAAAGGAGCCGAGACTGGTTTGGCTCAGTGGATAGAGCCTTGGACTGCAGACTGAAGGGTCCCAGGTTCGATTCCGACAAGGGCATGTACCTTGGCGCGGGCGCATCCCCAGTAGGGGGCGTGCAAGAGGCAGCTGATCGATGTTTCTCTCTCATCGATGTTTCTGACTTTCTATCCCTCTCCCTTCCGCTCTGTAAAAAAAATAAAAAATAAAAAAAATAAAAGGAGGCTTCATAGTAAAATTTAATTTAGAACCCTCCTTCCCTTGATCTTATCACTCCCTAGAGACACTTCACTCTCAAAGGTGTTCTTAAAATTGGAGTGGGAGTATGTTGTTGTGGTTGTTTTGGGGTAGAAACTACCCTTATGACTCTTTATTTACTTCTCATTACTTCAAAGGCACAGTCCTTGAGTGGAATAAATGAGCAAATCTAATGTGTGTTTTAAACATTTTCTTAATTGTTTCTGTATGTCTTTCTGGAAAGAAGGACACTTTTTGAGAAAGAATAGTCATGCACATTACTGGCAGACAGAGTTCATCTGGAAAAGTCTATAAAAATTACATAGTTTTAGTCCTGGCAAGGGTTGATGGTCTGGCCCTAATTTTTCAGACGAGGAAACTGATGCCTTAAGGGCCTTGAGGAGATCTCAGACATTATCTGAGAGACCCACGATCCAGGTTCCCCAGTGCCCATTGGGGAGCAGTGGTTCACAGTCCCATGGCACAGCCAAAGTCCACTTGTTCACCATCACTCAAAGGAAACTGTTGGTTTAGGTCCTAACCTTCAGGAAATTCCAACCCTAGAGAGCATTCTTTGTGGAAGAAGATGTTGAATAACAAACCTACTTTATAAGCAAGTGCACTGTTCAATATCAGGAAATGAAGAGTAGATAGTACAGAAGTGAGGCCTGTAATGGGAGAACACCTGAGTTAAAAAATAACTTTTATAGGGTTTTTTGGAACCCTCACTCAAATGATCTCCCTCCTTCCCAAAAAGGATAAATCACCCCCCAATAAAAATGATTCTCTGAGTCTTCAAATTCATAGGAAACAGACTGAACAAATAAATCATAAACTCAGAAGGGAATGATAGAAATGTGTAAATAGGTATATGGTAGATAAAGAATTTTCATATTGCAAATTTAAACCTTTCATGACAATGGAAGGGTTGAGGGTTAGAAATGAACAATGTACAAATGTGGAAAAAGGGTAAGATACCTGCTCCAGGTAAGATAAGGAAGAGATGGGAAGCGCCACACACTAGACATTGGAAATGTGATGTTAAGGACCCTCTGAATGGCATCAGCCAGTTGGGAGGTGTACAGCTTCCTGCATGGAAAGTCCTTTCATGTGGAAAAATGGACAATTCAATAATAAATGTCCAAATGTAAAATGTGTATAGCCTCAGTCCAACAACTCAACTCCAAGGGATTTAGTCTACATATGCATTCACAAATATGTAGCAAGTACTTGTAAAAGGATGTATTGCAGTATTATCTGTAATTACAAAATAGAGGAAATAACCTACATGTTTATCAATATGAAATGGTCAAATAAGGAATATTTGCTATAATGGTGAGAACTAGGAGGCGGTGAGAAGTATATGGGCAGAAGGTATATTTTAGAGGTAGATCCCATAGGATTTATTGATAGGGCAAAGTGAAGTAAAATAAGTTAATGATGCTCTTGCTGGTGTAGCTCAGTTGGTTGGATGTCAACCTGTGCACCAAAAGGTTGCCAGAGTCAGGAGGTAGCAGATCAATGTTTCATATCTCTCTCTCTCTCTCTCTCTTTCTCTCTTTCCCGCTTTCTCACCATCTCTCTGTCTTCCTCTCTATCCACACTAATAAAAGATAAACATGCAAATTGACCTTATCTCCACTACGGCCACAAGCCATGGCCACCAGCCAATCAGGAGCGAGTATGCAAATTAATCCAACCGAGATGGCAGTGGCCAAGGAGCTGGAGTGAGCAGGAGGCTTGGGTTCCCCTGGCAATGGTGGAAGCCAAGCTTTTTGCCTGCCCTGGCTGGCCCTGGCCTCTGCTCAAGGCTACCAAGTTTCAATTATAGAAGATAAATAGAGCCCAGATACTTGCTTCTAGCCAGCCCTGGCCTCTACTCAAGGAGTTGCTAAAAAAAAAGAAAAAGAAAAAAGGAGGGGCTGGGAGCTTGGGTTGCCAGGGTGTGGTCAGGCCAGATGCGACGGCAGTTGTGGTTGATCAGGCTGATGGGGGCAGGGCTGTTGGGGGTAAGCAGACTAGCAGAGGGGTCAGTTGGGGGTGAGCAGGACAGTGGGGGGGGCAGTTTGGAATGAGCAGGCCATCAGGGGGGCAGTTGGGGGCAAGCAGGCCAGTGGGGAGGGTAGATGGGGGTGAGCAGGCCAGCAGAGGGTGCAGTTGGAGGTGATCAGGCTGGCAGGGGAGGCATTGGGGATAAGCAGGCCGACAGTCGGGGGATGTTAGGGGTGAGCAGGCTGGCAGGCAGAATGGTTAGGGGCAATCAGGCAGCCAAGCAGGCAGGTGAGCGGCTGGAGCCAGCAGTCCCAGATTGTGAGAGAGATGTCCGACTGCTGGTTTAGGCCCAATTCCTATAAATCAGCAGTAGGACATCCTTCGAAGGGTCCCAAATTAGAAAGGGTGTAGACCTGGCTGAGAAACACCCCCTGTGCATGAATTTTGTGCACTGGGCCATTAGTATATATATAAAAATCAATAAAAATATTTTAAAAAAGAAGTCAAGAATGACTCCTTGGTTTTTGTCCTGAGCAATTGGCCATGTGGTAGTACTTAAGATCAGGAAGATTTGGAAGGACTGAGCTTAAGAAAGAGGAGAAAAAACAATATCGAAAGCTGTGTTTGGATTTGTTCAGTTTAAGATGCCTACTCAACATTCAAGTAAAAATGTTAAATATGTACCTACATATGCATTGAAATGATTAGAGCTAGAGACCAGGATTTTAAGTTAGGCATAACTACATATAACAGGCAATCCCAAATATCAGTACCCAAACAAGGACCAAGATTATATCTCTCCCAATTAGCAGTAATTGGAGTTTGGCAAGTCAGAGTTGCTGTAAGGGCATCACAGTATCATAAAAAACCACGCACATCTTTCTGATTTGTCAGCATGTGAAGGCCATCCTCAAGGAGCTCTTGCCATTAATTCCATGTTCCAGGTGTAGGAAGAGTGAGGCAGCTGCATCTCCTGTTGAGACAGCTTCCTTTGAGATACCTCCTTACCCCAGCCTTGCATCTCATTGTCCAGAGCTTAATTATATGGCTGTAGAGGGTTGTGTGAAATGCAGTCTTTTCATTGTTGCCCTTAACAACATCTATCACTAGGCTTTTAGATAATGGGTACAGTCTCTGCTATAGAGTCATCAGTGAATAAGTGGTATTTATCACCATGACGTTGGATAATGACACAGTCAGAGAGGGAAGATCCAATCATGGGAAGCAGCATAAACAACTACAAAACATCTTCGGAACATGGAGCACAAAGCACAGGAGCTTGGTTTGGCATTAGAAGTCTCTCTTCGTCTTATTCCTGGGCTTTATGTTTTCATAGGCCTTGCTTTGCCTTCTCCTTGGCCCACTTTACACTTAGATAATCTTGTGTTTTATATTCTTTTTTTAAAGAAGTCTTTCTAGAATAAGACTGTGCATAAATAAATAAACAAATCTTTGACCAGTGTTCCTCTGGTAAAACAGGGAGAGGAGATAGAAGAAATAGAGAAAGGATTGAGAGAGAGAGAGAGAGAGAGAGAGAGAGAGAGGGGGGGGAATAGGACCCACAGGGAAGCAGATGAGTTACTGAGGAGGCTTTTTGGAGGGAGGAGAAGGTGTGTTTCAGAACTTGTCTATTTATATGCATCACCTGGACATATTGAAACACAGGTTCAGATAGTCAGAGTTTCTCTTCAGCAACTGCTTCCTGGGGCCTGTCTGGAGAGATTATCAGGGGATAATTCTTGACTAGGAGTAATGATTACAAGGGTCTGGGCAGCTGTTGTTAGCAAAGGAAAGACATTTTTTCTTGATTACCTGTGACCAGTGGTTTGTATCTTCAGAAAAACCTCTTAATAGTAGAAACAGAGGTGAGCTCCCCATATGTAATTATATAAAGAACCTTGTGATTTTGGCTCAGGCAATGGTCTGTGCTCCAGATATCTTCTGTCCTCACAGGTAATGGCTGATACTAAAATTCCAAGGTCTCTGGTTGGTGCCTAGAATAACTGCATGGGTACAAGAGAAGTCAGTAAATACTTTTTGAATTCAACGGAAGAAGTAGGTAGACATAGTGCCTTCCTCAAATGTCTTTATTGCACCATCGGTAAATTCCATGACTCAGAGCAGAATGAGTTTACAGTCCACCAGGGACCAGGGACCCACCGAAGCAAGAACGACTAGACTGTAACTGAAACAGCTGGGCTGCCAGAGCTGGAGCCTGAACAGATGCTGGAACTCAGGGATCTTTGTAAACCTCTCCCCACTTTTTAAACCTCTCACTACTTCATCCAAAGCAAAAGTGTAAGGCCACCATCAGGACTGTGTGCATCCATATAGCACTGCTGTGCAATTGGAAAGGGCAGCCTTTCTTCTGGCAAGTGTGGCCCCCTGCCACATTTGTAGTAAATACAACCTTAGCTTCTCCTTTCTTCACATATTATTCCCACCTCAGGATGGGACTATCCCAATGCATCAGCCCCAGGGGAAGTGGACTCTGAGACAGAGTTCAGGATATAGAATGTTGGTGGGAGCCCCTTGAGGTCAACCCTGTGGAAGTCAGGGCAGGAACAGAGGTGGGCAGAGGAGGGAGTCAAGCCGCAGTGACGTTTGCTGACAGCCTTGTCCCCGCCATGGGGAGCTACAGTGGTTCTCCAGTGTTGACCCAAGATGGTCAGACCTGTGTGCCCCACGTGGGCCAGCCGCTGGAAAGGGTGTGATTTGGGATGAGGCCTCTCTGCAGCTGAGACAATCTGTAAAAGAGCTAAGGGCCATGCTTGGCCACAAGTACTCCCAGCAGGCCTTTCTTTGAAGAAGAATCTAGAAGACACTTCACAGTGCACACCATCCCACCCCAGCCTTTTTTTTTTTTTTAAAGACTGCCCTCGATACTAAGTTTCATCAGTTTAGCAGAACACCAATATATGAGGGGTGAGAAAAAATATCCATTTTTGTAAATTGCCTGGGGCCTTGGACAGCTTAGGAAAGCTTTTCCTTACCATGATACTCAGAGAAAGCTGTTTTTACTCTTATCCTATGGACCTCTCAATTCTGACTAAATTAAGCAGAATGCCAAAAGAATGTTGGGGCCTCTCAGAAAGGGTCAGAAAGGGCAGGAGCTTGCTGGATTCATTGTTTGCCGGTCCACAAGGGAATGCCACCCCTGTGGGGTCTCCATGGGGATGACCCAGTTTATCATTCCCACTTTTTGCCCATGTCCACTTTGAGACATGTCACAAAACTCCTGCAGGAGTCCCACATGCAGCCTCAGGGGAGAAAACCCAGGGAGACACAGAAAGGAAGAGGGTAAGGGGCCCTTAACGGGAGTTGTGTTCCCACTGACTTATTCCAGGCAGCCTCCACTGGTGTTTCCTAGTAACATGGCCAGGGGCTGCTGTGGTGAAGAGCTCTGATATCTTCGGGAAGTTACTTAACTGTTTTAAGCCTCGGTTTTCCTATCTGTGAGCATTGACAGTATCTATAACATAGGATCAACACATGTGAATCACTTAGAAGAGAGCCTGACATATAGTATGTTCAGGAGAAAGCTCCAAGATGAAAACAGAGAGGTGCTTGTGCCTGGACCTCAAGTTGAGGCCAACTCCCCGCTTCACCGGGAAGTCACAGGCTGAGAGCTGCCCACGCAGGCAGCCTCAAACAGAAACTGGGAAACTTTCAAATGCTTCAATATGATTATCTACCAAGTTAGAAGTGATCTGCAAGGCAAATTTTCTTCTAATAAACAAAGTCATTTGTGAGTTTTTTGTTTTTTATTCCTGGAAAAAAACGATTGTTATTCATGCAACAGAGAAGCAAACAATGCAACATCGTTCGAATCAAGGACTCTAATTGTAAACCTCAAAGACTTAGCCTAAGAATTACTGTTGCACTAGATTGCTCTCTGAAACAAAGTTTATTTTGAAACAACATTTAATAAACTGATCAGAATAGGAAGAGAACCCATGCAAATGTAGGAAGGCACTTTCATAGAGTAAAAAGAGAATAATTTAATATATTGGTAAGAGTTGTTTTCTGTAATCTAGCTGTCTGGGTTCTGGACCTGGCTATGCCTTATACCAGCTGTGTGATCTTGAGCAAACTACCTAACCTCTGTGAGCCCCTTTTTGTTTCAGATATGAAAGGAAGATGATAATAAAATCTTACACAAAGCTTGGGTGATACTTGAATAGGATAATATGTGTAAAGTGGTTATTATAGTAAACTCTCATAAACTGGTAATATTATTGTATAGTAATACATGAAATACAAAGTAAAACAAACTAAGACATTAAAAATAAACACACATTGCTCACTCCGCTTACAATCAGTATTAGAAAGTATCATGCAGGTATGCTACAGTAACAACACCATCCAAATGTCAGTGGCTTATGAGAGAGAGGGGGAAAAATGAAGAGTGGGGCGGGGAGCTTTCAACCTCATAGGTGGTATCCGGCACACACTGGTGGGCGGGCAGGGAGGGGAGGCTGTGGAGGCTCTGGTGGCTGTGGTGGCATCAGGGAGGGGAGGTGAAGAATCAGACACTGCCTCTTAAATGTTCCCATCCAGAGGTGACATATACCTCTCTTGCTCATTTTTCATGAGCCGAAAGAGTCAGATAGCCATGTGAAAACGCAAAGGAATAGGGAAGTCAGCACATATATATAATCTCTGCCAGTGCCCAGAATTAGGAGAAGCAGATATTGGAGAGTAATGCTAAGCGGCACCCAGCAACACCCAGAAACACACACCAAGCTCATCCCAGAACTCCCCCCAGACTATTTCTGCAGCTCAGCAGGAGAGTAAGAGGCGAGTCTCCCCCAGAGGACTCCAGTCTCCACACATGGTTCTCAGACCCTCTTAGTTCCTGCCCTGCCCCAGCATCTGCGCGGTTTGGGAAGAATTTTAAACAGTTACTGATGCCTATAAAATAATTTTTAAATATCACTCCATAAACCTGTTTAGTGTATAGTATGCTTAGTGATATTCTGCAATTCTAATTTTTATTACTGTATGTTCCCCCTATTAGAATGCATAAACAAATGCTGAGAACGTGATGCTGACAACTTCTAATTTAACATTTAAAGCAAAATGAAAAACTAGGTATACTATCAATTAGCTCTCATCATCATTTTTGCTTTTTAAAAGATTCACCTTGTCCTCCTAATTTTTAAAGATTTTACAAAATGAAAATGTCAAACACACTCAAAAGCAGAGATGATATTACAATGAACCCCTTTATTTGAAGACTTGGTATATTTAAATACTGCATACTTATGAAAGGAAATCTCTTAAAAATATGGATATTTTTATTATCACACACAATAATTCCTCAGGGTCATCTCATACCCAATCTATGATTAAATTTGCTCAACTGTCTAAAAATTTCTTTTTAAAGTTGGTTTATTTTAGGTAGGATCCAAATAAGGTCTATTCATTGCTTTGGTTGTTTATATCTCTTTTTAAAATCTTTATTGTTCAGTTTATTAATTATATTGTTCTCCCTTTTTTATCCTCCTATAGCTCCCCTCCACCCTATACCCATGCCACCCTCCATCCTCACCTCCCCCTTCCCACTGTCCTCTCCCATTGCTGCAAGATTTTTGTCCAGTCTCTTGCTGCACTTCCCACACCCCCTTTCTCCCCAAGAGTTGACAGTCCATTCCCTCTCTATGTCCATGATTCTGTTATATTTATCAGTTTATCCTGTTCATCAGATTATTAATTCACTTGATTTTTGTCTTCATTTGTTGATAGATGTGTATTTGTTGTTCATAATTTGTATTTTTACCTTTTTCTTCTTCCTCTTCTTAAAGAATATCTTTCAGCATTTCATATAATATTGGTTTGGTGGTGATGAACTCCTTTAGCTTTTTCTTATCTGCGAAGCACTTTATCTGATCTTCAATTCTGAATGATAGCTTTGCTGGATAGAGTAATCTTGGTTGTAGATTGCTGCTCTTCATTATTTTGAATATTTCTTGCCACTCCCATCTGGCCTGCATTGTTTCTGTTGAGAAATCCGCTGACAATCATATGGGTGCTCCCCCATAGGTAACCAAATGTTTTTCTCTTGCTGCTTTTAATATTCTCTCTTTATCTTTTGCTCTTGGCATTTTAATTATGATGTGCCTTGGTGTGGTCCTCTTAGGGTTCTTATATATTGGGGTTTGGTGCGCTTCTTGGATTCCCAAGTCAACCTCTTTCACCAGGTGTGGGAAGTTTTCGGTCACTATTTCTTCAAAGAGGTTTTAATTGTCTTGCTCTCTCTCTTTTTCTGGCACCCCTACAATTTGGATGTTGGTATGCTTGAGGTTTTCCCAGAGGCCCCTTACACTATCTTCAATTTTTTGGCTTCTTTTGGTTTCTTGCTTTTTCAGCTGAATGGATTTTCCCTCTTTGTATTTCAAATCTTGAAATTGGTTCTTGGGGTGCTCTAGAGTACTTTTAGGTCTTTGTATAATATTTTTTTATTTCAGTCAGTGTATGCTTAATTTCTGGTTGGCCCTTTTTCATATCCTTGAGAGTCTCCTTCATATCCTTGTAGGTCTCTTTCATTTCCTTGTAGGACTCATTCATTTCCATGTTGGTCTTGATAATTTCCTTGCAGGTCTTGTTCTGTTTATATCTCTTAATTCTTTCTTTTTTTTTAATTGGAGAAGCTACTATTTCTTCCAAATGCCAGGGACTGATTAAAGAGACAGGGGCATTTGTCCTGTGGGAATGTTCTACATTCTGGACTTGTCACATTCTTTCTTCTTTTGGGTTCCGTCTTTCTTGTCTATGCAAGTTACCTATAATGGCTTTGTTTGGTTTGAAGTCAACTGTTTTGTCAAGGAGATGTCATAGATAGCTGGGCGGTTCTTACCACACCTCATCAGCAGGTGCAAGACATTTTGTTGCCTATCTGTGTGATGCTCAATCAAGCAGCAGGGTCAGGAGGTGACATTGGGAGTCCTCTATTGTAAAATTCTTCCCCAGCCCATCCTCATGCAAATTACTCAGTGATGATTGTAGCTTGAATCAATCATTTCATTAGAGGCTGTGGAAGGCTGTTTTAAAAACATTAATTACTTTTTCACATGTATTAGATTCCCTAATAAAGTGATTTTTCCTCATTAATAAAGGCTATTTAGTTACCTTCAAATATAGTTCATATAGAAAAGCCTGAATAGTACTTTAAATCTTTTCCTTTATGTGCTTATTTTCAGAGTAAGAATTTGGTACCCTAGTTAATTTCAGTGGTATCCAGAGAGTTTGTTGTTATTTTGTTTTGTGTTGGTTTCTTTACTTTTGCCTCGATGATGATGATGACGATGATGACAATGACAAGGATAAGCTGAATTCATGGGCTTTTAAAGGTATCCAACGTGTTTTAATCAATTGCATTCACTAATCCTTTTTGTTCTTACATCATTCCATCTTGGCCAATGGAATTTCTTTTGTAATGGCTCCTGTGTCCTTTTCATGACTCATTAGCCTCTGATTGCTTCTTTTCATCATCACACAAGATGTCATAGCTCCTCTTAATGTATTCCCCCACTGAAAGTTGGAAGGAGCCATTTCTTCCAAGAGCCCTGCTTCCTCCTAGTAAGTCTACTGATTACATTTTAAAGCCCCAAATACTTGTCTCTTTATGTCCATCAGCCTGGATAGGAAAGATAACATCTATTCTAGACTACCTTCCCCAAACAAAGCTTCACACCCAGTGGCTCTACTTTATTCCAAAGGTCTGAAATGGATGATGGTTTGAGGTCCAGGCACCAAGCCACACTGCATTCAAAATGTATAAATACTGTTATTCTTACTATTGCTCTGTTGCCGCTGTGGCAGACAATTGACAGACACAGTGAGATGTAAACCAAAGCATAAGCGAATCAAAGGGAGATGTGAAGGTTCCAGCTAATAAGACACTGGAGGTCAAGGGAGCAGTGAGACTCAGGTGAGAGAACCAGAACATGAGTTGACAGCAGTTCTTGCCCTGGACACAGGTGCCAGCCCCAAGGGACTGTTCCCCTTCCTCTGGTAACATCACCCTCTTTGAAGGAGACAACACAGATTCCAGAAGGATTCCCAGGGAACAAAGGAGGAGGAAGGGAACCCCTAACTGAGATCAGCTGAATACACTCAAGTTATCAACGGGGGAAGAGACACCAGAGATAGACATCCACCAGGAACCAGTGACTTTGGGAGATCAACTGCACTTTGGAAAGACAAATGAGCTGAGCTGATGAATGAACAAGGGAATGCTGATGCCATGTCCCCTTGAACTTGAGCAAGGGGGTATTTGTACAGATTATCAACATCAATAAATCAATTGCCAACTGAGTTATTTTTTTTATTATTATTCTCAACCAAGGATATGTTTATTGCTTTTAGAGAGAGAGGAAAAGAGAAAGAAAGAGAAACATTGATGTGAGAGAGAAACAGCAATCAGTTGTCTCCTATATGTTCCTTGACTGGGGATAGAACCTGCAACATAGGAATGTGCCCTGACCAGGAATCAAACCTGCCACCTTTTAGTGTATGTATGGGACAATGCTCCAACTGATTGAGCCTCCTGGCCAGGGCATCAAGTAAATTCTTGAATCACTAGCAACTTGGAATCCAAAGGAGAGCTCTTTAGAGACCTGTCATTGACTTTCTAGCTGGGTAAGGCAAAACAAAGATTTGATTTAACCAACCATTCAGGTCCTTACTTGGTATAGCAGGTTACTTTTCAGAGAACTGCAACATTGATCTTGTCTTCTCTTTGACTTTGTATTAAGATTGAAATAATACTCCCCTGTGTGGCTGGGTATGAGCATAGACTGAGAATTAAGAATTTAGCTAAATTTATGCTCTGGGCTGTGGTCCATCTGCTGAGCAATGTTGCTCAATTATCAGATCTTGCCTTTGTAAATCATGTGGCCTACTGCACAGTTTGAGTCCCTGCCATAAAATAATGTTTATGTGGGCGGTCAATGCTCAATGTTCTGCAAGTCATTTTTCCCACTTAAGACCATACAAGGTTAGAGTTTGTGTCTACTTAGTTCCAAGGTTCAGCTAACTAGGTGCTGCAGGATTTCTCACATGCTATTCAAAGGAGCCCAGAGTTCTGTTGTTCCAAGAAGAAATGTAGGGAAATAAAACCCACAGTTGACATATGGAAAAGACTGACAGAGAGAATCTGTGAACTCTCTCTGAGAGTTCATCCAGGTGGGCTTTGCAACATACTTTGCTGCAACATCCTGTGTTCAGGCAAAGCCCTGATATTTTAACCAGATAGTAAATTGGCAGCAAGCCAGCTCCCTGACTGATTGGACTGTTGATGTCATTCGATGTCTGCAATGACAATATATTTACTGAGGGCACAGAAACATGCCTGAGATGGGTTGGAGATAAACACATTCAGAGTGTGCTGACCTACAAGCAGTGTGTTTGTGGTCTCAGCGCCCCCAGGATACTGAAATCCAAAGAGAAAACAGTACCCAGAAATTGCTAATTCGGGGATGGGGGGATAAATTTGGAACAGTTGGCCGAGCATTTGTACTTCTACTCCCTAGGTTTATCTTCCTTCTCTTTCTTATTTTGGTGCCCCTTCCCCCACCAAAACACCTCTCAGATTGAGAAGTGGCAGTGTTGAGTTGGTTAATACTGGTTGGATGTCAGAGCAGAGTTGACCAGAGTGCAGGAGTGGCCAATAGATCTCAGTGGGGGTCTCTTTAGGGAGTGAGTCCCATCTTTGCACTTCCAGGAATATAATACTTCTGAAAACTCCTGCAAAAAGGTTTTTGTTTTAAAAGCATAAGATGCTCGGGGGAAACCAAGATGGCGGCATAGGTAAAACACCTATCTTGCCATCATGCTCAGCAATTTTAATACTACAACTTAACGAAAGAACAAACACCTTCCAGAATCACCAGAAAGCTGGCCGAGTGAAAATTCCACAAATAAAAGTAAAAATAAGACACTGTGACTCGGAGGAGCGGCGGCAGACAGTGTTGAAAGATTTGCGCAGAGAGAGGTTTGGAGCACGCACTAGCGGAGAGGGCGGGCGGCTGAAAACCGGCCAGTTTTCTCGAACGGGGAGAGAAAGATGTCCCACTGGACTGAATCTCCAGCTCTGGGCGAAGTCCAGGGAACCCACTATCACACGGGGTGAAAAATGGACAGTGGGAGGGCACGCTGAAGCTCGGGTGCTGCAGGGGTCTCCCAGCTTGTGGAGAAGGCAGCTTGAGCGAACAGCTCAGCTGCATGACCATGCAGAGAGCTCTCTGCGACTTGCCCTCTCATTCGGGAAACCGTCAGACTGCTTTGTTTTACGACCCTGGGTGAGACATTGGGCATGCAGATTCATTTGGGGAGAGTCTGAATTCCCCGACAGCCGGTGGAGCTTGGCAGCAGCTCTCTCTCAGAGGTGCTGGCAGCCATTGCCACCAACACAGAGTCCCTGGGGCCGAATAGGGCAGAGCTGACGCTGTCTGCTTGGCCCGGAGACTCCGCCCATCCAACCTGAGCACAGCTGAACTTCACAGACAATTGGCCTACAGGTCAACCCCTCCAAGTGCTAACAACGATTAAGCTGAGCTTAACTTCAGCAAGACTGTGCAACCCATATCCACCTCAGGTAACTGGGGAGGCTGAGCCACTGTCCCTAGTAGGAAGTCTACCACACAAAGCTAATTGACCAACTCAGGGAAGCAGCCACCATGCAGAGACATGGAAAGAAATCAGATGTGAAAGAAATGGAGGAAAAAAAACGACTGGACATGGAATTCAAAACCACGGTTATAGGGTTTTTCAAGAGGCTCCAACAAAAGGTCGAGGCCTATAAGGAATTAAGCAAGACCGCAAAGGAAATGAATGAGTTCTACAAAGAAATGAAGGAGACCCTCAAGGGTATAAAGGAGACTCTCAAGGATATGAAAAAGGACCAATCAGAAATTAAGCATACACTGACGGAAATAAAAAATATTATACAAAGACCTAAAAGTGCTCTGGAGCACTCCAAGAACCAAGTTAAAGATTTGAAATACAAAGAGGTAAAATCCACTCAGCTGAAAAAGCAAGAAACCAAAAGAATCCAAAAAATTGAAGATAGTGTAAGGGGCCTCTGGGACAACCTCAAGCATACCAACATCCAAATTATAGGGGTGCCAGAAAAAGAGAGAGAGCAAGACATTGAAAACCTATTTGAAGAAATAGTGACCGAAAACTTCCCACACCTGGTGAAAGAAATTGACTTAGGAGTCCAAGAAGCGCACCGAACTCCAATATATAGGAACCCTAAGAGGACCACACCAAGGCACATCATAATTAAAATGCCAAGAGCAAAAGACAAAGAGAGAATATTAAAAGCAGCAAGAGAAAAACAGTTAGTTACCTATAAGGGAGCACCTATACGATTGTCAGCAGATTTCTCAACAGAAACGATGCAGGCCAGACAGGAGTGGCAAGAAATATTCAAAGTGATGAACAGTAAGAATCTATAACCAAGATTACTCTATCCAGAAAAGCTATCATGCAGAATTGAAGGTCAGATAAAGTGCTTTGCAGGTAAGAAAAAGCTAAAGGAGTTCATCACCACCAAACCAATATTATATGAAATGCTGAAAGATATTCTTTAAGAAGAGGAAGAAGAAAAAGGTAAAAGTGTAAATTAGGAACAACAAATATACATCTATCAACAAATGAATCTAAAAATCAAGTGAATTAATAAGCTGATGAACAGGATAAACTGGTGAATATAACAGAATCATTGACATAGAGAGGGAATGGACTGTCAACTCTTGGGGAGAAAGGGGGTGTGGGAAGTGCAGCAAGAGACTGGACAAAAATCATGCAACTATGGGAGAGGACAGTGGAGTGGGGTGAGGGCGGAGGGTGGGATGGGTACCAGGTAGAGGGGAACTATAGGGTGAAAAAAAAGGGGGGGGGGAACAATGTAATTAATAAACTGAACAATAAGATTTTTAAAAAGATTAAAAATAAATAAATAAAAGCATAAGATGCTCATTCATCTGGTCGAAGGACTCCACTCCTCAATCAATAAGAAGAAATTACAAGAATGCTGAGAAAGCAGCTGTAAGGATGATTTCATAGCTTGACTTCTGGACCTTTCTTTGACCTCATTCAAGAGTAAGTTCTAGCAGCAGCCGCCATGGTAAATGCCCTCATTGCCATTATGTTTTATTCTCAATGCTTCCAGTATGATTCAGTGACCCTGGGAATGTGGAAGGAAGCAGAGACCAAGGCTTACTTCAAACTCCCCTAGAGTGTCAGTGGGGTAAGCATGTGAGACCCAACACACATTCAGCTTTTAACAGACAGATCATGAGCCTGTCCAGCCACTTGTTGCCCAGAGAAACAAGATTGCAACCATAGTAATGTGTAGGCACAGGTGGCAGGGCCTCGGCAGAGGTGCCAGGCCTGGGCTCAGAGGATCTCCCTTTCTGATGCCAAGGTACAACCCATTTTTCTGCTCATCTTTTCTCTGTGTCCTGCTACATGTGGACTGTTTCTCCTTCCAGCCTGGTCCCTGTTTACCATTTCCTCTTTCCTTCCCTTCCCCTCTTTTGGTTCCCATTCTTCTTTCCTTTCCTTTGTCTACCTGTGATCTCTTCAACCTGAACCATTTCTATTTCTCAGGTCACTTAATCAGTCAACTCACTGAGCACCTGCTCTATGCCAGGCACTGTTCTCAGCACTGGGGTGAGGATGAGAACAGGGCAGAGAGATCCCACACCTCCAAAACGAACATGGTAGGAAGTAGATGGTGGGAAAGATTGTCATCAAGGAAGCAGAGAGGTAGATATAGTATTTCAGGAGGTGGGAGATGCCAGAAAGAAGATAAATTAGACAAATGTGACAGAGAGTGATGGTGGGAAAGGGAGCACTGTTTGGGGCAGTTTGTTCAAGGGAGGATTTTATTTTGAGAAGGTAACATGTACTTCAGACCTGAATATTGAAAAGGAGGTAGCAATGTGGAGGTTTGGGAGAAGGTGTGACACATGCAGAGGTCCTGAGGCAGCAAGGGGCTTGTTGTATCTGAGACAAGAAGGAGGGCAGTGTGGCTGGAGCTTGGTGAGTTTGGGGTACAGAGGAAGAAGATTAAGTTGCAAAAGTTATACTCTGTATGGAAGGGTTGGGGTTGTTTCTGGTTGAGACAGGAATTTAAGTAGGTGAGCAGTGAGATAATATTTGTATCTTAGGAAGCTTCTGTCTGTGCAGAGGGGCAGGATGGAGGCCAGGAGGCCAGCGGGAAGCTTTGCAGCAGCCCAGAGATAATAAAGGCTTTGACCATTAGAGTAGCACAGTGATTTTCAAGCATTATGCCACAACATTTTAAAAACATGCAGTACCTGACTATTTAGTCAGGGGCGTTAACCTCTTTTCCCTTAGATTGTCAAATAAAAATAAACAAACAAATAAATAAATAGTCAACACTACAATAGCCATCGTGAATGAACCAAAATTATACTTATACCTATTTTTTTTTATCAGATCAACAAAAAATTTAAAAAAAAGAATTTTAGTAATTAGTTTATGTGTGCCATGAGATGAAAAAGGTTGAAAATCTCTGGAGTAGTAGAAGAGGGGGTGACAAGAGGTCAGGTTCAGAATATATTGGGGAATCGGATCGGATAAAGCAAAGAGATGAAGAGGCTGCTTTCCTTTCCTCTCCTCTCCCCTCTCCTCTTCTCTCCTCCACTCCTCACGTTTTCTGTCTCTTCCTCTTCCCTCTGTTTCCCTTTCCTTTTCTTTTCTCCCCCTCCCCCCTTCAGCTCCTCCTCCTTCTCCTTCCCAATTAAATCATGCTATATCCTACGAGCATCGAGCATCGGGTTTCAGGTAGTGAGAAAACAAAAGATGTATTTTGGCCCCAGCCATGGCTAACCTGTAAGGCAACTTTGTTAGAGTTAGAAAAGACACTTCCCATGGAAGAAGGTACCTCTTCTACAGTGAGGGCAGAGCATAGACCAGAACTTAGCAAACATGACACAGGCTGGGTTCGAGCTCCTCCGGCCCCCTTGCTGGCTGCCTTCTGCAGTGCACAAATGGGACAATAGTACATGGTGAGTCCCGTCTGGGCCATATTACAGCTGAGATACCTGTTAAGCATCTGAGTAGAGAGGATAGAGAGCTGAAGAGGAAGGTCTGAATTTCAGGAGAAACTGGGGTTGGAGATATGAATTTAGGAGGCATAATAGCATGTAGTATTTATAATCAGGGGGTTAGCCGAAACCGGTTTGGCTCAGTGGATAGAGTGTCGTACTGTGGACTGAAGGGTCCCGGGTTCGATTCCGGTCAAGGGCATGTACCTTGGCTGTGGGCACATCCCCAGTAGGGGGCGTGCAAGAGGCAGCTGATCGATGTCTCTCTCTCATGGATGTTTCCGACTTTCTATCCCTCTCCCTTCCGCTCTGTAAAAAAATCAATAAAATATATTTTAAAAAATAAAATAAAATAAAATAAAATCAGGGGGTTAGATGGAAAGCCCTAAGCTGAGTCAGGAAACAAAGGAAGCAAAATGGGCTAGGAGATAAGCCTGAGCACTTCCACTATGTAGTGGTTGGGAAGACCGAGAGAATGAAGTGAGACCCAGAAGAGCTAATGTGAGATAGGAGGAAAACCTGGACAGTAATGAGCCTGGCATCAAATGAAGAAAGTGCTTTAGAAGTGGAGATGGGAAGATAGCAGAGTAGGTGAATGCTGTGCTCACCCGCTCCATTACCACACCAAAGTTGCAACTAAGTCATCGAACAATCAACCTGGAGAACCATCTGAAGATAAACTGAACAGAACTTCTATAATTAAGGTATAGGTACAACTTCATTCTTTATCAACCTAATGGTAACCACACACCCAAATCCCCAAACCAAGACACACTGTTTTAAAAAAAGAGGAAATAAGTATGGAATACCACCAAACAAAAACAACAGACAAGAACACAAAGGAAAAGAACCAATGGAGGCACTGAGCTACCAGAAAACAACAGATAGAATGACTGTCGGAAATGCTCATACATCAATAATTACCCTAATTGTAAATTGTCTGAATTTACCAATCAAGAGGCACAGAGTAGCAGAGTGGATCAAGAAACAAAACTCAACCATATGCTGCCTATAAGAGACACACCTGCTTTTGTTTATTTGTGGAATATAATGAACAGCATGAACTAATGAACAGAAATAGATTCAGAGACAGAGAAACATCGAACAGACCATTAAACCTCATACAGAAGGCTGGGGAGGGTGGAGGAGAGATCAACCAAAGGACTTGTATGCATGCATATAAGCATAACCATGCACATGGACACTAGGGGTTTGAGGGGCACGTGCTGGGGAGTGGGAGTGGCCAGGGAGGGGTCAATGGGGGGGAAAAGATGTATTTAATACTTTAAACCATAAAAATAAACAACAACAATGACAACAACAACAAAAACATATTCATTCATGAAGCCATGTCTTCTAGGACTGTTTTGTTGGGAGATTTTTTATTACTGATTCAATTTTTTAGAATTAGCCTGTTCAGATTTTCTGTTTCTTGAGAACTCTGGGTTGAAGAATCAGAAACTTTGTAATCACATGGGAGCTCACTAGAAATGCAAGCTCTTGGGTACCCCATCCCCACCTGCTGAATCAGATCTGCACTTGGACATGATCACCAATAATTGATATGTATATAAACGTGTGTAAAGCTCTGCTTCAGAGAGAAGGTATTTGGCAACTATTTTTTAAATTTCTGAGCTTGATTTTCTCCCTACCTTTGGTACTTACTTATGGGACTTGAGAGGTTTTGCTGGAGAATGACTTAATGAGGAGGGTCTCTGGGTAACTACAAACTGGCCAGCAAGGAGAGGTTTATCAGAGGAATTTATTTTTATTTTAATCAAGGATAAAATATCTGCATTCCACTATGGGGCTCATCTTCTAATTCCTCTTTAGCTTTGCCAATCTCCCTGGGATGGTCAGGATTAAGGCAAGAAGGCCCCCTCTTTGTGTAAATTGAACAAACTGAGTTTACCTCCATAATCTGTACCTGATGAAAGAGGTGAGGGATGAGGTGTTTTCCATCTGGGAAGTAGCTCCTGGCCCAGCTCAGCTGCCAGGGACAGAGGCTGTAGCCCAGATCCTCCTTACTGCTGGACCACATTCCTAAAGCCCCATGAAATTTGCCACCACCAGCCAGCTCTTCACAGACAGGCAGGGCAGACTCCATGGAGTGGCCAGGATTATGATTGAGGGGCCCTGGCAGAGAGAAATGGAAAACAAGGTCCTGATTCCAAGCCCAAGTCATGGTTGTAAGCCCCTCACTGCTTTCCAACAGAGCACTAATGCGTGCTGCCCTCAGCCAGGGCTCTGAGCCCAGCTTTCCCCGCTCCCTCCCCACACCTTGCAGCCCCTAGCAAGCCCCACCAGGGTGAATTGATGTTGGCCCCCACTCCCCACAGGGAAGTCCATAGCAAATGTCAATGACATGTAGCTTTACCAGTTGAAGAGCTCAGGGAGTAGCTGGGCTTCCCTTGTCTTCCCTTCCCCTCTTTCTTCCTGTCTTTCTCACTCCATCAGGGCAGGCAGAAGCACGCTGAGCTGGGCTATGATTATTCTGTCTTAAGCTGCATAAACTTAACTTTATTACTGGGATAGCAACAAAGTTACTGTCAGAATGATAATTCCAAAGCAAGGGCCTTTCTCCCATCTTGAATTTATCTAACGGACTTCTGCCAGTCTGGAAGACCAGATATAAATATAATCCCATTTTAATTTTATCTAAGGTTGTAGGATCAAGTTTGAATTTAATAAAGAGATAAAAATACTGTTGCATCATGGGAAAAGCTTCTGGAGGTTCAGGAGTGTATTGTAAACATATCATACTGGAGGCCTGTTGCATGATATTTGTGCACTTGGGGGAGTCCCTCAGCCTGGTCTGTGCCCTCTCACAGTCCGAGAGGCCTTTGGAGCAGTCCTAAGTTGTCAGGTGGATATCCCTAGCACTGCCACAGAGGCCAGAGAGGCTCCCCCTACCACCGCTGCACTGACCACCATGGGGCAGTGCACTGACCACCAGGGGGCAGCTCCTGCATTGAGCATCTGCCCCCTGGTGGTCAGTGTGCATCATAGTGACTGGTCATTCCACCATTCAGTTGATTTGCATATTAGCCTTTTATTATATAAGATGTAAGTTTTAGCTACTTCCCCAAACAAAATGCTATGCAAAGTGTTAACATGTCATCATAGATCTAGACCAGTGGTCGGCAAAGTGTGGCTCATGAGCCACATGCAGCTCTTTGGCCCCTTGAGTGTTTCTCTTCCACAAAATACCACAGCCTGGGTGAGTCTATTTTGAAGAAGTGGCATTAGAAGAAGTTTAAGTTTAAAAAATTTGTCTCTCAAAAGGAATTTCAATTGCTGTACTGTTGATATTTGGCTCTGTTGACTAATGAGTTTGCCAACCACTGGTCTAGATTCATGGGCCCAGCAACCATTGACTTGAGCTGCTCAAATTCAGTTTCTTACTTATTGCTCACTTGCTCATCTGCTGGGGGAATCTTTATAACTGGCAAAAACTAAACTCCATAGTTCTCTGAAGAGCAAAATAAAGATGATTTTGCCCCTCATCATACCTCAGCTATGGAGAAGGCAATTCTGATCAAAAGCAATAAGCATTTGAAATGAGGGAGCAAGGTGATTTCATGTGACCCCAGGCAGGAGACAGAGTGACTGCAGATGTTCTGGGAGGAGCCTGGGCTTAGAGCAGAAACAGCTGGGTGAGTATTTTAACACTGCCCCTTATTGAGAAGCTGGGAGATTGGGTGCAAAGTACCCTTTTGAAGTCCCAGCTCCTTTAGTTGTGAAATGGGAATAGCAGTTTTCAAGACAAAAGTTTGTTGATTGAGTGAGGAATTATCCATACAAGAGCCAATTCTGAACCCACTACACTGTTGGTGTTAGTAAATATTAGTTCTCATTATTGGCATCAGAGATTCTCCACACAAATATGGGAGAGAGAAAAAGCATACCACAATGTCCTTTCATTTAACCTCTGTACCTCCATCTCCCAACTCCCCAGCTGCCTCAAGGAAGGTATTCAGATGTGCTCCCCTCTCACCTCCACATCTAGGCCCTTGAAAATCATGGCTGTGTAGAGCAGTGTCTATGATGGTGTTCTTTGTCAGAAGTGCCATTTCTCCCAGGAGCCAAACATGCTGAGTTCCAACACCAGGCATGAATGCATGTCTTGGATGTTCCATCTTAAGCCCCGGAGTGCCTAGTCTTCGATGCCTATGCTTTCCTTCCCAGGTCTCTTTTCTTTTCCCATAACCACCTATCACCACCTATCTCACCCCCTGGGAAGGAAAGCATAGGCATCGAAGACTAATGTGGTTCTCTCTTTCTAATGCCAAATTGTTTGTTTTGTGATTATAAACCTGATGTTTTTATTACACCAGACGTGATAGCTTATAAAGATTGTCTAAATAATCTCAGTAGAAATCCCAATTTTAGGAGCCAAATTTTTATCACATGATGACATCTTGAAAAAAAATCTTTCCACAGATAAACTTTCATATATCATAGAAATACCTAGAAAAAATTTCAGAAGCAATTTTTTGTAATCTGCAAATTTAACTTTGTTTTTCATCTTAAAATTTTATGAATGGTTTAAGACAAGCATGTCAAACTCAAAGGCTAACATGGGCCAAATAAACAAGGTTTAAGTTTATGTGGGCCGAAAAAAAACAAAAGCTTCAATTTTCATGGAAATGTAGGATTATTTTGATAGAGACATGCTGAATACAAAGAGTTGAAATAAATGAACAATTGTTAACATAAATTAATAGAACATTTCGATAAAAATTAATATTTTTTATGAACATTAACTTACCAGACACTGAATAGCTGCATAAATTATTTTTAAGTGTAATGCAAATAAGCCTATTTTTCATGTTCTCTGAAAGCAAAATATTTCCTGTTGCACACACCAGACAAGCTAGTACAAGACTAATGATGTGGCCGTCAGCTGCTAAAGTATTTGCTGCTAGTACTAGTGGAGAGACACAGTGCACCTGTGTGTAAGGCACATAAGGAAATGAATGCAACACAATTATAGTAATCAGTCATTAGGGAACATTGTAGTTCGTTATTAATAATTATGCACAAGGGGATACTGTAAAAATTAATTTACAAAATTTTTATTAAAACATTTCTTACATACTGTTATATTGCCTGGGCTGTAAAAATATTCATTGTAGGCCACATGCAGCCCATGGGCTACGAGTTTGACATGCTTGGCATAAGACATTCAAATAGGGACACATCGTCCTATATCTATCAACCACTTTGATTTATATTGTTGAAAACAGCAGGTACTGATGAAATCATGATAAGTGAGGATGAAAGCAAGAGCATAGCGAGCACAGGCTCAGGAGGGTGGCTCCCTTGTGCGGGAGATGAGGAATCGGCATGGGGAGAGCCACATAACTGGAGGGTCTTCAGGTCTCAGCTTTCCTAGGAGATGTCACACCAGATGAAGTCTGTTAAACAATTCTGCCTCCACAATTTTATGAAACAGAGAAAATTCTAGATCTCTCCAAAATCATAGGTCTAAGAAATGACACTAATTTTTCAGGTGACACACTTCATTCTTTTGGTAATTATGCAATTCAGACTCACAAACTAGTAGGCCAGAGTTAGGACTAGATGTACTGAAATAACTCAACTTTTCTTTAATATAGTTTGGGCACCTCCAAACAAGGAAATAGCACACCGTGCCTCTTCATTTAAAGTTAAACAGCCCTGGCGGGGGCGGCTCAGTTGGCTGAGCATTGCCCTATGCACCCAGAGGTCCCTGGTTATCATTGGTTACTCTCCCATGCACTGAGAGGTCACCTGTTTCTGATTTGACTCCTAGTCAGGGTCCCAGTTGATGTTTCTGTCACATTGATGTTTCTTTATCTCTCTCTTCCTTTCTCCTCTCTCTAAAGTCAATGAAAACTTTTTTTTAAAAGAAAGTTAAACAAATAATACAAAAATCACACAATAAAGGTCAAGTGAGCAACATTCATATAACTCTATGTTATAGATCATTTCTCCTTTTCAAAGGAAAGACATTTTAATAAAGTGAGTGTATTTGCTATACATCTGGTATCAGACCTATTTAAGATTCCTATAAAAAGATTATATAGCTCAATAGCTACTCTTGTTTACTACATAGCTTACATCATCATCCCATATTGTTACACTAAACAGAATTTGCCCCACTTTTATTGTATTTGTTATCAAATCTGTGGCTTATGCAAAATGCCTTATAAAGAGGCCCAGAAAATAATAAATAACATGCAGTTACAATTTTCTCTGGGTTGGAAGGTTGGTTCCAGCTGGGCCACACTGGTCCAAGGACAAGCCCCTCTCTCTGTCCCCTTAGGCACGCTCCCTCAAGAGGAGTGAGATGATTTCTTCCATATGTACGGAGCCTAACAGGAGTATGAAACCCAGCAGCCACTTCACCTTGCTTGGTAATAGCATCCCAGTTTGGCAGGAGTGAGGATGGAAATTACTTCTCCCCCATGGGATGTGCTTTGGGGAGGTCATTGTTCTAGGTGCGATGCCTTTTGTTAGTTAAGGGACAGTCGTCTGACATGTGCTAGCCTGAGTGAGCTCTTCGCCTTTTAGGATCCTCTCTGGCCTCTGAATCACAACCCCACTTATACAGGGGAAGGCAGGGGACAGAAATAAAAAGACAAGAAGTCATTGGAGTTCATTAATTTGAGTGGTGGCACTTGGGGTTATTGAAATATATTTCTAGGTCCAAGAAGGAGTTGCCCTTGCCTGAGGTGCCATGTCAGAAAAACAAAACTTTGATGACTCTGGCATCTCTGCAATGCTCTGCTTGACCAGAGACACGGTATATCCAGTCAGCCAGCCAGTCTTCCTATGCCAAAGACAACTCTGGGGTCTGTTCTTATTTCTTTGCTCTTTATTTGTTTTCTATCGTTTTTGTTCTTGTTCTTTATCTTACAAAAGCTTCCCACCTTCACTCCATTTTGCAGGCCTTGGACCCTGGGGAATAGAGACCTCCTGCTTCATGAAATGTTAAGTAAAGTTTGTCTGTCTTCTTCAATCATTTATTAAACAAATTAGACTCTCACCAAGCTCTAGGTTCAAATCCTTCCCTTTATTGTAATGATGCTAGAGTTTCCATCTGTTGCTTGCAACCCAAGAAGTTGGTATCCATACCCTGGGACTGTCCCTCCATGTCTGTGTGATCTTGGACAACGTAACTCTGGAACCAATATAATACAGCTTATCCTAAGGTGTTGGTCCCATAAACTGGCAAATTGAACTCACTGATATGGAGAGAGATGTGGTGGGAGTTCACATGCACTTCTGAGCTTCTCAAAGTTGTGGATTATATATAGAATCGATTCAGACAGCAAAATGGATGCTGACTGGCCCCGCCAGCTCTGAATGTTGTGTGTGTTCTCCTTCCCACTAAGGGGATAAAAAACAAAAAACAAAAAAACAACAACAAAAAAACCCAGCAGGAATGTTGTGCCCTCTTTTCTGTAAAGAAATACCAAGGTGAATTCAGGGGTTACCCTATAAATTTCCTCACATCGTTGCTTGCCATTCCTCTCCCTCTACACCTTTAAAAAAAATGACAGGCAGTGGTTCATCAACCAGCAACAGGAAGCTGTGCCCATCCCATCAGCTCCTGGCAGCTCTGGGAAGCAACATCAACAAAGGGAAATTGGCCACCACCACCCGCTTCCAAACCCGGCTCAGGAAATGTTCCAGGCCCAGAGATAGGAATGTTCTCATGAAAACAAAATCCAAAACAAAGCAAGCAAAGCTGGATGTTCCCCAGACTTTGTCCAATGTGGAGCCATGTCCTGCCAAGGGCCCCTCCAGGCCATTGTACCTGGCTATTCACTAGGGCAAATCCTTGTTCTTGTTGCTTAGCATTCATTTCATTGGCAAAGCACCTGACATTAGTCTAATTTCAGCACAGATGCCGAGATAGTGTTCTAGTTACTAATGCTGTGCAAAACAGCCATTTTATGTCGCTTGCTGATTGAGGTGGCAAACACAGAGAGGGTACTGTAAGGCTGGCTGGCTCTCCCTGTTCCAGGGTGCCTGGGGCCTTGACTGAGGTCTGGGCAGTGGTGGCAGGAAGATGTATTCTGAATTGGTCACATACATCTGGCACCAGGGCAGAGATGGCTGGAGGGCCATACTCAGCAGTATTATAACCACAGAATCAAGCATGGCAGTCTGGGGCGTGGCCCACATTGCCTGCCTTTTATACCTGAGCCCAGGTGCCTGGCCTCATTTGCCCTGTCTGCTAGTACTGGAAGCAACCACTATCTGGCCCAGATTCACAGGGAGGGGTGCCAAGGGATTGGGAGCCATGTTTAAAGCTACCAGGGCCAGTGAAAGACTGCCTAAGAGAGTTGTTGGGAAGGCAGGAGGGAGTGCTGGAGAAGCCTGGTTAGATAAGCCGTTGTTAGAATTCACACCCAGCTTCCTCACTTGGGCTCCAAACACAGCTTTCAAAAGACTTCCCCCTACTGCCTTTGAGCCTGTCAGGGCCAAGGTCAGTGATCTGAGGACTGCAAGGTCAGCCACAGCAGGCTCACATGCTAAGCCCTACATGGCTCAACAAAGAGCCTTCTATACTTCCCCATCTTAGTGAAGCCCTGTGGGGAGCAATGCAACTGCGGTTGGACTTAAGCAAAGAATGAGATGGCCTAAGCCAGTCCTTTCTATCCTTTGTCAGCCCCCACATACCCTATTCCACCCTTGACTATCTCCTGCCCCCACACCAGTGTCTGGCCTTCACATGCATGAACTCCTCTCAGAAGCAGTTCCAAACTTGGGATTCCTGTGACCTTTGCCCATAACCTGCATGCAGTCCCTGTAAGCAAACCTGTGCAGCCTGAACTCTTCCCTCTGGCAGCTTGAGAACTAGTGAGCTTCTGTGAGGATGGGCTGGGGCATACGGAACACTCTCCAGAAGGCTGAGCACAGTCCAGGTCTGGACGGTGCTGCTGGTCTGCCTGCTGGCATGTGCCACTTGGTTATTTTTTTCCTAAATTTATTTATTTATTTGTTTGTCTTTACCTTTACTGTTCAAAGTATTACAAATTCCCCCTTTTTCTCCCCATTGACCCCCTCCACCCTCCTCAGACCTTTACCACATTAGTTTGTGTCCCTGGGTTATGCACATAATTCTCCGGTTAATTTCTTCCCGCCCCTCTCCTGCTATCCTCTGAAATACTTCAATCTGGATCTATTTTGTTTGTCAGTTAATTTTGTTCATTAGATTCCATATATAAGTGAGATCATATGATACTTGTCTTTCTCTGCCTCGCTTATTTTACTTAGAATAATGCTCTCCAGGGCCCTCCATGCTGCCTCCATGGGTAAGAGATCCCTCTATTTTACAGCTGCATCGTGTTCCAACGTGTAAATGTACCACAGTTTTCTTATCTACTGATGGGCACTTGGGCTGTTTCCAGATCTTAGCTAATGTAAATTGTGCTGCTGTGAACGTAGCAGTGCATGTATTCGTTCTGATTGGTATTTTATGTTCTTAGAAGTGGGACTACTGGGTCAAATAGCAGTTCCATTTTTAATTTTTTAAGGAAACTCCACACTGTTTTCATAGTGGTTGTACTAGTTTGCATTCCCACCAGCAGTGTACTAGGGTTCCTTTTTCTCCACATCCTCACCAGCAGTTGTTATTTGTTGATTTATTGATGATAGCTATTCAGTAAAGTGTGAGGTGTTACATCATTGTTGTTTTAATTTACATTTCTCAGATTATTAGTGCCATTGAGTAGTTTTGTTCATATGTATCTTGGTCATTTGCATGTCTATTCAGATCTTCTGCCCATTTTTAATTGGATTGCTTGTCTTACTTTTGTTGAATTGTATGAGTACTTTAATTTTGGAAATTAACCCCCTATCAGATGTATCTATGTTCTCCCATAGAGTGGGTTCCCTTTTCATTTTGATGTTGTTTTTCTTTGCTATGCAGAAGCTTTTTATTTTTATGTAGTCCTATTTGTTTATTTTTTCTTTGTTTATCTTGCTCTAGGTGATGTATCTGTGAACATTCTGCTCCCAGAGATGTCTGATATTTGGTGCCTAAGTTTTCTTCTAGAATTTTTATGGTTTCACGGCTTACATTGAATCTTTTATCTATTTTGAGTTTATTCTTGTGTATGGTATAAAGTGGTGGTTTATTTTCTTTTTTTTTTTTTTTTTTGCATATAACTGTCCAGTTTCCCTAATACCATTTATTGAAGACACTGTCTTTTTTCCATTTTATGCTTTTGCCTCCATTGTCAAATATTAATTGAGCCTAATGGCTTAATCCAATTTCTGGGTTCTCTGCTCTGCTCCAATGATCTATATGCCTGTTATTGTGCCAGCTCCAGGCTGTTATGATTACAGTGGCTTAGTAGTATAACTTGAAATCTGATATTAGGATCCATCCAACTTTGTTCTTCTTTCTCAAGTTTGTCACTAATGTTCACGGTCTTTTTTGGTTCCATATACATTTTTGGAGTGTTTGTTCTGGATCTGTGAAATGTGCCGTTGGTTTTTAATAGGGATTGTATTGAATCTATAGATTGCTTTGGGTAGTATGGACATTTAAATTATGTTAATTCTACCAATCCATGAACACAATATATTCTTCCACTTGTGTATATCTTTTTCTATCACTTTTTCTAAAATCCTATAGTTTTCTAAGTACAGGACTTTTATCTCCTTGGTTAACTTTATTCCTAAGTGTCTTTATTTTTTTGTTGGAATGGTAAATGGATTTTTTTCTTTTTGGTTTCTCTTTCTGAGAGATTATTATTGGTATATAAAAATGCCATCAATTTCTGTGTGTTAATTTTGTATCCTGATATATTGCTGAATTCATTATTAAATCTAGAAGTTTTTTGATGGAGTAATTAGGGTTTTCTACATTCAATATCATGTCATCTCCAAATAATGACAGTTTTACTTCCTTCTTTCCAATCTAAATGCCTATCATTTTTTCTTCTTGTCTGATCACTGTGGCTAAGACTTCCAGTACTATGTTGAATAAGAGTGGTGAAAGTGGACATCTTTGTTTTTTTTTCTGTTCTTAGGGTAAATAGTTTTAGTTTTTGCCCACTGAGTATGATGTTGGCTGTAAGTTTGTTATATATGGCCTTTACTACATTGAGGTATGTACTCTGTATTCCCACTTTGCTGAGAGTTTGTTTTTTTTTAAATCAAAAATGGGTATTTGTGCTGGGGGTAGGAGGGACTGGAGAGAAGAATGGGGAGGAAAGGAGGTATATGTAATACTTTACACAATAAAGAATTTTTAAAAGTGGATGTTGGGGTGAAATGCTTTTTCTGCATCTATTGAAATGATCATGTGATTTTTGTCTTTCAATTTGTTTATGTGATGTATCACATAAACCAAGTTGTGAATATTGTACCAGCTTTGCATCCCTGGAATGAATCCCACTTGGTCATGGTGTATGATCTTTTTAATATATTGCTGGATCCAATTTGCTTTTATTTTGTTGAGGATTTTAGCATCTATGCCCCTCAGGGATATTGGCCTGTAATTCTCTTTCTTTGTAAAGTCTTTATACGGTTTTGGAATTAGGATAATGTTGGCCTCATAAAAAGAGCTTGGAAGTGTTCCTTCCTTTTGGATTTTTTTTTTTTAATAGTTTGAGGAGTATAGGTGTTCTTTGAATGTTAGATAAAACTCCTCTGTGAAGCCATCTAGACCAGGGCTTTTGTTTGCTGGGAGGTGGTTGTATTTTTTGTTTTTTTTAAGTTACTGCTTCAATTTCATCAGTGTTATGGGCCTGTTCAGATTATCTGCTTCTTCCTAGTTTAGTTGTGAAAGATCGTATTTTTCTAGGAATTTGTTCATTTCATTCAGGTTGTCTAGCTTGTTGGCATATAGTTATTCATACTATTTTCTTACATACCTTTGTATTTTTGTGGTGCCAGTTGTGACTCCACCTCTTTCATTTCTGATTTTATTTATTTGGGTCCCCTCTCTTTGTTTCATGATGAAACAAAAATTCATCAATCTTTTTTACCTGAAAGAATCAGCTCTTAATTTCGTTGATCTTTTGTATTGTGGTTTTTGAGTCTCCATGTCATTTCTTTTCTGATCTTAATTATTTCTCTCTTTCTACTTACTCTAGCTTTTCTGTTGTTATCTTTCTATTTTTTTTAGTTGTAATATTACATATTTTATTAGAGGTTTTCTTGTTTCTTGAGTTAGTCCTGTAATGCTATGAACTTCCCTCCTAGGACTACTTTTACTCTGTCCAATAGATTTGGGGTTGTTTGTTGTGTGCTCATTTTCATTTGTTTCCAGGAAGTTTTTGATTTCTTCCTTGATCTCATTGGTAACCCATTCATCCTATATAATAAAGAGGAAATATGCAAATTTACCCTCACACCCTCTCATCACAAGACGGCTGCTCCCACATTGTCACAATATGGCCACCCCCATATCACCACAAGATGGCCACCCCATGTCATCACAACATGGCCACCACAAGATGGCCACCCCCACATCATCACAAGATGGCCACCACAAGATGGCTGCCCCCGTGTTGTCACAAGATGGCTGCTCCCACATCATCACAAGGTAGCCACCCCCACATTTTTCCAAGATGGCTGCAGGGGAGGGCAGTTGGGGGCAACCAGTCCTGCAGGGGAGGGCAGTTGGGGGTGACCAAGCCAGCAGGGGAGGGCAGTGGGGGGCAACCAGACCTGCAGGGGAGAGCAATTGGGATTGATTGGGCTGGCAGGGGAGCATTTAGGTGTCAATCAGGCTGTCAGGGGAGTGGTTAGGGGCAACCAGGCAGCCAGGCAGGCAAGTGGTTAGAAGCCAACAGTCCCAGATTGGAGAGGGTGCAGACTAGGCTGAAGGAAAGCCCCACCCCAGTGCATGAATTTCATGCACCAGGCCTCTGGTTATTTAATAACATGCTATTTAACCTACATGTATTTGAATGTTTTTGAGTGTTCTTATTGTAATTGATTTCTGTTTCATGCCATTGTGACCTGAGAACATGCTTGATATGATTTCAATCCTTTTGAACTTATAGAGAATTATTTTGTGTCATATAACATGGTCTGTCTTTGAGAATGTCCCATGTGTACTTGGGAAGAATATATATTTTGCAGTTTTGGGGTAGAATGTTTTATAAATGTTAATTAAAACCATCTCATATAGTATTTACTTAAGGTTAATGTTTCCTTGTTAAGTTTTTGTCTGGAAGATATATCCAGTGAAGTCAGCAGGGTGTTAAAGTCCCCTGTTATGATGGTGATCTCTCCCTTAAATATGCTGAGAGCTTTCTTATATATTTATGTGCTCCTATATTGAATGCATATATCCTCTTGTTGTATTGATCCCTTTAGTATTATGCAATAGCCTTATTTGTCTCTGTTTATGGTCTTTATTTGAAGTCAGATATAAGTATTGCTGTCCCTGCTTTTTTTTTTTTTGTCATTTCCATTTGCATGGATAATTTTTTTGCATTCCTTCACTTTCAGTCTATGTGAATCTATTGTTCTGAGGTAGTCTCTTGTAGACAGAATAGAAATGTTTTTGTTTTTGTTTTTCCATTCAGCTACTTTTTGTCTTTTGATTGGAGCATTTGATCCATTTACATTTAAGGTTATTATTGATAGGTACTTATTTACTGCCATTTTTTCCTTTATACCTATGATCCCCTCTCTCTCAATTTCTACTTTTTAAATGAAATGTATTTGTATTGGTTTCAGAGAGGAAGAGAGAAGGAGAGATAGAAGCATGATGACAGAGAATCATTGATCATTTGCCTCCTGCATACCTCCCACTAGGGATCTAGGCTGCAAACCAGGAAGGTGCCCTGACCAGGAATTGAACCATGACCTCCTGGTTCATAGGTCAATGCTCAACCACTGAGTCATGCCACATGGACTGTTCCTCTTAAAGCACCCTTTTTAACATTTTCTGAAATGTTGACTTATTGGTGATGTACTCCTTTACTCTTTTTCTGTCTGAGAAGCTCTTTATTTCCCCTTAAATTTTAAATGCTAGCCATCCTGGATAGAGTAGTTTGGGGTTCAGGTACTTGTTTTTCATTCATTGAATGCTTCCTGCAAATCCTTTCTGGCCTAAAGAGTTTTTGTTGAGAAATCAGCTTGTATTCTAATGAGTACCTGTTGTAGGTAACTTGTTTCTCTCTTGCTGCCTTTAAGATTATTTGTCTTTAATGTTTGTCATTTTGATTATAATGTGTTGAAGCTGGTCTCTTCGGATTCATCTTACTTTGAACTCTCGGTGCTTCCTGAACTTGTGTGACTTTTTCCTTCACAGCTTAGAAAAGTTTTCTGTCATTATTTCTTTAAACAGGTTCTTTATTCCTTCTTCCATTTCTTCCCCCTCTTTATCCCTATGATACAGATGCTGTTGTTTCATGTTGTCCCAAATTTCCCTTAAACTATCCTTTTGCTTTTTAATTCCTTTTACTTTTTTGCTGCTCTAATTGGATGTTTTATTGTGTCTTGTCTTCCAATTCACTGATTCAATCTTCTGCCTTATTTAATATACTTTTGATTTCTCCCAGTGTATTCTTGATGTCAGATATCTTACTCTTCATTTCCAACTGATTCTTAATTATGGTTCCTATTTCTTATTTCATATTGTTGTAGTTCCCACTAAGTTCATTGAAATTCTCACTAAATTCCTTGATCATTCTTAAAAGTATTACTTTGCACTCTATAGCTATTAAATTGCTTGCCTCCATTTCATTAAGAACTCTTTCTAGAATTTCCTCCTTTTCTTTCATTTGGAGTCTGTTTCTTTGTTTCCCCCTTTTTTTCTGTTTTTTTTTTTTTGTATTTGTTATTATGTATTAGATCAAATTGCTATAATTCTGATTGTTCCTGGGGTAGCCTCATGTTGTGTTTTGTGGCACCCAGTGGTGCAGTTTCTCAGATCTCCTGAGATGGGTGCTTCAGGAATGCCCCTTATGTGAGTTATTTGGGATCTCCGGTTGTAACTGAGTATTGACTGTTGTTGTCCCATTCGTGAAAGGAGTCTTGTCTCAGGGTGGCTGACTGTTAGACTAACACTCCACCATGTCATGTGAACTATTGTGCAGGTGCTGGCAGAACAAAACAAAACATAGCAAAACAAAACAAGAAACAAAACAAAATCATACATAAGACACCACCACCAACAACAAAAGCAAACACAAAGGAAGAAATAATTAGGAAGGAGAAAAGAGAACAATAATAGAAGAAAATACAAGAAGAAAAAAAGGGGAATTAAAGGGAATATAAAAGGGTAGAGATAAAAGAAATAAAATAAAAATAAAAAATAAGTGAAGGCAATAATACAAAAGAGGAAGAAAAATTATGATGTGAAAAATAGGAAAAACAGTTAGAAGAAAATAAAAACAAAAATGAGAGAACAGAAGAAAAAAAGAAGAAAGAAAAATAAGGTAATAAAGAGATCTTGAAAGAAAAAAGAGAGATTAAAATATTAACAAATCAATAAAGAATGATAAGGAAGATAAAGGAAAAAAAAAGTGGTGTTAATCTCAGCAGAGTTTAGTACCTCCTGGGAGCTTTCTTTGAATTTTTTTCTGATAAATGAAGCTGATTATTTTGTCTGCCAATTCTAGACTTCATGGGAGGTACTTAGGTGATAACTAACCACTGTCAGAAACTGCCCTTTGGCTCTCAGCCATCTGTTTGAAACTTCAAGTGATCCACGGTTTGCGTCTTTCTCCACTGAACCACATCCATCACGGCCAGGTTCAGTGAGCCTGAGGAGGGGTGGTGAAGGATTAAAGAAGACAGACAAAGAGAATACAGCTGGGGCTAGGTGGATCTCCTGAGCCTGGATGAGGACACAGAGAGACCCAGCCTGCAAGCTGGAGCTTTATTTTATAGTCAGAGCACACAAAGCAAAACAAGAGAAGTGGTCAACATGTTTAGTGTTCTTGTGAGTTTTACCTTGTTTTGGCAGCACTTGCTGCACCTCCCACAGCCCAGTGGTTGACAAACTCATTAGTCAACAGAGCAGCAAACCATGGCTTGCAAGCTGCATGTGGCTCACGAGCTGCAGTTTGCCGACCACTGCCACAGCCCATCAGCTACCTAGGAAGGAACCAGGGATAACTATAAGATCAAGCTTAGTTATGCTAGGAGGGCTCTGCCCTCCAAGCTGAGACTTGCTTGTGGCCCTTGCCACAGGTCAGTCTGAGGCTTGACTATATCCATTCCCTACCCTCCACAGGATGTGGCCGCTCCCGGGAGGAGCCAAAATGCACTCTAAGGCTGGTTTGTTAGCAGTGATGGGTCAGCAAACTTCCCCTGGTTCTCCAGGCTCCACCTCTACCTGTCTTCATGTACCAGCCAGTTATCAATCTTAATTACTCAAAAGTCTGGTTCTGGAAGGGCTTTAGGCAGACTTGTGAGTTTAGACCTCTGGGTCTCCTATAAGGGGGAGGTGTTGTTCATATTTCAGGGAAAGTGTTGGTTGTGTTTCCATGCCCCAGAGCTACTCCTCTGAGTGTCCCAGAATGTTTCCCTGCCCTAGGCTGAGCAGAGATCCTTGTATGCATCCAGTGGGATTAGCTTTTATCAGCTCCCCCATTCAGAGGAAGCACCAGTCAGGTTCCTGAGTTAGTGAGGCAGTTGACCCCACCCCCATGCCAGTGACTGATGCTTCCTGAGACTGTTCAAAGCCATAGGCTTGACCTCTGCTGCTATCTCCTCTGCAAAGGTCAAGATGCAGGGTATGGCAGGCAGGGCTCCTGAGGGTGGGGCAGGCCATGTCACTGAGAGTGGTATTTTTTTTCTTTTCCTGAGCTGTGGCTTTTGAAAGGGGCCAGTTCCTCTCAGGAACTATGATCAAATGCAGATCTCCTGGCTGCCTCTTCTCCATGTCTTCCTACCCCAGTCTCTCCTCAGGCAACTTCAGTCTGCACCCTCCTCTCTCCACTGCAAAAGAAAATCCCATGCTCTGGGTTTAAAACACACACACAAACACACACACACACACACACACACACACACACACACACACACACACACACACACACACAAAACAAACAAACAAAAAAACCAACCACCACAAACTGCGGCTGTATCTCTGACCAGCTCAAGACTCCCCAGCGTCAGGAAGCCCTGCCCCATTTCATGGCTGGATGTCACATGGGCCGTTGTTCTTGGCTCTGTGGAGTCCAGTCTGGGTTCCGGCCTCAGTCTTCTCAGGAAAAAGATCTTTCTGTAGCAGAGAGAGCCTGCATCACTCTCCACCTGTTGCCCATGGAATCTGGGTCAGCTCCTCTCGAGAACTCGCCTTTTCTTCCTGTCTCCAGGTGTTTTCTGTCCTTCCTTGCTTTACGTCTCCTTCTCAGCTGGATCTCAATTGGTAATTTTGGGTGAATATTCCCCAATTTCGTTGTGTTTTCAATCTAGCCCTAAGAAGAGAAGCAAGAAAGATTTGCCTATATCCTCCTCCCATACTAATTATCCATATGCCACTTAAACATAAAAGAAAGGGAGAGGGTGGGAAAGAGATGTTATAGAGCTTACAAAATAAGCGTAATAACCCTGCATGGAGGAATGAAATTCCAGGGTTGCTGGGATAAAAGGTGAGGGGATATTAATATCGCTTAAGAATCGCACACAGACTGCTAAGGAGATGTCAGTGCCCACTCAGCCCGAATGGGCCCTGAGCCCCTGGGCACCAGGCAGGTCTGGCCAGCTCTCAGGGCTCTCTACCTTCAAGAGAACACAGTGTGCGGGCAGTCCTATGAGCTGTGAATGTGACTGTCACCAGAGCTAGATCCTGGCTCTTTTCAACTCTCATAAAATAAACTGGACCCCCATGAAAAGTTGAGGTCTGGCCTTTTGCACTGATATTCCCCGTAGTTCCAACTGTGCACCGAGAAATAAAAATATATGTATAAAACTGAGGCCCAAGAGGTAATTTATGTTAAGCTCGTCAGCCCTCACCTCAATAATATGAGGGCTCTAGCATACAGCTCTGAGCTCCTGAGACTGCTGAGTAACTCTCCACACAGGCTGCTGAGCTCTCCCGCCCATCACTCCCCATGTGTTCTTACATGTCTGCTCACTGTTCTTTCCCTACATTCCTTGAACCTGGCTTAATTTTGTAACTGGTTAACTCAACTTTAAACCCTAGCCTGCTCTACTGGAGCACTGAACACATCTCAGCCCTTCCCCTACATGCAAACTCTTATATCTTTAATTAGATTAGCCAAAAATTTCCTCAGATCTCCCTGTCTTGCATTTTGTACTCTGTGGAGGAATTTGTTTTTGTCCCAAGTCTTCACTCTTTATTTAATTAACTCTATGTGTTTACCATGTGAATTTACAGTATTTACAACTAGATTCAGCAAGTACACTTTCCTGTCCCATTAATCTGGGTTTGGGCACCTGATTTGCTTTAGCTGATAGAATGTGGGAGAACATGATGTGAGCAATGTCCTTCTATGTGCATGTGTGGTTTGGCTTGCTCTGGTTGTGCTCTGGTTCTAGAATAAAATACACAAGAAACCAACCTAAACCCAACATCAAGCACAGAGATTCCCCAGCCAACCAGCAGACCTATAAGCAAGAAAAATAAATGTTTGTAAGCCACAGAGTTTGGGGATTATTTGTTATACAGAATGTTTGAAGTAAAAGCTGACTAATACAGACACCATGAGGAGAAATAGCCTGCCTCATGGGCAATTTTGTTATCTTTCTGAATTTATGTTTGCAATTGATGGTCTCTCTCATGAAAGGCCAATTGCACCAGCCAGGTCAGCTCCTTCCTCAGTCTCCCTCAACTCCCTCCCCCCTCACAGGCTGGCTGAGGCTCCCAGCCACCTTGATACCATATTGATAGCACCTAACTTAAGAATGTGGGAAATGAGAAAGATAAATATCACATGATCTCACTGATTTGTGGAATATAATGAACGGCATAGACTGATGAACAAGAACAGATCCAGAGACTGAGAAACGTCGATCAGAACGTCAAACCTCAGGCAAGGCGGAGGTCGGTGGGAGTGAGGGGAGGGATCAGCAGAGGGACTTGTGTGCATCCATATGAGCGTAATCATTAGACACACACAACAGGGGGGTGGGGCATGAGTGGGGGGTGGAGGTAATGGGGGAATAAGGACACATATGTAAAAAATAAAATAATTAAAAAGAAGAAGAATGTGGGAGCATTTAGTATTTACTATTTTATTCTCAGGAACACAACTTATGATAGATGAGGCTGGTGGTTTTTCAACACAGACCATAAAATTGATCCAGAACTATGATACCCTTTAATCATCCTCCCCTGGTTAGGGAAGTTCTGGTGATGGACAGAGGCAGAGACACAATTGTCCAGTTCCTCCTGGCAGGAGCCTGGTCTCAACTATGGCTAGCACTGCTTTTAAAAACTGTTATAAATATATCTTATATAAAATTTACCATTTTAACTATTCTTAAATTATTCTTAATTTATTCTATAAATTCTGTTACACCATAATTCATCTCCAGAACTTTTGATCTTCCCAAATTGAAATTCTGTACCCATTAAAAACTAATTCCCTACTATTCTACTCCCCAAGCTCCTGGCAACTACCATTCCTTTTATGTCTCTATGAATTTGACTAATTTGGTTACCTCATATCAGTGGAATCTCATATTATGTGTCCTCTTGTGTCTGGTTTATTTCACTTAGTATAATGTCTTCTAGGTTCATCCATACTATAGCATGTGTCAGAATTTCCTTCCTTTTTAAGGCTGAATAATATCCCACCTATTATTGTATATACTACCTTTTGTGTATCCATTCATATCTCAATGGGTATGTGAGTCACTTCTACATTTGGGCTGTTGTGAATAATGCTACTATGGGCATGGTATACCAAAGATGAAGCCTGGTGCTTCCTAACTAGGGTGTATACAGCTGAGTATATGTCAGGAGTTTTATTTCAGAAAAGTGCCAGATTCCAAACTGGAAAATGAATTGAAGCCTGGAGTCCCTCTCACCAGGTTTGAAGTGAAGAAGAAGAAGAAGCAGGTTGAGAAAAGTTCCTTGGCAGTCCAACAACTTTTTTCAAGAAAACTTTCTGTCTGATTGTCAACTTTAAACATGTTAAACCTTTGGTTGATCTAGAGCTAAGGGCTACCAAAGTCTTTAGTCTTTTCCTTTGCAGTTCTGCATAGGTACTTGTTGTCTGTCATCTCCAAAGGTGGTTGCTATCACTTCCTTCTCTCCCTGTATATGCACCTAGTTCACTCCTCAGGAAGGTGGAGTATATTGCCGCCCTGTCCCATTTGATTTCCCATGGCCCCTTGATGGGCCTTGACTGACTGCACATGGTGCAAGTGATGCTGGGCTGGGCTGGGCCTGGCCTTTCAAAAGCTGTCCATCCTCTGCTTCCTCCCTGGGAGGAATTCAGAAGCATGTAGGAAGGCCAGTTACCATGGACTCCATGCTGAGATGTAGCCCATGCTGGCCACGTGGAAAGGATGCACTAAGGAGAACTGAGGAACCAGCTGACAGAGGAATCAAGCCCCCATCACATGACCCCAAGCTAGTCATCTCAGCCAGTAATCCCACACCTCATATTTTGGGAATTCCAGCTGAGGTCTAGATGGTAATGGCATGGACACATTCCCTCTATGCCTTGTACAAAATTCTGATCCAGAGAATTTTTGGAAAATAAAATAGTGTTGTTTTATTGCACCAAGTTTGTTGTCTGGTTATGCAGAAAAAATACCTGAAGCAGGGTCTAGCACTTCATTTTGGAATGTGGGAACACTTAGCATTTACTGTTTATTTTCAATCTATTGCAGCCTCAGCAGAAAATGAGACAAATAAAATCCCATTCAACATCTTAGTACATGCTTTTCTAGATATTCTGGGAATATTGAGATGTGATGCTTTGTTAACCTTAGCCTCCCTTGACAGATACTATCATCAGAAGAAGCCTCTACAAACACAATTCTGATAATTAGCAGTAAGCTGGCTCCTAATGTTTCAGAGCTGGGGGCAAGAGTACTTATAGAGATCCACATACCATGTGTCTAAATAGTTAAAGGCAATAAATCAGGCTAACAACCTAATAAACTAAATAAAATATGTTCTATCTTGCTGCTTTGAGAAAAATACTTTCATAATGATCTTAATGACCAAGCTCAAATTTAGAATTCTCTACTCTTTGGAATTGTACATTGGAATATGGTGGCACTTGGAGAGCTGGCCCTGGCTCATGTCCTTTGGTCCATAAGTTGCCTCTTTCCAGGAAGTCAGGAGGGCATTCCCTCATCTTGGTCATGAAAATATGCACAGAGCATTGCCAACCACAGAAGCCCATCTGAGCCTTGGTGTGCATGGTCTTGATTGAGTTTTGATCTTGTACTGTTGGCGTGGTCCACCTTTAGTCTCCAGCCCTCTAAGAGCTTGGAACTGATATAGTGTATTCCAAGTTCCGATGATAAATAATACTGCTACAATGTGCGGTGGCTAAGCCCCTTGGCAAACAAAGACCCTCTTACTAATAGACATTCAGAAGCCTAGAGATCACCCTCCAGGAGCCAAGAGTGAAGGCCAGATTTCTCTGTAGGTAAGAGTAACTCTTCACTACACTGGGGCCCAGAATTGGGCTCCTTCTGCCTAGGTCTGGGGTGTCACTGATCAGAAACATGTTCTATGAAGTGACATATACTCAGTGGAGTGACACAGCAGATGCTATGTGCTGCAAAGTAAGTTCTCTGAAGAGACCATGTTTGATAAGGGAACAAGGGATGGGAGGAGGTTCCAAGTCCAAGAAGAGAGACCAAAAGTAACAAGGATAATGTCAAGAAGGCCTAGTATAAACTGAGGCTTTTGAAAAAGTTAACAGGAATAATGTCAGGAAGGCCTAGGATGAACTGAGGCTTTTGAAAAAACACTAGCCAAATAGCCTTTTAATGAAGAACAACCTGGTCTGTGACAGTGGGTAGAGCTCCCTGGAGGAGGGCGATATGTTCACTTGTCCAATGAGAAAGTCAAGAAAGGTTTGAGAAAATTAAAGCCAAAGAGAGCAAAAGGCTAACGAGAAAATCCAACCTTTGCATCACATGCAGGGTGGGGGCAAAAATAGGGTTACAATAGTGAGTACACAAAACACAAAGTTTTTTTTCTTGTATTACTATTTATTAATTATTATATTATAGGACTGGATTACCTTTCCCCTTAGGTTTGAATATTTGTAATAAATCAATAGCTTTGTTGCACCCAGACTGAGGTTCTGGCTTTTCTCATTGGCAAAAACAATCTCCCAGTTGACTGTAATATAATTGGAATAAAATTAACTCACTTTCCATATGACCAGGTGTGCAGAAAGCCCACATTCGTATTTATTTTTCCTGGATTGTGCTTCTTTGTATGTTTCAAACATCTGTACTGCTCAAGGTCTCCTATTTATAGCTGAAGAGATGTTGAGATAGCCCAGGGGCTGATTTCTTATACTAACTCTGCTATAAAACTCACAGCAGCTATAAAAACCAGCTATTTTCTAGAACTTGTACCTCTATTATTTTTCATATGCACAATGTGGCACCTGCAAAGACATATCTGTGCTGACCATGTAAAAGTTAAACTTGGCTTTCCTTTTCACAGAAAAAGAGCACATTTGATGAAAATCAGATGGGGTATGAGGTCATAAATGAGAATTTGCCAATAGAAGTGTACTTAAGGGATGGGCAAATAGCAATAGATGACATATCCTTAGGCTAAGATACTACTTACTGTGAAATGGACACTTTCTAAGGCAACAAGAGTTTATATAAATTTGCATAAACTTAAGAAAGCTCTGGGGTGTTTGGGGCCTGCAAGAATGGAAGAAAAAATTCCCCAATACTTATGAGGCTGACTTTCCTGAAAATGTTACTCGGTTTCCCTAACTCATGTTTATGCATGTCATTTGGACTCTGGTAGACAAATTCTCGGAGGCTATAAGGAAAATTCATGGGTCGTGCTCATGTGGCTCCTTTTGTTGTCACCCTGAGATGAAGACAGGAGTCTGCTGTCTTCATCACCTAATATTAGCACACCGATATGAGGTTTGTGATGCTTGGTAACTTGATAAATTGTCATTACATTTACTTTCACCCAAAACTATTTTTTTTGCATTTAAAAATGGCTTTTCAATGTTTTTAGAATTCATAATAGTCTGAGAAAAGAAACAACCTCATAAATGCCATATGTAGTGTTTTACCTAATCAATGAGCTTCTGTTACGTATTAATTGGGAAATAAACTCAGTCTTTTCAAAAGGCTAATCACGAATTTATCCCATAGCTTGAGGACACCCCCGTCCTACCTTCTTTGTTAAATCCTTTGATAAGGAAAGAGAACATTGGAAGCATGTGTTGCTGTTGGCAGTTGGTTGAGGACCTTGCATCTTGAGAACCCCCAGCCTCTGTGCGGGCAGACCTGCCATGTGCAGATGCATACAGGCACCTGCAAAGTCCAGAGGTGCTGATAGGTACACTGGACAGTGCTTCTGGCAGTGACAATTGAACAAATGCAAGACTATGAGGAAGTAAAACAAAAGTCCAAATTGATCAATGCCTGGGCTGTAAACCAGACCAACTTAATTACGAATTTCCGGGGTTAGGTAGGGTTCTAGCAATCTGTATTTTCTAAGCTACCCAAAGGACCACTGGTCCTGGCACCATGCCTTTATCTCACATATTGTAGTTACACCATTAACTAAGGCCAGAACTGGAGGTAGACACCACAGGTGTGTTCTTTTTAAGTATAAATAACCCAGAAGGGAAGACACCTGATCTTAATTCTTAGCGTCTCCAGCCTTTGCCTTTCCCCTCTTCCATATTTTCTTCTTTGGTTATGTTCCCAGTCTCCCCAGTCCTTCTTGGCTTCTGTGCCTTCAGTTAAACCTCTTCTCACTGTCCTTGGATGTTTAGGAGAGACCCATTCACAGCCATTGTGACTGATATGTATTTACTGCTCCTATAATGAGTCCAACCATTTCCTTTCCCTGGATATATGCATTTGAACATATTTCAAAGCCCTTAAAGTTCACCCTTCTGGGATTTCGGTTTTATTACCTGGAAATAGAGTTTGGGGTTTAAGAACACAGGTTTCACACTGGAACTGTAGGCATTGGCAATGGGTAGAGGAGTGCAGAGCTGGAGAGCCAGGCCCACGCTGAAACAAGGCTTGTGGAGCTATGAGAATGGCTTGCAGCTCTTAGAAGCTTGCCTTCTCATGGCATGAGGAAGTTGAGTGAAGAATTGACTCAGGTGAGCCCACTTTCCTCAGGAAAATGGAGAGAGACTGTTGACTCCCAGATAGGAAAAGATAGGGAAATGAAAAGGATAACTTCCTCTCTGCATGAATATAAATGGCTTTATCTGTAGAAATAGTTGGGGAAAAAAAAAAGAAGCATGAGACATTTGAAATGAAAATATGCACTAGAGAGGTATCTCTGTGTGTAAGAAACCCATTCAGTAAATGTTTTCTGAAGTTGCACTTGAGATGTAGGCATGACCCAGGTAGGCAATCTCTTCTTCAAGGACTGTATGTTAGTGCAGTGCAGGGAGACAGGTGACAAACAGAACCATAAATAAGGAGGTGATATGAGGTGGTAAAAGGTGCTAAATGTACTGATGAAGCCAGGTGTGAGGACATAGCAGGACCAGAACAAGCATCACTGAGTCCTGGGAAGGCATCACACAGGGTTTTCTTTCCAGGTGTGGAGAGGATGGGGATGCAGACAGAGGACTGGTCTGTCTTTGGAAGAGAGTGGATTCCTTAAAGAGTTGCATGGGAGTTGGTGGTGGAGGGATGCAGATGTCCAAGTGCGGAGTTTCATTCTTACGGGCTGGTGACCAGGAGAAAAAGGCTCACCCTGTTCTTGGGCTGGATGACCTAATAAGGCTTCTTCCATCTTGCCTGCTTCGAGTCTGGCCTGAGAGAGGACTCCCTGTTCTCCCTGGCAGGCACTGCAGAGGCCACAGTGTTTAAGATTTCTGAGCACCACTGAATGTTCCAGCCAGACTCTCCATGTGACTTTAGTCTGTGTGTGTGGGAGGAGTACAGGAGGGAGGGGACAGTGACGGAGGGGAGGAGGGTACAGAAAGGAGATGAGAGGGAGGGCGGGGAGGGTGCAGAAGGGAGGGGAAGAGAACTGAAGGGAGGGTACAGTGAGGGGATAGGGAGGGTGTGGGAGAGGAGAGAAAGGCCAGGGAGGGGAGGGGAAGGTCAGGGAAGGGAGCTTCCCATTTCAGTGTCTGGCACCAGGCTATCAGCTGAGACTAGGCAGACAGGACGGAGGGATAAGAGAAAAATGCCAGGGCTCCAGCTGTATATTGATGGCTTTTCTAAATAAGTTGAAGCTGAGGAGGCTTTTCTAAAGTAGTTGAGGCTGAGGAGAAAGGTTATTGATAAGGCGAAGAAAATAAAGGACTACTGAGACAGGGATATTTAGTTGCAGGGTTTCTGTGTTAGTCACAGCATTGCTGCTCTCCGGAGCGCACTGGGCAGCCACAGGACTGGGCTCCTCCAGTTTCACTTCTTTCCTTACCCCCTGGGAGAACATGGCGAGGACTCCTCCACCTGGAGAGAGGAAACGGAGTTTGCTTTCCATTTCTTTAGGAGCTTCAAGATCATGGAGTCACATGCTGCCTTTACAGAGGAGGATCCTGGGGCCTTGGAGTGGCAGCGGCACAGGGTGAATGCAGGCCTGGTTCCTTTCAAAACCCATTCCCATTCCGAACACGATGCCATGGGTGTCCTTTCTGCAAAGGCAGTTTTCTGATCTGCGACCCATAAATAAAAGGCTGGGACGGAAGATCGTGTCAGGAGGGATTTTTTGTTTGTTTGTTTTTGTTTTGTTTTGTTTTGTTTTTGCCAGTAAAGAGCACATTTGAAAATTAAAGGTATCTCTTCTAATCAAGAGATGGGAAGTCAAGGCCAATGGGAGTTTTGCTGCTAACGTGGTCTTATCAGCAGCTCCACATTTAATAAGTCACCCGAGTATGGTCACTAGCATGTACCCACATGCTGAGGCCTGGCCAGGCCTTCGGGACCAGGCAGGGAGTATTGTGCTCAGTGTTATGTTAGAAAGCAGTTTGGGGCTGGGGCTGGGCATAGGGAGAGTGCAACTCTTGAGCCAGAGCAAGGTGCCAGCCCCAGCTTGGTCAGTAACTCCCTAGGTGACCTTGAACAAGTCCCTTCCCCTATCTGTCCCTTTGTGTATGATCGTTGCAGTGAGGTGTTAGATGAGACTGCTGCTTCTGGAACTGTGATGGTTGGCCAGAAGGAAGGTAAAAGAGAGCTTAGGGGATGGGCCGGAGTTGCTTTTTTCCATTGCACTCCTAGATATTTTACCATACCATACCGTGTCATACCATACCATGTCATACCATACCATACATATCACATCATACCACACCATGTCATACCATACCATATACACCATGTCATACTATATCATGCCATGCCATTGCATATCATACCATGTCATATCATACCATATCATACCATGTCATACTGTACCCTACACACCATGTCACACTATACCACACAATGCCATGCCATGTCATTGCATATCATACCTTGTCATACCGTTCCATACACACCATGTCATACTATACCATGCAATGCCATACCATGTCATAGCATACCATGTCATAGCATACCATATCATGTCATATCATGCCATGTCATACCATACCATACCTTAAGATTATATTTGAAAGGATTTTGTGGCCTAAAAGTTTTGAAACCCCCTGTGCCAGGTGACTTCTGAGACCCCTGACTTGTGATTCTATTATTCATTAAACAGCCCTGAGCAGTGCCAAAGAGGACTGGCAGCATTCGCTTTGCTTATTTAAGAGCCTGAAAAAATGCCAAGAATTCACAGTCAGAAAAACACCCTTTGGCTCCTCATTTATCTAGAGAGCAAAACAAACTCACTTGACAGACTGTGTGGTTTTAGAGACATGCCAATGTGATGAAACTCTCTCTATAGCTCAGGGGCATTTACTATTTCCAGACAATTCCACATTCACTGTCCCTGGGACACACCTAAGCAGGTGAGGCCAGAGCTGGCCCTGGGGCGGTGGGCAGAGCCCTGGAAAGCATCTGAGCACCACAGGCCTTGGTCGAGTGTGAAGACAATATCTACATGTCTTATTGTTTGTGAGGAAACAAGTTCAGTGACAATTGTGATATGGAAAATCCCACCATAATACAGTGAGGCCCAAAATTTCAGTCTCATGAAAGAAGGAGTTGCATTATTGAAGGTTAAATAGAGAGATGAGGAGGTTGTAGGGTGAGTCTGTGCAGCTGGTTTTGGGGAAGGTCCAGCTGGACAAAGTCCACCTCAGCCTCACTGCTGTCTGGGATCAATAAGTATGTCACCTTCTTCCCTGAGCATTCTCCAGTGTGAAAGAGGGACTAGGCTTGGGATGAATCTTCTTGGACAATGACCTCATTAAGGAACTTTACTATTAGATTCTAGGAAGGAAAAACCTGAATTGCAAATTGGGAAAGCAAAGTGCAGTAGCAAGAAGCTTGACCAACTTAGCATTTCAGGGTATGGTTTTATGGTTCTTTACCTAATAAATATTAAGTCTTCCATGTGTTGCCCTGACTGGTTTGGTTCAGTGTATAGAGCGTCGGCCTGCGGACTGAAAACTGAGTTCGATTCCAGTCAAGGACATGTACCTTGATTGCCGACACATTCCCAGTAGGAGGTGTGCAGGAGGCAGCTGATCGATGTTTCTCTCTCATCAATGTTTCTAACTATCTATCCCTCTCCCTTCCTCTCTATAAAAAATCAATAAAATATATTAAAAATAAAAGTCTGCCATATGCCCTGCACTGTTCTAGAAGTGTGGGTTACATTAGTGAGAAAAATAGACAAATTGTCCTGTCCTGCCTTTGAGAGGCTGATAGTCAACTGTCATTCATTGTCACTTGCTGTGTATTCCAACTCTCTTGAAGGGGTGTGTCACTTGGGTGTATGTGGGGGAGATTGTAGCATAGCTAGGGTGTTGGCATTGGATAACTGGGTTCAGAGCCCTCGCTTCTTCTTGGCTTGGTCCTCGACTTAGTTAGGTTCAGGCCTATGACAGTGCCTGGTGCAGAGTAAGTACTCAGCCATGCCCTGCCTGCCTCCAGCACTGTGTTTTTGCCAGGACCCTCTGTTTGGTTGCCATGGCCGCTGTGTTTGGGGAGTGCAGTAGGATATGGGGCTGTCAGACATTTGTTTCCTCTGCTTGGTGATCCTGTGAGCAGCTGTTGCCTGGGGAAGGGAACAGCTGCCTGCCCCCAAGTCAGAGGCCTCTGAGCCAGCCTCCCTTGCACAGGCATTCAGGGGGCTGCCTTCACCTTTATGGCAGTGCCCACTTGGAACACGTTGGCTTTTTGCAGGTGGCAGGATGCCTATCCCGGGTGACATTCCTTCTGTTCCAGCTCCCTGAAGCCTAACTGCTGGCTGAGGCATGGACTGGCTGTGTGACCTGAAGCTGATCATTTAAGCTCTCTGGCCTCAGTGTCCTCAGCAGCAGAATGGAGATAATAATGCTCACTGCTGAGAGTGCTGTGAGCATCAGGCTAGATAAAAAGGTGAAGCATTATCTATAATAATAAAAGGGTAATATGTTAATTAAACTGGACATCATTCCGGACGTCCTTCCAGACGAAGCTGGGGCCGGAGGAAAGTCGAGCGAATCCCAGATGCTGGAGGGAAGCCAGTGCCAGCAGCTGGGGGAAGGAAGACCTGCTGCACAAATTTTCATGCATCAGGCCTCCAGTGTAACTATAAGCAGGGTGCTCATTCCCTCATTGAGCTGCACAGCATGGTTCTGTTTGGCCCAAATCTTTGCTGGCCCATCACATTAGAGCTTAATTACTCTCATTTTCTCCAGTACTACCTTCTAGTCTTCACTGCAGTACAATTTTTCAGCACATTTAGCTTCCTCTGAGTTCACAAAGCCAGTGGATCCTGGCAACATAAGTAGCACCCCCCTCTGTTCAACTAAAGGCTTTTAAAAGCAGGGCCAGCTGCATTCCCTTTTGCAACCTTACCACTCCTCCCCCACCTCCACAGAGCCCAGCAGGTAAGAAATGCTCAGCACGGGTCTCTCCCCATGTGGATACACACACACATACACACATACACACACACACACACACACACACACACACACACACACACACACACACACGAGTGAGGAGCTGTCCCTCTTTCCCAAATAGCTGTTTACATTGTGTTGTATAAAAACTTTGGTTCTGAAGCTATGGCTCAGGGATTTAATTAGACTTTTCTTCTGCTATGAGCCATGGAAGAGGCTTACAATGTATTTCTCGTGGCCTGACTTTCCTTTTTGGGCTCTCAGAGGCATGGCCAAGTTAGCCAAGCCTGGGCCAGTTGTTAGTTCAACTTTGGAGAAGGTTCTTATTGAGCACTAAAGGCCCAGTGCATGAAATTTGTGTATTGGGGGAGGGTGTCCCTCAACCCAGCCTGCACCCTCTCCAATCTAGGACATCCCTCTCACAATCCGGGACTACTGGCTCCCAACCGCTCACCTGCCTGCAAGCCTGATCACCCCCTAACCACTCACCTGCCAGCCTGATAATCTCCTAACCACTCCCCTGCTAGCCTGATCACGCCCAACTGCCCTCCCCTGCCAGCCCAGTTACCATCTACTGCCCTCCCCTGCTGGCCTGGTCGCCCTTAACTGCCCTCCCCTACAGGCCTGATCACACACAACTGCCCTCCCTACTGGCTATCTTGTGACCACATGGGGTGGCCATCTTGTGTGAGGGCCTGGTGGTCAATTTGCATATTACATGTTTATTATAGAGGATAGGTTTCTTGTGCCACCCCTAGGCTTCCTGATACACCACAGGCTGGCCTAGAATAACCCTGCCTGTGCTCCCAGCCCTCTCACAATTTCTCCTCATTGCTAAAGGGACTCTTAGAATAAGAACTTTCCTCTCACTGGTGCTCTTCTCAAAGTCTGCCAATGACACCCAAGGTGGCTCAGATGTGATTCTTCTGTCTGGGAATTGAAAACATATTATATGGGGTTCCGCACACAACGCCTGGAAGTTGAGCTCAGTTACAAAATCCCAATGGGGACTTAAAGCTATCTTAGGATAATGTATCCAAATCCACCTTTACCCTGGTTCTGCTTACTTTTTTTTTTTTTTTTTTTTTTTTTTTTAGAATGTGAAAGGTTAAAGTTGGTGGTGCAGGAATGCACAGGCAGGCTAAATAGCCATGTCAGACAGTGATTAAAGAAACATTTAAATTAAGGAAAAGGGGATAAGGAATGGGGATATCTAAAGGGAAGAGCTACACAGTACTGAGCCAGAGGGTATGGGGTCCATGATGGCAGCTAAAATATACTTGAGACATGAAACAAGGAAGAACATAGAAGAAGCAATAGAAAAGGCTGGGCTAGGCTGCTTTGGCTCACTGAGAAGTCAGAGAAAAGGGGCCCTTGGAGACAGATTCAGGAGGTTAGCCTGGGATGAGCTGCTGCTGCTCATTGCTCCTCTGGTTGCAAGTCTTGTGAGGTCCCTTAAAGGTTGTGGGGTAAGTGCCTGTGGGGGAATGACATGGACATGCTCCTTGGAGGGAGAGCATGGACTGGATCCTTTGTCCAGCATATTTATTTCTTTTTTTATAGTTGGAAATCTTAGGGGAGGGTCTTAATAGAATATTCATCAGCTTTCCAGTTGTACTCTTCAGGGTACTGGTCTCTGCTGATTGGTTTGTGTAAGAGCAGGAGTTCATTAGTCAAAGCAGCTGGTGTTGAGGCAGCCACAACATCACTTGTCTGGTTTTGCTGCTTTTCAGTTCTAGTTGAAACTGAAATACAACTGAGGCCTAGATGTTATCTTTAGAGAGGAAAAGTCAGGGGTCTAAGTTGCCTGACCAGCGATATGCTAGGGAGGATAGGTTACTCTGGGGGTGAGGTTCTTGTTTTCCCAGCTTTTCTCCTTGCTGGACATATTCAACACTTTATTATAAAGGTGTTTTGTTTAGATGATTTTGCTGGCTGTAACTAAATGTAAGTGTTTTGAGCATGTTTAAGGTGCGTGAAGCTAAGCTATGATGTTTGGTAGGTTAGGTGTATTAAATGCATTTCAACTTACAATGTTTTCAACTGACAATGGATTTATCAGAAAGTACTCCCATCATAAATTGAAAAGTGTCTATATTTGATAAAATGAAGACATTAATACAGGAAATAGCCTTCCTGAAGGGTTAGATTAATTACTTTAATCCTCTAGTCCTTGTTTTTATTGAGATGCTGGTTGTAGTCAATCATGTAATGGGAGTCACCAGATTAATCTGGGCAGGGAGAGTATGGTGATCCAGAGGGACAATATATGCCAATGAGAGCTAACGAGCAAGCAGAGCGTCGCCAGTGCCAGTGGGGATTAACGACGCAGAGTCTGTGGACCAGGGAGGAGACCCCTCTCACCACACTGGCTTTTCACCAGCTACTGCACGCTGTCATTTTGAAACCGGAGGATCTCGACTTCTCTTCTGTGGTGACGGAGCGGAAGAGCGCACTTGCGTTACGGCACACGTGGCTGTGATGCTGATAGTTGTGACATCTAATTTGCTCCTTTTCTTTTCCAGGCAATTTTAAGTTACAATTTCTCCTCATTGCTAAAGGGACTCTTAGAATCAGAACTTTCCTCTCCAAATACTTTGAGAGTTTGAAATTCATTAGGGGGTTTGGTCGGAACCAGAGTTTTCTGCTATTATCAGGCCCAGGGCTATGCGTTTGAGAGTTTCCAAGGCAGTGGAAAAAAAACAACTTAGATCAGTTTCAAAACAGATTTGGGGCAGGGTAAGGCAAAGCAAGATCTTTTAAGGAAGTATCTGGAAACTGTGGAACTCTATAACTCTAGAATCTGTAGAAAGTTTCCTTTGCTTCCCCCTTCTCATAGGAAGAATGGCTTTCTGATCATGGTCAAATTTCTCTCCTTTTCAGTGTATGTGGAAAGACCTCAAGTTAAATGTTTAGAAATTACATAGATTGGGCATCAGGGTTAGATTTAGACAAACTCTATTAAAGTTATATTTTTCTGTTTCTGGCCCTTCTTTTCTCTCGTTATTCCATTCCCCAGCTTCCAACCAATAGTAGATGTTCACTGTCTTTAAAAAAAAAAAAAAAAAAAATATATATATATATATATATATATATATATATAAATAATTGATTTTTTTTTTTTTACAGAGAGGAAGGGAGAGAGTTAGAGAGTTAGAAATATCAATGAGAGAGAAACTTCAATCAGCCACTTCCTGCACACACCCCACTGGGGATGTGCCTGCAACCAAGGTACATGCCCTTGACCGGAATCAAACCTGGGTTTCTTCAGTCTGCAAGCCGACACTCTATCCACTGAGCCAAACCGGTTTCAGCTTCACTGTCTTTTTTATGAAAGCATTGAATTTGTGCATGGGGGTGTGGGGTGTCCCTCAGCCTAGCCTGCACCCTCTCACAATCTATAACCTCTGGCTTCTAACCACTCACCTGTCTGCCTGCCTGATTGCCCCTAACCACTCTTCCTGCCAGCTTGCTCTCCCCAACTGCCTCCCCCTTGCCAGCCTGATCACCCCCAACTGCTCCCCGCCTCCCCCCGCCGGCCTTCTTGCCCCCAACTGCCCCCCCTGCTGGCCTGCTTGTCCCCACCTGCCCCACCTGCCAGCCTGATCACTCCCAACTGCCCTCCACTCCTGGCCTGATCGCCCCTAACTGCCTCTGCCTCAGCCCTGCCACCATGGCTTTGTTTGGAAAGACGTCCAGGAAGCTCTCCCAGTCTAATTAGCTTATTACCCTTTTATTAGTATAGATAAGCCCCATAGTCTTCAGTATAAATAATGTGGGATCCTAGAATCTCAGAGTTAGAAAGAGCATAAACTCTATCCACATTGTAGTGGGTTAAATGGAGGCTCTACAAAATATATGACCACCTGAAGTTTTGAATGTGATCTTATTTGGAAAAAGAGTTTTTGCAGATATAATTAAGTTAATGATCTTAAAATGAGATCATCCTGAGTTATCTGGGTGGGCCCTAAATCCAATGACAAGTGTCCTTATAAGAAGAGGAGAAAACACAGACAGACAATGGAAAGAGTAACAGGCTACATGATCATGGAGGAGTGACTGGAGTTCTGCAGCAAGCAAAATTTAGTATAGATTGCATGCAGCCAGGAGCTAGAAGAAAAGCTTGGAACGCATTCTTCCTCAGAGCCTACCAAAGTAACTAACCCTATTGATACCTTCAGACTTCTGTCCTCCAGAACTGTGAGAGAACAAACTTCTGTTGTTTTAACCAGCTAGTCTGTAGAAATTTGTTATGACAGCCCTGGGAAACTAATACATATTCCATCCTCTAATTTATCCTTGAATTCCTTGCATAAATTCTCCTCCAAGTGACTATCCACTCTGTTTGAAGACATTTAATCTAATCTGGTTCATTCTTTCTTCTACCAGATAACTCTTTTTTTTTTTTTGCCAAACCTATCATTGACAGCTCTATTAGAGGACTCCTCCTATGTTACACTTTTAACATCAATATTATTGAAATATATTGATATATAAGCAAACGTACCCATTCTGAGTATACAGTTCAATGGATTTTGAAAATGTATATACCCATGTGACCACTAACACAATAAAAATGTGAGACATTTCCCTCTCTTCTCCAATTTCCACATGCCCCTTTGCAGTCAATTCCCACCAATGTTGGCCTGAGGCAACTCCTTTCTGCTTTCTGTCATTCTGGATTAGTTTCACCTTTCCAAGAATTTCATATAAATGAAATCAGACACCATAGTTTATGTTTCCATAAAATGAAGGGGAAAGCCAGAGAAACCCCATCGAAGAGAATGGGGGCCACTGATGTGATTGTGCTGACGAGCTGGCCCTGGCATGGCCGATCTGAAGGCAGAGCCGATGCGGCGTGCTGGAACTCAGGCTGCCTTCCTCTGCGGCACTCTGTTCACTGCCACTTCCCTGCCTTCATTCTGGGAGCCGCACTGCCTTTGACCCACATCTGCCAACTGGGACAGTAAACAACTAATGAAACCCCTAGAAAAGCATCTTTGCTGAAAAGAGTTTGCTAATCTTCCAGGAGAATCAGACAGGAAGAGTGTCCAGTCAGTTCTTACTGACATCCCAGATAATATAAACTCCCTGTTTCTTCTACAGCTGGCCGAGGAATTGGCTTCTCTGACACAATGAGGGAAGCTTGTTTCTCATTATGTAACAGTTGGATGCCCCTCACTCTCCTAGCCCCTAGTGCTACTCTTCCCTCTTTTGTCAAGAGTTTTGTTTTCTTTCTTCATCTTATTGACCTCCAGACTGAAAAAAAAAAAAAGTGTGACAGAGAGCAATGGTCTAATCTTTTCATCTTGTTCTCTTCTCCCTAATCCTGTCCAGTCCTTCACCCATGCACAGAACATTTTTATGACTGAGTGGACAGAAATGGTCTTCTGGAGTCCAGCACACAGTTGACATATTGTTGCTATTCTTCCGAGTAAAAGAATTTCCAGAAAAGAGTGACTCGTGGTAACTGAATATGTCTGCAGAAAAGAGAAAATGAATTTGCAGTCCAAATGTACCTGAGGACATTACCCTTCTCTGGTTCTCCTGAGAATACCAGTGCTGGCAGGAGAAATGCCTGTGCCCTTCCGGTGTGTAGGCTGGACCTGTGCTTCTCAAAGTGTGGTCCTTGGACCAGTGATATCAGCATCACCTATGTATTAGTTATATGTTGCTGTGTAACATGTTATCCCAAAAGTTAGTGGGTTTTAACATTTGTTACTTCTCAGTTTCCGTTGGGTCAGGAATTCAGGAGTGATTTGGCAGGGACATCTTAGTGTAGGGTTTCTCAGGAGATTGCAGTCAAGGTGTCACCAGAGCTGTTGTCACCTGCAGGCTCTACTGAGACTGGAGCATCAGCTTCTAAGATGGTGCCCTCACCTGGCTGTCAAATTGGTGCTGATGTTGGTAGCAGTCCTCATTTCCTCCCTAGGCTGCTAGAGTGAACTTAAGTCATGGGGTTTGGCCCTCCCCATGATCTGAGAGAGAGGAGACAGAAGCTGTCCTATCTTTGAGAATTTGTCTTGAAATCATATGCCACCATCACATTCATTGAATATAGTTAGAAGTGAGTGACTGAATCTGACCCATACTCAAAGGGAAAAAAATGATACCCCACCTTTTGAAGGGAGGAGTACCAAGTAATTTGTGGATGTTTGTTAAAAAAAATATTTTACCTGATTGAGAAATGCAAATTTTGGGGCCACACAGACCTATTGAATCATAATCTCTGGGTTTCAAGTACAGCAATCTGTCTTCACAAGCCTTCTTCATGATTTTATTTTGGCTAAAGTTGGAGAACTATCAGGTTAGAGTGGTTGGCAAACTGTGGCTCACGAGTCACATATGGCTCTTTGGCCCCTTGAGTGTACCTCTTCCACAAAATACCATGGTCTGGGTGAGTCTATTTGGAAGAAGTGGCATTAGAAGAAGTTTAAGTTTAAAAAATTTGTCTCTCAAAAGAAATTTCAATTGCTGTACTGTTTATATTTGGCTCTGTTGACTAATGAGTTTGCCAACCACTGGGTTAGACTAAAGAACACCAGACAACCTCAACTCACTTGTGGGTAGCTGAGATGAAGCCTTACTAACCAGGGTTACCTTCTAAAAGCTGAGATTTAATAAATTTAACAAAAGGTACTAGCCTTAATTCAAGTTAATCCACAAGAAAGATGTAGTAGGTAAAATAATGGTCCCCAAAGATACCCACATTCTAGAAGACTGTGAATATGATACCTAACATGGCAAAAGAGACTTCACAGGTGGTATTAAATTAAGCCTCTTGAGGTGGAATCTTATCTTGAATTACCCAGGTGGGCCCAAAGTAATTGCAGGGTCAGAGTCAGAGAGAATCAGAGAAGAAAACATGATGATGAAATCAGAGTAAGGGGAAGGTAGGGGGAACAGGACCTTCACCCATATCTTAGCTAGAGCAGCTTCCCTCCTCTGTGTTTACCTGTGGATCTCGTTGCAGCATTTCATTAGAAGAAACATCCCTTGGCTTTCAAAAGAGGAAGAAAAGTTTGAAAGCCTGAGGCTAGAGGGAGAGTACCTGCCTGTCTCTTCTTTGTCCCTTCCCATCATCTCCTAGAAGTCATTTAGACAGACTCCTCTCAAGACCATGACCAGAATCAATAAATCATTTGAACTTGAATATTGAGATAATTGATCATCTGGAGTTTCTGTATTTATAAAAATTTCTTCAAAAAGTTGATATATTGCAATGATGAACACACAATACAATATATAGATGGTGTATTACAAAAATGTACATCTTAACCTATATAATGTTAGTAAGCAACTAGAGGCCCGGTGCATGAAATTCGTGCACAGGGGGCGGGGGATGTCCCTTAGCCCAGCCTGCACCCTCTCCAATCTGGGACCCCTCGAGGGATGTCAACTGCCCATCTAGACCCAATCCTGGTAGGATCGGGTCTAGACGGGCAGTTGGACATCCTTCTTATAATCCAGGACTGCTGGCTCCAAACTGCTCACTTGCCTGCCTCCCTGATTGCCCCTAACCGCTTCTGCCTGCCAGCCTGATCACCTGCTAAACACTACGCTGCCAGCCTAATTGATGTCTAATTGCTCACTTGCCAGCCTATTTGCCCCCAACTTCCTTCCTCTGCCAGCCTGGTCACCCCTAACTGCCCTTTCCTGCAGGCTTGATCACCCACACCTGCCCTCCCTTGCAGGGCCTGGAACCTCCAATGGCCCTCCCCTGCTGGCCATCTTGTGGTGGCCATCTTGTGTCCACATGGGGGCAGGATCTTGACCACATGGAGGCAGCCCTCTGTGTGTTGGAGTGATGGTCAATCTGCAAATTACTCTTTTATTAGATAGGATAGAGGCCTGGTGCATGGGTGGGGGGCCAGCTGGTTTGCCCTGAAGAATGTCCCAGATCAGGGAGGGGGTTCCCTTGGGGTGAGGGGCAGCCTGGGTGAGGGGCCTATGGAGGTTTGCAAGCTGGCCATGCCCCCCAGCAACCCAAGCAGAGACCCTGGTATCTGAGATTAATCATGTCTACAATTGAAACTTTGTAGCCTGGAGTAGAGTCAAGCCTTCTGCTCGCTCCTAGGCAGCAGCCATTTCTGTTTGAAACATTGTAGCCTAGAGTGGAGGCCTAGGCCAGCAACAGCAGACTGAAAGCTTGTCTTCCTCCATTGCCAGGGAAACCCAAGCCTCTGTTCTCTCCAGCTCAGTGGCTGCTGCCATTTCTGTATCTTTTAAAATTGAAACTTTGTAACATTGAGTGGAGACCTAGGCAGGCAGGAAGTTTGGCTTCCTCTGTTGCCGGGGAAACCTAAGCCTTCCTCCTGCTCTCAGTGGCAACAGCCATCTTGGTTGGGGTTTATTTTCATAATTCGCTTCTGATTGGCTGGTAGGTGTGGCTGTGGGCGTGGCTTGTGGGTGTGATGAGGGTATGGTCAAATTTGCATATTACTCTTTTATTAGATAGGATGTCACCCCAATAAATTCAATAACAATATAAAGCAAGGATTACTTCAGTGCTTTACTTGGTTAAAAGTAATGAAAAAAGAAAAAAGTTTGATCTAAAAACTTATTTGCAAGGATGAAGTTAATAGAAAAAGTGGTGTATTGGATTGTTTTCCTTCTAGGATTAACTAAACTCTTTTTATATTTCTATTCTCAAAAACACTGTATTCTGTTCCACTTAAACATACACATATGAGTACACATACTTTATAGAACATAATGTACATGTCTGTTGCAGTAAAGTTTTACACTGCTTCTGACCCAAAACAATAAAGTTTGAATAAAAGAGGAGGGCCTTTGGAAATTTCTTCAAGCCACATAATTCTCAACCGCCAAGGGGCTTCTTAAGCAGAGCTGACAGCCTTATTGGCTGAGGAGAGGCTGGTTTCCAAGGGGTGGGATCCTCACACTTGGTAGGTGAAGTTATTAAACTTTTTATATTAAACTAGAGGCCCGGTGCATGAATTCATGCACAGGTGAGGTCCCTCTGGGTTGCCTGTGGGGATCGGGCCAAAACTCATAGTCCAGCACTGCCTGCAGCTCCTACCTGACACTCCTGCTCATCCCAGCCCCACTGCGCCTGCTGCAGGCTCCCACCCAATCAGTCTCGACTGGGAGAGGCTCAGCTGCTGTGGCGCTCACCAGCCATGATCCCTGTGTCTGGCGCCTTCCTGAGGGGAGTGGCCTGAGGATCTGGGCAAAACTGGCTCTCCAACATTCCCTGAGGGGTCCCAGATTGCAAGAGGGCACAGGCCAGGCTGAGGGACCCCACTGGTGTGCAATCAGGGCCAGGGAGAGACACAGGAAGGCTCCAGGGCATGTCCAGCCCCATCTCAGCCCAGTCCCCATTGGGGCCAATAGGGGATGGCTGGCTGGGGAGGGAAATGGGAAGTTGTCCTCTCTCCTGGGCAGAATTAATGCACGATAAGTTCTGGCTGGGGCATTGTCCTTCATTTTCTGGAGACGGACAAAGCCTGTCTAGATCACAGACCCTCTCTAGGTCTCAGCCCTGAAAATCCAGGTTTGTGGATTAGAGGAGCTCCGTTTCTTTCTAGTTCTGAAGCTCTTTGGTTACTTGTTGGGTGAAAATAATTAGAATAAAATAATTCTCAATTTTAAAGTAAGAAGGGGGATCTGTCATGTTTGACAGTAATAACAGAAAAATTAGGCTATATTTAACACAATCATTTCCATGTAAACTACGATCCCATCTACAGCTGTGTGTCAATGAGAACAATCCTCATTTTAAAACAACCTGGGACAAGTAGGGCAGGAGGTGGATTTGCCTGTAGCCCATGAGGCTAACACTTAGGTGGCTCTCATTGGTTCAGACTCTCCCTGGGAAGGGTCATAGCAATATCATTACATGTTCTTTTATTTTGTAAACCTGGAAAAATACAGTTTTTGGCTGTCATCTATTAAGACTGCCATTTCCTCCCATTTATGCTTCTCCTCCTCTTGGGTAAGGCTGGGGAAAACGGTGGGCCTTTTGTGGATCCAACTAAATATACCCTACTTTGAGTGTAGTAGGGTATATTGATGTGGTTCACTCTGAGGACTTTAGAAAATCACAGGCCCGAGCACGTACCTGAATTGTGGGTTCAATCCCTGGTGGGGTGCAACTGATTGATGTATTTCTCACATTAATGTTTCTTTTTCTCTCCCTCTCCCTCCCCCCCCCCCCCCGCCCCACCACTAAAACACAAACACAAAACAAAACCAATTGTCGGGAAATAGGAGCACAAGAAAAAAGAAGAAAATGAAGAGCCAGAATGAATAGTTTATCTTTGAATAATCAGTCCTGTTTTAATAACCAGCAGGGCTTTAGAATTAGGCTTATCAGGAACAAGGGGTTTGGAATGAAGTTGGGTTCCAATCTCAGTTGTACCAAGTGCCAACTGTGTAATTATGGATAGAATATTTTTCTTTGAGTCCACTTCCTCACAGAATATCCCCCATGGTAGTGTGAACTTTTGATGCTATAACATACATATATACACATCATAGACACTCCATAAATTGCAGCATTTTGAAAATTATGCCATCTAATGTTCTCTTATAGTGCATTTAATTTAAATATTAAAAATTCCAAGTGAGGGGAAAGATCTCCTTTAGAGATTGTTTAATTTTGATGGAGCCATGAGAACTTTAAAGGAGGAAATTGGGGTTTTGTAAGGAGTGACTTGCACAAGGTCATGCCCCTTGGGAGCAAACCCCATCTGTCGTACTAGGATTGCAGTGAGGATGTGTGGGTGCAGGCACGAAGCACTCTTGGTGCCAGCAAAGAAAGCAGTTGTCTTTGATCAGTGCATAGACACTAAGCGCATACATGTTATTTTAGTATACACCTCACCAATGCCCTTCGAGGAAGCTGCAATATAGCCCATTGTACAGATGATAAAACTGAGGCAGGAAAAGTGAAGAACTTGCTCAGGGTAACACAGTAACGAATGGCAAGACTTAAATTCAATCCTAGGTTTGTGCAACCCTAAAATCAAACCCCATCCCCCATTTCACACTGCCCTGTCCTCTTAAGATCCCAACCACTCGGAGTTCAGTTGCAACTGCAAAGCCACAGCCGTGGTTCCATTTTCTTCCCTGCCACAAAGGCCACCATTTTTGGTTACCTGAACGCCACTGAAAAACCTGTCCTGGATGTACCCAGGCTTTCGTTTCAGGGGTTTATAAAGTGTTTGTCACAGTTTCACACAAATATTTTTCACAAAGTTAAAATTAGGGAAATGATTCAAGCATTTGTTTAGGTCATCGCCTCAGAAGACACACTCCTGAACCCAGCAAATTTCTTTTCCTTTAGTTCAGTGGCTCTCAACCATGGGACCCCTGGAAGGGTTTTAGGATGATACTATGCCCAGGCTCCATCCAAGACTAATAAAGTTGGAATCTCCCAGAATGGGGCTCAACATGGCAATGTAGAAGCTCACCAGAGGAAGCGAGTGAATGACAGCTGAGGTTAAAGATTGCAAGGCCTTCCTCAGCAATACTTTCCAACTCAGATTTTCTGACACAAAAAAATTGCCTCATCCCTAACCCAAGCTCCTTTCTGTGGGAGATAAGTTTCCCTGGCAATTATATACAGTCATAGGGAGGTATTGATTAACACACACACACACACACACACACACACATTTAAGGACCATTTGTTTCTATATTACCAAAATCTTTAAAACTGCATATTCCTTCATCTAGCATTTTAATTTCTGTGACTTTATCCTGAGAGAAAGTGAGATATGTCTGCAAAGAAGTTCATATGGAAGTTCATTAAAGCATGATTTATGACAGTAGATTTTGGAGACTATCTAGATAGCCGGCTGTGAGGCTGACTGAGTGATGGTGTATTCACATGAGAGATGCAACCGTTACCTTTCTCTTTAGCTGTATGTCAACCAGCACAGGAAATACTGTACTAGAAACAGCATAAGTCAAGTTTTGGTTAAAAATACACTTATTTTTCACATGTATGGGGAAAAGATTGAAATAATTTACTTTCAAATGTAGTATCTCAGTTGTTACCTTCAATGGTGGCCGATTAAGCCCCACCCCCCCCTTAACACATACACATACACTTTTATGAGATATAATTGCCATGTAACATGACTAATTTTCTAAATGCTCTTTTGGGTTTTCTTAATTTTCTGTTTTGAGTATGATTATTGTTGAATTAGAAAATGCTAATTTAAAATGCAATCTAGAAACGAGTGTCCCTCCATTGTTTACTTACCTTTTATGTGTTATTTTTCATTGCAAGCATCACTGGTATTTGCTAAAACAATTGTTCAGGTATCTTCTGAAAAATATGTTTTTCTTTTTTGTTGTTGGTAAGCTCAGCTGTCTTCAGGACAGACTAGGACATTCTCTCTTCTTTAAACTGCCCAGATCCCCTTGAATGAGTGAATAGTTAAGGTCTGGTGAATTTTTGAGAGAGCATCAGCTAGAGTCCAGTGGCTCTCAACCTTCCTAATGCTGCAACCCTTTAATACAATTCCTCATGTTGTGGTGACCCCCAACCATAAAATTATTTTCGTTGCTACTTCATAACTGTAATTTTGCTACTGTTATGAATCGTAATGTAAATATCTGTGTTTTCCAATGGTCTTGGGTGACCCTGCTAGCGATTCTCATGACCCACAGGTTGAGAACCACTGCTGTAGAGCCTAAGACCACCGGAAAACAGATACTTACATTACGATTCATAACAGTAGCAAAATTACAGTTATGAAGTAGCAATGAAAATAATTTTATGGCCGAGACCGGTTTGGCTCAGTGGGTAGAGCGTCGGACTGCGGACTGAAGGGTCCCGGGTTCGATTCTGGCAAGGGCATGTACCTTGGCTGTGGGCACATCCCCAGTAGGGGGCGTGCAAGAGGCAGCTGATCGATGTCTCTCTCTCATCGATGTTTCTGACTTTCTATCCCTTTCCCTTCCGCTCTGTAAAAAATCAATAAAATATATTTTAAAAAAATAAAAAATAAAATAAGTGGGAAATTACATTTAAAAAAAAAAAAGAAAATAATTTTATGGTTGAGGGTCACCATAACATGAGGAATTGTGTTAAAGGGTTGCAGCATTAGGAAGGTTGGGAACGACCCTCAGATAGAAAATCGTGTTTGTGCCTTTAAGAAGAAAGAGCAAGGAATTTTTTTAAGTAGCTGCACTATCCCTTTAAGAATTGGAACAAAGCATTCCACAGAGAAAGTGGCAGTAAAGTGAGAATGAAGTAGAGCATGGAGCTGGAGTGAGAGGAGAGCTCTGAGCGTGAACAGATATCCCTACAGGCTCTGGGAAGAGGACTGCATCACGTCAGAGCAAAGTACCCTACTTGATTTCATGATGGCAAGTAAAGAAAGTAACACTTTTTAAAGCTCGAGTGCTGGAGTCAGAACCTGAAGTTTTAACTGAAGTTAAAGGAGATGCTATAAACATTACTAAAATGCCAGGTTCAGATGGGTCAAGGAAAGGAAAACGAGGCAAGGGAAATGACCGTTCCATGGAACGTGCCCACTATAGCCTCCGATAGAATTTGGTCCAAGGGCTCCATCCATACCTCAGTAGCTGCTTCCCTGTCCTGGACTTGGGGCTGCATTCAGGGCTGGACTGGAGGGAGCAGTGGACATTGTTTGACACTTGCTCAGGAGCTGTCAGAGGCAAGATGTTAAAGAGAAGCACGGCTTTCCAATGGGCTTGGGCAAAGGAATATCTATTCTGTGAGAAGCAGAGGTCCCAAGTCCACAGTGGCCACTCCAGGGAGTAGGCTGGGAAGGGGTGAGAAGGTCAAGGGGCCCTCTGTCCATCTGAACTGAGCCGTGGAACTTTCACTAACGCAGATCTGCTCACAGACTAATGTTGATTTGCCCAACAACAACTAGGACTTGTCCTTCCAACATTTCCTAGGCTGACAGCAAGGACCAGGAGCCATTTCACATGATTTTTTTTCCATTACAGATGTCCCTCTCAGTCCAGCTGGGTGGGTGAGAGCATCAGCTTCATTTGTTCCCCTTGTTGGTAAGCAATGCAAGCATACTCCACGTCCCTGATAGCAAGGGAGACAAATGAGTGCCCAAGAGAAGTCGGGGAGAACATGGGCTGTGGTTTCAGCCAGTCTTGGGTTCAAACCCAGCCTGGGCAGGGACAAGATCCAACCAGGCTGGATAAGGGTGAGTAAGACTAAGTCCTACATGTACAAGGTCAGATCCTGTCTTTACTTAGAATTTTGACATTTTATTCATTATGGGTATTTTTTATTAATTTATGTTTTTAAGATATTACATTAACATATTCTTTGCCCTGATGGCTTCCAACTTGAGCTATACATTCTGCTTCCAACTTGAGCTCCTTCACTTGTTTCACAAGTTACAGTTTTGGCACAATCACTGACCAGCTCTGGGCAGCAGGGGATGTCACTTTAAATCTTGCTTCCATCATCTGTAAAATGGGGCAATTGAGAAAGCCCATCTTATAGGGTTTTGTAAAGTTAAATGAGATCATTAATGTAGGTCTCTGAGCCCAGGCCTGGACTACAGTTGGTGCCTTTTCCTTTGCTTGGTCTTCCTGTGGCCAGGGCTGGCTGTTTCAGGCAGCAGGCCTCAGCAGTGTGTGCCTGCTGTAGAAGACATATGCTTGAAAGGAGAACATGGATGGGTCTGGACTCAAAAAAACATGTTCTTGCCAATAAGAACCACCTCCTTAAAGACAGAAAATGGCCCATAAGCCACTTCTGGACACTGATATTGCTTAGTTCATGAACCAGACTCTAACTAGGTTGGGCTCCCAGTTGTTAAAAACATGAGCAAGTACACAGTTCCCAGGGAAGAAGAAATGCTCTTTGCCAAGCATCAGCCAAAATCATTGTGTGAGGTAGAAAGCATCAGCAAGTGCTCACCTCTTAGACTGACTGGCTTCAGCTTAGAGATTTGCCAGACATGAGTAGAAAATACAGGCAAGAAATAGACTAAACTCCTGTGAACACACTCACTAACCAATGCTGCTCTATGCCCTCAATTCACAGAAACCTATGCTGTAAGCGAGTTCAGGGTGAAAAGATAGGCTAAGAAATACATTTACCAACTACACCCTTCCTTCTACACATTCTGGGACACAAGAGTTTATTCTAAAATGAACATTTTATTGTGCCAGAAGGATACTGTTGGTACATAAAATCGCTATATTGATCTCATATAAATATACAACAGTAAGACTGGATAGATCTCATGTTTACCAGTAAAATTGAAATCCTCCCTGAAAATTTTAGAAAACTTTCAGCCAAGAGATTCATTGTGTACTAGCGAAATTTGTGAAATTGTTCCATGTTTAAGGCTTGAAGCACTGAAAAATTCTGTTCTATTTTCTAGGGTAAAATTCAATTCTTTAAAAAAAAATGACAAAAAATGGCTCAGTGGATAGAGCGTCGGACTGCGGACTGCGGGGTCCCGGGTTTGATTCCGGCAAGGGCATGTACCTTGGCTGCGGGCACATCCCCAGTAGGGGGCGTGCAAGAGGCAGCTGATCGATGTCTCTCTCTCATCGATGTTTCTGACTTTCTATCCCTCTCCCTTCTGCTCTGTAAAAAATCAATAAAAATATTTAAAAAAAGGGGGACATATGTAAAACTTTAGATTATAAAAAAAGAATAAAAGAAATGGTAAAATACCCCAAAAAATGACAAGGAGGGAAATGATTGACAAAATTTTAAAAACTGTTTTTATTAATTTCAGAAAGAGAAAGGGAGAGAGCAAGATAGAAACATCAATGATGAGAGAGAAACATCTGTCAGTGGCCTCCTGCATGCTCCCTCCTGAGGATCAAGCCTTCAACCCAAGCTTGTGCCCTGATGGGGAATTGTACCATGACCTTTGGGTTCCTGGGTTGATGCTCAGCCACTGAACCACACCAGCTAGGCAAATGGCTGCAGAACTTTTGATTTCAAATGTCTTTACTATGTGAAATATAGAAATAGCTTGAGACTGGTAGAATAACCTCCCCCCCAACCCCAAAGAGGTCCATGCTCTAATCCCTAACACCTGTAAATAGGTGACCTTCTATGGCAAAACCAAAACAAAACACTTTGCAGATGCGATTAAGTTAAAGATCCTGAGATGGGTAGATGATCTTGCATTATTTGAATGGACCCAAATTAATCACATGGGTCTCTTTAAAACCAGAGAACATTTTTCTACAATAGTTAAGGTATATGTGATGGTGGAAGAAGGGTCAGAGAGAAGTAATTTGCTGGCTTTAAATATAGAGGAAGAGGCTACAAGCCAAGGAATGTGAGCAGCTTTTAGAAACTGGAAAAAAAGAAAAGAAAATGGACTTTTCCCTAGAACCTCCAGAAAGGAACACAGCCCCAAGAACATGTTTATTTTAGCCCAGTGAGTCTTGTATTGAACTTCTAGCTTACCAAACTGCAAACTAACATTAGGCAATTTCATCACTGTGTGAACATCTTAGAGTGCATGTACACAAATCCAGATGGTATAATCTACTACACACCTAGGCTATATAGTATATTATGTAGTCTGTTGCTCCAAGGCTAAAAACTTGCACAACATGTTAATGTACTGAATACTGTAGACAACTGTAAAACAATGTTAAGTATTTGTGTATCTAAACATATCCAAACATAGAAAAGGTTCAATAAGAATAAGGTATTAAAGATAAAAAATGGTGCCAAGACCGGTTTGGCTCAGTGGATAGAGCGTCGGACTGGGGACTGAAGGGTCCCGGGTTCGATTCCGGTCAAGGGCATGTACCTTGGCTGCGGGCACTTCCCCAGTAGGGGGCGTGCAGGAGGCAGCTGATCGATGTCTCTCTCTCATCGATGTTTCTGACTTTCTATCCCTCTCCCTTCTGCTCTGTAAAAAAAAATCAATAAAATATATTTTTAAAAAAAGATAAAAAATGGTACTTCTGTGTAGGGCACTTATCATAAATGGAGCTTGGAGAACTGGAAATTGTTCTGAGTGGGTCAATGAGTGGTGAGTGAACATAAAAACCTAGCACATCCTATATAATAAAGAGCTAATATGCTAATTAGACTAAACAGCAGAATCTTCTGAACAAAGCCCCTTGCATGAATTTCCTGCATTGGACCCATAATCCTATCTAATAAAAGAGAAACATGCAAATTGACCGTACTTCTGCTACACCCACCAGCCACGTCCACCAGCCAATCAGGAATGAGTATGCAAATTAACCCAACAAATATGGCAGCAGCTACAGAGCTGGAGCAAGCAGGAGGCTTGGGTTGCCCCCAGTGGTGAAGGAAGCCAAGATTCCCACCTGCCCTGGCCGGCCCTGGTCTCCACTCAAGGCTACAAAGTTTCAATTACAGAAGATAAATAAATTCCAGATACCAGGACCTCTGCTTGATCTCCAGGGGGCATGGACAGCCTGAAAACCACCACAGGCCCCTCGCCAGGCTGCCCTATGCCCCAAGGGAACCCCCACTCTGATCCGGAACACCCTTCAGAGCAAACCAGCTAGTCCCCACCCTGTACCAGGCCTCTATACTATCTAATAAAAGAGTAATATGCAAATTGACTTTCACTCCAACACTCAGTCAAAGATGGCTGCCCCCATGTGGTTACAAGATGGCCACCATAAGATGGCCAGCAGGAGAGGGCAGTTGGGGGCACCAGGCCTACAGGGGAAGGCAGTTAGGGATGACCAGGCCTGCAGGGGAGGGCAGTTAGGGGCAATCAGGCTGGCAGTGGAGAGTTAGGCATCAACCAGGCTGGCAGAAAAGTGGTTAGGGGGTGATCAGGCTGGCAGGCAGAAGCAGTTAGGGGCAATCAGAAAGGCAGGCAGGAAAGCAGTTGGGAGCCAGCAGTCCTGGATTGTGAGAGGGATGTCCAACTGCCTGTTTAGGCCCAATCCTGGTAAACAGGCACTCAGACATCTCTCAAGAGGTCCCAGATTGGAGAGGGTGCAGGCTGGGCTGAGGGACATCCTCCCTGACCCCAACTTCCATGAATGAATTTCGTGTACCAGGCCTCTAGTCACTATATAATACCATAGACTTTATACACACTTTACTCATATGCTACACAAAATTATAAAACAATGTGAGAGAAATTCAAGTACAAGAAAAAAATGATACAATCAAGAAACACAATATGCAAAACATGTGTGTCCTGCTGCTGGTTAACATGGCACACTGCTCACAGCAAAGATTTTTTATAAGTAGAAAGAGCACACTCTAAAGTAAAGATAAAAAGTAAAGTATGCTAGCCCTAGCCAATTTGGCTCAGTGGATAGGGCGTCAGCCTGCAGACCGAAGGGTGCCGGGTTTGACTCCAGTCAAGGGCAGGTACCTTGGCTGCAGCCTCCTGTCCGGCCCAGGCCCTGGTTGGGGCTCATGCAGGAAGCAACCAATCAATGTGTTTCTCTCACTTCGATGTTTCTCTCTGTCTTTCCCTCTCTCTTCTACTCTCCCTAAAAAATCAATGGTAAAATATCCTTGGGTGAGGATTAACAATGAATGAATTAATTAATTAATAATAAATATATCACAAATGTTTACATTAAAAATGTAAAGTATACTGAATATATAAACCATCATCATAATAATTTATTATTATTATAAAATATTGTATTATCAAGTACTGTCCATAATTGTATGTGCTATACTTTTATATGACTGCAGCACAATAGGTTAGTTTACATCAGCATCACCACAAACACAGGAGTAAGTAATGTGCTGTACTAAGATATAACATACTACATGTCGGCTCTATTATAATCTTATAGCACCACCATCCTATATGTGCCCCGTCATTTGACCAAAACATCATTATGCAGTGCAAACTCCAGCATAGAAATGTTTTATATTTTAATATTTCCATTGTTGGTTCTTGCATCTTAGATGTATTTTCCTCATTTATCTCAGGGTGGCCCAGCCTTCAGATTCCTGATGGGCCTCTGGATGTGAAGATAGAACCTGGAATTATTCTCCAGGAAGCTGCTCCTTCCAAACCAGAGAGGGCAGGAGTACTGCTGGGCACCAGGACATGCCCCGTGAGACTAGAGGCTGCAACCATGGGAACTGGGCCTTGTAGAGCTAGACATAAATCCTTGAAATCATTTCAATGAAACATAAGTATGGATTTAGCATGAGGGCCACAGTTTTAAGGTGGTTAGTTCTAACTCTGGCAATTGAGATTTAGAGGGGAAATTCTCCAGTGTTAATGGCCTGCTCATGTTCTATCGGTTCCAGTGGATAAATTTTCCCCGCTAATGGTTAATTGTTTTGTCAGCAGCAGAGTTTTGTTGTATCTCCAAATGGTCAGTAGTGGCCAAGAGTCATCAAACAAACCCCAAATGAGAGCTTCATCTTGGGGTCACTTTAAGTGCCCCATCGTACTCAATTTAATCAATAATTGCCTCACAGTGTAACAGTCAGAATTTTCCCATTGTCTGACAATAGAAAACCTGATGACAAGCAGTCACTGAACTCACATATGACTGTGATGCCCAATTTTAAACATGGCTGGTGTCCTGGCCAATGTCTAGGAGAAGGAAACAGGATATCAGATAACAGTCATCACGGATGAACCAGAGGCAAAAAGATTTATTGCAAATTGCAATGAACTACTTCATTATAAAATTTAGATTAAACACTCCACCCATGTCAGAGATGTTACCACAGATTCTAAATACATGTGTCGAACGGAGAACACTGAAGCAGTTACTTTTGAAAAGCACCTTTGGAAAATTTAGATTAAAAAAAAATAAAAACCTCAGTTTCTTAGAACAATAACAAAAGGTGACTATATAGGATCTATCCTGAGATATAGTTTTGACTATATAGCATAGTCTAAAAATAAGTAAATACTTGTGTTTCGATGTTATTTATTTATTTGAAGGAGAACCATTAACCTTTACAGAAGTCTCTCCTGAGAATTGCCATCCACACATTGTGCTGAGCTCACAAGGAGAGGACTGCACACTGCCCCAGGTGGTTGAAGTTGGTTATCAGATACTGGTTATGTCTCAGCAGGACCTAGTGGAATCAGTTATGTTGGGAGGGTGCTTTAAAAACCCATTGTTACTCGCCTATTCAGAAAGGCCTCCATTTCTAACTTGTTAGTGAGCCTCAGTTGCCCTGAAACTTCCATTAGGTGTTTTTTATCTGTTCTTATATTCGTGACTATGACTAGATAATTTATGAGGTTGCCTTGCTAGGGCTTGTGGGTTCGTGGGTAATCTTAGCAACTGAAGAATTTGTGATCACTGACCAATAATATAATCTGTTTGTATTTTTAATAAATTTATAATAAATCATTTGACTCTATAGCAAATCTTTAGTCCATCCCCCACCCCCCTCACTTACCTAGCAGAGTTCTTTAGAAGTTTTACTGCTTAGAAAGAGGAAAGTTGCTTTGCTAGAATGTTAGAACAAAGGAAAGATGTCACTACAGACTCTAATACATGTACAGACCTCTCATAGGGAGGACATCTCGCCTTCCCCATGTTGTTTCCGTTTCCTCCTCATTCAGGGCCAGGAGACATGGTACCCACAGAAGCTCTGACTAACAGGGAGACACAGCAGCAGTGGGCCCCGCCCTACCCGGGATGACTGGCTGGGAGCAGAGCTAGACTTGACAAGAGTTTAAAAGGACATGCTTCAGTGTTCACAAATTCTCTCATCTATTGGAATGTGCTTTGGGAAATTTAAACCAGGCTCATTCTTAGTAGGTATTCACTATATAAATTCTTCTTACACTAATCCTGTCCCCTTTGTAATTCCAACGTTGACAATCTCACAGAGTGCTCTCTAGTAACCAAGGCAATGAGCATTAGTCCTGGCACTCTGAGGAACCCAGGTCTCTGAAGGAAGGAAAGGCATTCCCTTCTAACTGAAGTCCTGGTTTTCCCTCCTTAAAATCAGCATGAAATAGTCTTCCAGTTTCCGGTGGTGTGCTATGATGTGATCTGATGTGACACAAAAGTAATGGGAAAGAAGTGCTATTCTAATGTTCAATATCTCTTTGTCTTCTTATTCCTCCTTGATCATATTGTTTAAAATACCAGTAATAATAACAATCGTAGTACAATAAAGAGAGCTGGCACCTATTAAACCTTGATTTTGTGCCAGGTGGCCTGTTAAGCACATTATTTACGTTATAATATCCTCTGATCCTCACAACTCAAAAGCAAGTGTATTAATATATTCATTCTTATTTTACAGATGGGCTTGGAATGACGATAATATTTGACATTTAGGTCAAGCATTGTACATGCTCTTCATGCTCTTTTCATGCTTTTAAATTGTGTTCATTGTTCTTTCAACAAAGATTGATTGACCACCTACTGTGTCCTCGGTCCTGTTTTAGTCTCTAAATACTCTGAGGAAAGACATGATCAATTCAATAAACCTTTTTGACCTAACAGAAGAAAAAAAGTTTATGTAAGAGCAGCAGGCTTCTGAGAAAACAAGGGAATGCTAACTTTAAAGTTTACTGGCTTCCTACTTCTGCCTGAGGGACAGTAATAAGAACCTCATCTTTCAGGTGGGTGTCTGTCTTATTCACCCTTTCACCTGGGTGATGGGAATGACATTCGGGGAATGTGAAATATTCTTACTCTAGGCTTTCTGCAAAGACTGAAAGGAGCCATGGGGCCTGAGAAATGATGGGAGAATTTCCAGGCCTGAGAAAATTTACTAATGAACTTGGAATCCTGGAATATCTATTGAAAAGGCCAGAGTCCAGCCCTTAGGGCAACTCTCTGTTCAATGAAAGATTCCCTTCTTAGTAAGTGGTCAGAGCACCTCCACTTGCTTACTTTTAGTGCTGGGGAACTCTCTACCTTACAAGACAGCCCATTCCAGGTGGTAAAGTATCTTCACAATACTGCACCAAAAACCTGCCTCCACATAACTTCCACTCTTTGGTTCCAGCTCTGTTCTCTGGCATTATGCCAGATAAATCTAATTCCTCTTTCACAGGAATGCCCCAGTATCTAGAATCAGTGATTTTGTCCCCATTAAGATTTTCTCCTCTTGCTCCTCCAGTCTTCTTCCATATGTTATGATTCCCAAACCCTTCACTCTCACTGAGCAAAAGAAACTGGAAATTTATGGGGTGGGCGACTCAAGGCTTCTTGGGAAAAGCTATTCACAAACACACTAGTGTGGCAGGAGCTCCTTTGGCCATTAGGACAGGGTCAGAGTTGAAAAGATTTCTGAGGTCAGAGCATTTGAACTCCTAAAGAGTGCTTAGGACATTTGGAATAGTCTTTAGAAGGCCAGGCTACAGAGTCTAATGCAGGACCAGGGAAGCAAATTGAATGGCTCTAAGAGAATCCTTGCAGTTTAGGCAGTCTCTGGAGGGGATTTTATTTATAGGGAAGAAGGCGATGAATGGAGTTAAAGCTTATGGATTCTTCGATATTCTAAATCAGTGGTCGGCAACCTCATCAGTCAAACTCGCGAGCCGCAGTTTGCCGACCACTGTTCTAAACTATCTTTGAAACAACCACTATCAAATACCCCAGTTTCTCCACCCTTATAAATTCGTTTTCCTTATATTTTGTGAAGAACTGAAACTGAGAAAAGGCCACCAGGAGCACCCTGACAATGCCCACTTTACCTAAAACTATGATGTTCAACCTCCTTTTGCCTGCTCTAAGAGTGAGTATGGCTTTTAAAGGTAGTGTTTTAGTAATAGAACTGAAAGACCTAACTGTAGGCAATAGGCTCTACCAGTACTAGTAATAAAATTTCATCTTTAGTGTTCCCTGTATAGGATGGTAAATTATTTTGTGTTTACCTCACTGATATTTTTGGAGGAGTTTGTTCAGTGCATGAAGCTTCGTTACAAGCTCACTTGTAGGTTGAAAGTTGTGTTGATATAATGGAGCAAATGTTACTTGATCATGATTGCCTCTGCTTAACAGAATAACTCTTCTTACTTGTTATTTAACCATGTTCATTGCTATACTTTGCCACAAGTTTAATACTAATGAATTCTTTACAATGCCTAGGTAGCGGGGGTGGGTAGTATTAGCTCCACTTTGTAGGTCAGGCAGCTGAGGTTAGGAAACTGAAGTTGCAATGGTGTCAGTGACTTGCATAAGGTTTCGTTGCTCTGAATAAAGGAGCCCAAATAATATATCAGTCTCCTGCCTGGTGCAGTTCACAGTGCAGAATTCTTCAGAACATGAACTAATTACAATGGAGGTATAAGAATTAAATTCATGTAAGCACATTTGAATTCCAGATCACTGGAAAACACTAGCAATAGTAATTCAACCCATCCACTGAACAATTAAAAACAACAAAAGCTTAATTGTTGTATAAACAAAATAAGAAAAAGGCAAGTTTATACATCTTTGAAAATCTCCCCATGGGTAAGTTTTTAAAAGATGTGAGCTATTCTGCGGTTGAGTAAGCATTCAATCATACTTGATTTTCTCAGTCCTTAGAGTTTCCCTTTTTTCCTTATCTAGGTAATTTTAAGGACTCTGCTGAGAGTAAACCATGGAAAATGCTTTATTAAAGAAATGTTTGGTTTTCAAAAGACTGATATCACAAAGATGGAAAACAGGCCTGTCACTGAAATTTGGTGACTTTGAGGCCAAAAGCCATATATCTGGCTAATCTCAAACAGCTCTCTTTATTAAAGAGTAAAATTGAAGGAGTATTCAAGCTAATTCTTTGGAGATTCAAAATAAGCTCTTGTTGACTGGATACAGTAATCTATTTTTTTCAGAGGTCACAATATTCTTTTCACTTTTATGTAAGAAATGCATTAATCTTGGAATGAAAGAAGAAATTTGAATCTAAGATTCTCAAAGAACTTTTCTGAGATTAATTCATTTTGGGGAAATATAGTGTCTTTACTTCCATTCCACCAATATTTTAATGAGTCCTGATGGATAATATTCCTTTTTTAAAGAAGGTGTACTACACATAGGCCGAGTTCTTACTAAGCTCAGTCTGCCATCCTCCAAGTGGACAATCCTCCACTTCACTTTGAAACAGAAGAATGTGAGGAATCACAATCCATGTTAAGAGCATGAATTTTAAATATTGATGCCAAATATATCCAAGAGAGGAGTCTGAGCAATTTCTGGGCTCATCTATCTGACCATATATCACCCACTCATCTATCAACCAGCCAGCCAGCCATTTATTCATTCAGCGTTGAGTAATGTAGGTACGTACATTCTGAAGCTAGTCTGGGTTGAATCCCAGCCTCTCACTTACCAGCCGCGTGACCTGGGACAAGTTATTAAAATCTGAGTCCTAGTTTCTCACCTATCATATGGAGAGCATGATAACATGTCCCTCACAATATATTATAAATACATTGCTGTAAATAAGCTAATATAAACAAAGTGCTTGGAATAGTGCCTGGCACATAACTAGCAGTATTCAAGTGATTGCTGTTGTACTGTTGTTATTACTAATTGATGAAACAACTCAGGCACAGATAAGGTGAGTGATCCACATGTAGGTATAAGATAAATGAATCAGAAGTAAGAGTATCTACTTCTTTGATTGTTTGTTTCTCTTTTCCAGAATATGGAGCACAAGAGCCAGAAAAGAGAAAAGGGGTGAAAAATTGTTTTGGCATGCGAACTGAGTTCTGGGGGTGTCTTTGTTTTGTTTCTAATTGTTATTATGATTATTTCATTTTGTTTTTGTTTTAATTGAAAATCATTTCCAAGGTCTTCAAAAGAAAGTCAAGGAGAGGCATTTATTTATTAACCTATTTGTCTGATCAACTAGATCACAAACCCCTGAATGGGCAAGGATTATGTTCTATCCTATCTGACATCCCAGTATCATAATCTCAGCACTCCGGATCCTTGGAGTCCCTGAGATTCAGAAATAGATGAGAATGTTGCAAAGAAACAGCCCAGACACTATCCTTGATCTCAGGGGAGGGGAAACCCATTGAGGAAATTTCTTGGAGCAGGACCCAGAGGAGGCCATTAGGTCAGTATCCAGGTGGCGGGAGACGAGCATTAGGCATCCACAGAAGAAGACTCTGCCTCTCTATCTCCAGAGGCGCATTGGTCAGGACACACAACTCAGCCCAGCATGAAGGGTACAATCAAGGATAGATTAACAGAAGTGCCTAAGAGAAAACGAACAAAAGGAGCTGGAAGAGGCTGAGGTCTGTTGCCCTGAGTCACCCTAATTGAACTTAACCCCAGAATACACAGGTCAATTAGAATGGACTAAACATGAGGCCTTGACCTGTTCATTGCAGGAGAGAAACGCTTCTGGAGAATCTAGGCCCTGCTCACACAGCTCCTTTCTGTAGAAGGTCTGGCCCCTCTACTTCCTGTCAGCTTCTCTGTTTTAAGAAGACTGTAACCCCACCTCAGATTGTCTGACTTTAAAATTTTGCTCTTAACCAGCAACACAAATGAGCTATGATTCTTGAATGGGGCAAGAGACGTCATTCTGAACCAGAGTGACCAACTATCCCCATTTTCCTACATTTAGTTCTAACACTGAAACCTCGCAGTCTCAAGCAAACAGGAGCTCACCATAACCTGAACCTACCATGGTGAGTACATGACAGGAATAATATGGGAAGGACTGCCTGAATAATATATAGTTTGTTTACCTCTCTGAAACCTAATGAACATTTCAGCTTATTAATTATTGAGACAGCAGAGAGATAAGTGGATTGAACAGTAATAGTCTTTGTGGAATTGTATTTACTGAGATTCCCATTGTCTCAGATGCTCTAGGTTCATAGCCAAGGTGTTGAAAAAAGTGACCCTAAGCTGCTCACTGTATTATTTCCTGTACAGATATCGCTGAGGCTGAGTTCACTACATTACAATCTGTTCCCTTCCTGAGGAGCCATCAGGGAAATGGGGAGATGCCTGTGTTCTGCCTGATGGGAAGACAGGTCCTCTATGTGGCCATCCTGTAACACATTGCCATTCCCTGGCATATGAAGTGAATGCTTCCAAGTTCACTTCATTTTCCTTTTTTCTCCTTTATTTTTGTCTAGTGTGTGTTTTCTTTTTTTTAAATATATTTTATTGGTTTTTTAGAGAGAGGAATGGAGAGAGATAGAGAGCCAGAAACATTGAAGAGAGAGAAACATCAGCTCCCTTCTGCACACCCCCACTGAGGATGTGCCCACAACTAAGGTACATGCCCTTGACCAGAATCGAACCTGGGACCTCTCAGTCTGCAGGCTGATGCTCTATCCACTGAGCCAAACTGGTTTTGGCTAATGTGTGTTTTCTATAAGTAATCTATAATAATCTATATCCTATCTAATAAAAGAGTAATATGCAAATTGACCGTACCGCCAATCAAGCCACACCCATCAGCCAATCAGGAGCAAATTAGGCAAATAAACCCCAACCAAGATGGCTGCGGCCACTGAGAGCAGGAGGGAGGCTTGGGTTTCCCAGGCAATGGAGGAAGCCAAGCTTTCCACCTGCCCTTACTGGCCTAGGCCTCCACTCAGTGTTACAAAGTTTCAATTATACAAGATACATAATACCAACAGAAATGGTGGCAGCCATGGAGCTGGAGAGAGCAGAGGCTAGAGTTGCCCGGGCAAAGGAAGTCAACCTTCTGCAGCCCTAGCACCTAGGCCTCCACTCTAGGCTACAAAGTCTCAATTATAGATTTAAGTAAAACCAAACAGAAATGGCTGTTATCACGGAGTGAACAGAAGGCTTGGCTCTGCTCCAGGCTACAAAGTTTCAATTTTAGAACATAAATTAATCCCAGATCCCAGGGCCTCCACTTGGGTAGCTGGGGGGCATTGTCAGCCTGCAAACCACCATAGGCCCCTTGCCCAGGCTGCCTCATGCCCCAAGGGAACCCCCACCCTGATTGGGGACACCTTTCAGGGCAAACCAGCTGGTCCCCACCCATGCACCAGGCCTCTATCCTATGTAATAAAAGAGTAATATGCTGATTGACCATCACTCCAACACACAAGAGGGATGCCCCCATGTGGTCAAAGATCCTGCCCCCATGTGGACCCAAGATGGCCTGCAGGAGAGGGCCGTTGGGAGGCCTGCAAGGGACAGTTGGGGGCAATCAGGGGAGGGCAGTTAGGGGAGACCAAGCCAGTAGAGGAGGGAAGTTGGGGGCAAACAGGCTGGCAGGGGAGCAGTGAAACATCAATTAGGCTGGCAGGGTAGTGGTTAGGGGGTGATCAGGCTGGCAGGCAAGAAGTGGTTAGGGGCAATCAGGGAGGCAGGCAGGTGAGCAGTTTGGAGCCAGCAGTCCTGGATTGTGAGAAGAATGTCCGACTGTCCTTATAGGCCCGATCCTACTGGAATCGGGCTTAAACGGGCAGTTGTACATCCCTTCAGGGTTCCCAGATTGGAGAGGGTGCAGGCTGGGCTGAGGGATGTCTCCCACCCCCCATGCACGAATTTCATGCACCGGGCCTCTAGTATATATATAAAAGCCTAAGTGACCATTGCAACCAAAACAACTGAGCAGATGACCAAACAGGCTGCATGGGGCAACCAGGTCGGCAGGAGGGTTAGTGAGGGAATGACCAAATGACTGAACAGTTGGCTGTGTGGGGCAATCAGACCAGCAAAGGGGGAGTTTGGGGTGATCAGGCAGCAGGAAGGCAGTTGGGGGTGACCAGGCCATCGGGGGGAGCGGGGGGAGTTAGGGATGATCAGGCAGTCAGGCAGGTGAGCAATTAGGAGCCAGTGGTTCCAGATTGTGAGAGGGATGTCCAACTGCTGGAAGTTGGACATCTCCCTGGGGTCCTGGATTGGAGAGGGTGCAGGCTGGGCTGAGGAAATCCCCACCTCCTGTGCACATATTTCATGCACTGGGCCTCTAGTAAAGGCATAATATGCTAATTAGACCAGACAGCCAAACGTCCTTCCAGACATCCTTTGGGACTTCATTCTAGATGTTCTTCCAGACAAAGCCACAGCAGCTGCAGGGCTGAGGGTAGGCAGTGCTAAGGCCAGCAGCAGTAGCCATGGTGGGGTGATGGGGGTGGTTCTTCCCTCTGATAGGCCTGGTGGCCTCCTGCAGAGAGAGGCAAGACTGTGGCTTAGGCCCGTTCCCCCATAGGGAGCTGCCCTAAGCCATCAGTAGGACATTCCCTAATGGCTCCCAGACTGTGAGAGGGTGCAGCTGAGCTGAGGGAAACTGCCCCCCCCCCCCCAGTGCACAAACTTTTTGTGCACTAGGCCTCTAGTCTATATATATAAAAGCCTAAGTGACCGTTCAGCCAGTAGCTGTGATGCACACTGACCACCAGGAGGCAGATGCTCAATTCACAAGTCTACAGGAATCAGACTGAAACCAGCAATCTGACATCCCCTGAGGGGTCCCGGGTTGTGAGATGGTGCATGCTAGGCCAGGGGACCCCACCAGTGTATGAATCCATGCATGATATATAAATGGAATAAAAATTAAGTTATTTTTCTAGCCATAAGTTACCATAGCCATTTGACTCAATGGAGATGCAATGTGTTAGGTTGTTTGTCCATGGTAAACTCTGAGACATTCCCTCCCCTGATGGTAGGTACTAGGAGACTCTTGTGGTCCTTCTGTCTTGACAGCAGGAAGACTTCTGTTGGGACTGAAGTGAGAGATTAATGTCTTCAGGGCCTGGTAGGATAATGTGAACTAACTAAAGCTTTAGTCCCCTATCTATCCTTGTCATTGACAGAAGAGGGATAAGGTTTGAGTCTCAAGTATGGTAGGTCACATGCACTGCCTTCTCTGGGCCAAGGAATATGGAAAGGCAATAAAAATTTGGGGGGGAGTCAGCAGAGAGATCCTGAGTCTTACTTTTCTTGGGCCAAGCTCTGAAGAGGTGGTAAGATCCCCAAACAGGAATGACTGCTTGGGAACTAGAGCTATTTGAGGTCCTGGACAACCTGTCATGATTCCCTAGGCCACCTGCACTCAAGTATACCTTGGAAGTAGCTGAAAGAGAGTGGGCCTGAGGAGTCCTCAAAAGGGGAAGCTACCTGTTTGGGGACTAAAGGCTGAGCTACACTGGATTTCTGAGGATGCAGGTGTCAATTGATGACAGCCTAAAGGCCAAACCTGCACCAGTTCCTTCCCATTCCTAACACCTTGATGATATGGAAGTCACCCCTCCTCTGGCAAGGAAAGGAAGTGACCGTGAGTTGCCAGAGATGCATTTTCTCCAAAACGGGGGCTGAAAATAGACATTAAATTTAGCATTTAAAAAATTGTTACATTTCCTTCACACTTGACCTTCTAGATGGAGATGAGTCCTTTTTTGGGTATCACGAGGCTGAGAACAGTCATGATGGAGCCGATGCGGACTAGCGCTGATGTTGTGTCTGCTCCTCTGTTAAGTGCTTTAACTCGTGACATCCTTGCAACAGTCAGTGACTGCTAAATCTCTACTTTGGAGGACACTGAGGCCCAAAAAGATTTAGTAATTTGCTCCAGGTCCCATAGGAGGATGCGGGATTTGAACCTGAGTAGTCTCAATGACTCTTAGCAACACACTTACTGCTTATAAACCAATCAGTCAGAAATCCTTTCTAATCTCCAACTAAAGCCTTCTGTGGGAGTTTAAACCTCTCTCCTTCTTATTTGTTCTTAACAGAAAGCCCTATATTTTCTATATTTTCTCATTTCAAGCCAAAACAACCTCAGTCACTTCAGCCTGTCTTCAGAGTGGCTGTGACCCCAAGCTGTCACTATTTTGCTATTTCTGATTTGCTCACTGTTTTAGTTTCTGGATCTGAATTGGAACAGAGGTCAGTGCATGATGAGTATTCTAAGAAGACTGAATCTCTATGATTTCCAAATTAAATGCATTCTGCTGTTAAATTTAGCATTTTTTTCAACAAGAAATAGTTCAGTCCCATGATCTCTCATGGTCTCAGGTCAGTCTGTCATGCTTTTACAAAGATGCCCTAATGGTGTTTTTCCTTTTGCTTTTTGTTATTGATAACTATAAATATAACTAGAGGCCTGATGCATGAAATTTGTACACTGGGCGGGGGTGTCTCTCAGCCCAGCCTGCACCCTCTCAGACATCCCTTTCATAATCTGGGACTTCTGGCTCCCAACTGCTCACCTGCCTGCCTGATTGCCCCTAACCACTTCACTCCACCAGCCTGATCATCCCCTAACCACTCCCCTGCTAGCCTGATCAACACCTAACTGCTGATTGCCCCCAACTTCCCTTCCCTGCTGGCCTGGTCCCCCACCCCCAACTGCCTTCCCTCCCCTGAAGGCCTGGTTGCCCCTAACTGCCCTCCCCTGCTGGCCTGATCACCTACAACTGCCAGCTGCTGCCAGCCACCTTGTGGTGGCCATCTTGTGACCACATGGGGGCAACGGACTTGTGTGATAGCATGACGGTCAATTTGCATATTACCTCTTTATTATGTAGGATGGTTTTTGATGCTGCTTTTACTGGCTTAGCATTTTAAGTCATTTTCCTCATGGAAAATATATTTGGGGATTAATTGTTTCTTTTACTAAAATAAATTTTGTTATAAAGAGAAGAAAACCTAAACTCAGTCATGATCCCAAATGAGAAATAGAGAGCAGAGACCACCACTCATTTGTGTGGGAAATCAAGGGGTTGGGGTAGATCAAACCTGGGGATCCCATTTTAGGAGGATGCATTTACAAAATGTCTTAAATCCAATGATTGTCACATTTAGACATATTCATATTTGGGTCAGGTCACATAATTAGTAAAACTGATTTTTTTCAGCATTTTCTTCCATTAAATGACCATTGCTGTTTTCTTTTCATTCCAGCTTCTCAATGAATTTAATAAATGGCTATTGCTTTTTCCTTATCACCAATTTCCCCCAAGTTCTCTACAATTTGTCATCTACTCTCACCATCTATTGACACTGTGCTCTCAGGAATCAGCAAAAACTTCTTTAGGTCACATGGAAAGAACAAGTGTTCATTTTTGTTGCTCTTCCTGAGACCTCTGACATTGTTGACCACGTCTCTCTCTCTCCTGCAGACTTCCTCAGTCCCTGGCTTCTTTGACACCTTGTAATAATTTCTTTTCTTGGCAGGTGTCCATCCTCTCTGGAACTTGCTCCAAGGCTTAGTTCCTATCTCTAGACTTAATTTTCTCTGTATAAATCTTGCCTTAGGTTCCTATCTTCAGCTGTCAACATTATTTATGTATTTCCTAAGTTCACATTATCTACATCAGTCTCTCTTTGAGCTGCCAGCCAGTAAGTATCTCCATGACCTTCTGAACAATTTTATTTGTTAATTTGCTTTACCTTGGTGCCTGAAGCTCAGCAAACTACCTACCAAAATAAAGTTTTGTTTTTTTTAGCTCTAAATCTACTCCTGAATTACCTCCCAATGGCACTATCATTTCATCTCTGAATCACTCGCACTGGAAAACTCAGGGTCATGTTTTACTTCTTTTTCAGACTTTAAGCTCCAAGGGGAACAGAGGTAATGTCCACTTTTTCCCCACCACCTTTCCAGAGCCTGACACAGTGCATGGCACATAATAGGAACTCAATATATATTTGCTGAATGATTGAATGAATTTTCTGTTCATTATTTGTATTCCCTCAGTCATCAATTTACTCCCTCTACACATATGTATTTGGGGCAGCTATATAGGGTACTTGTTGAGAGTGGGAGCACTTGTGTTATACTGTTCAGGTTTGAATCTTGCCTCAGCTGCTTCATAGCTAGCTAGGTGACATTAAGAATGGTGCTTAACCTCTCTATATTTTAGTTTTGACCTATAAAATGAGGAAAATAATAGTTAATGTGAGGATTAAATAAGATAATATCTGTCAATTAGAAATAAGCTTTTTGGCTGATGGTGATGATGATAACGGTACTGATAATTATGGTGATGATGAAAATAATGATAGTGATGGTGATTATGCTAATGTTGAATGATGATGATAATAATACAGCGAAAATGGTGAAGATGATGATGACAGAGATGAGGCATAAACTGGGCCTGATGAGGTTTGGAAGTATGTGAGGACATCTTGTCAGGATGATGCCAAGCAACAGATGCAGGATGCCAAGGTCAAAGGTGTTTAGAGCAGAAGGTAAAAAAATCTGATGGGCATGAAGAACAATGGGAGAAAAGGCAGAGCGAAACTGACCTGGTAAGAAAATGGGCTCCAACTGTGCCCCTCAAGGCCCTGGGTTTTCTTCAAGGAGTGTCAGAGAGTATGGACAGGGACAGGGATAGGGACAGGGACAGGGATAGGGACAGGGACAAGGACAGGGATAGGGATAGGGATGAGGACAGGGATAGGGACAGGGACAGGGATAGGGACAGGGACAAGGACAGGGATAGGGATAGGGATGAGGACAGGGATAGGGATGAGGACAGGGATAGGGATAGGGATGGTAACAAGGATAGGGATGGGGTTAGGGGTAGGGATGGGACAGGGATAGGGATAAGGAAAGGGATGGGAAAAGGGATAGGGATGGAGTGTGTGGTGGCTGAAAGATTGGAACTAGAATGTACAGGATTGTGCTGACTGGAGTGGGAGGGTGTGCTGGGCCTATGCACTGGTTTGAGCAGAGTTGATCTGCTTTTGTCTATTTTACATCTTGATTTCCTGAGTAATATCACCTTTGAATAAAGAGTCCTGCTGCTTTACAAAAAAAGTGTGAATATCACTGGTCTGAGCTTTACAGGATGAGCAATGAGGAAGCTGCAGCATTTAGGCAGAAGACTCAGAAACTAAAGTCACCCTTTTTGAAACTCCTCTTATAACTCATTTCCTAGTGTATGTGTAGTTGGTAGAAAGGAGAACAAACACATTGACCAGACAGGAAGGGATATTAAGAGACTGATTCTTCCTCCAAAATACCTGTTCTCTCTGTCCCCTGTTGGGCAGTCTTGGCCAGCACTGCATGCAGTCCCATGGCCTGCCTGAATCATGGCAGCAGCCCTCTGACCTCTGCCTTCAGACCCTGGCCGCTCCATCCAGGTCAGCTCTGCAAACACCCATCTTGTCATTGCCTCCCATGTGCCAAAGTCTGCAGTGGATTTCCTTTGGTTATGGGAGGAAAAACAAACTCTTTTGCTTGGTATTTAATGCCCCATAGTGTGACAAACTCTACCTTCCTAATCTTATCTGGACAGAGTCACACTGTTGTCTGCAGCTGGTTAACTCTTCGTACAGCCTCAATATCCCCAAACATAGAATACTTATTTTAATTTGTGCATTTCAGATCATCCCCTGGTCCTGGGATGTATCCATCTACACACACACACACACACACACACACACACACACACACACACACGTATACACACTTATACCACTTTTACTTAGTTTACTATCCACATAAATTCCATCAGTCTTTTGGACCATGTTCAGCTATACCTGTGTCTACATCTTACTCTGGCAGTGATCAGTATTTTTGGGTAAGTGTCACCTAACATCATGCTAGGCTCACTGCACAATAAAAAGCCAAATAGTTTGATTAATAGTTTAATCTAGCTGTATTAGGATCATCCTGATCTCCTTTACTCACATCTTATGTGTCCTTCAAGACCAGATGCCACCTCATAACCTGCCCATGCCAGTCCCTCCACTCCAGTCTCCTGCCCCCAGTCTAGCCTGAAACACCTTATGGATTCACAGCACAGGAATGTTCAGGGTTTTGTGCAGTTGCCTATGTTTTCAGAGGTGCTTTGAGCCCAGTCATCATTCCTTCTTAACTTGGACGTTTTATGAAATGCCTTCTTGACAAAGGCAGCGGAATGGTGATTCACCACATTATTGACAAAGGAACGAAAGCCCTGCCTGACAGGCCAGAGGAGCAGGCTGAGGCAGGCCCCAACCATTGCTGTTCCAGGCCCGGGGCCTGCATGCCATCCAATCAGAGGCCATAAGAGAAAACTGTGACCTGACCTGAGGTAAAGCCCTCCTACTCCCCTCAGGCAGAGGAACAGGATCAGGATCCTGATGGAGGTGGAGGCAGTGCAAAAGCATTTCCTCTTTCTGATTTGACCCAGTGTCCATTCTCCAGCCCCCAAGCAACACAACTTCTATAAAAAGCCTCCTGTGCCTTGCAAGTGCAGATGTCCTGGGAAAGACAGACTCTCTATAGGCCCTTGTGACTGGCTTCCTCTAGCAGGTTGGTTGGTTTTGTTGTCACTGCTGAATCGCCCCCAAGGCCCTTTCTGAGCTGTTGTGGGTACAGAACAAACAAGTACTAGATGTGCCAGGTTCTCATCCTCAGGGAGCTCCAAATTTAAGTGGAGTGAGTAAAGATGGCAAAAAATAAAATAAATTGACAAAATAAAATAAAATTTAAAAGTTTCCAGCTAGCACAAGCTGAATTCCAGAGCAGTTCAGAAAGAGAATTGGAAGATAAGGGAGGGGCACTTCGCTCTGACTGGCTTATCTGACTGGCTCATCAGCAAGGACAGAAAGGATGTGATCTTGACCTTAAGGAATGAACAGCTTGAGATCAACTGAAAGAGAAGAAGCTGGATTCTACCCAAGACACTGTGTCCAAGATTAGGGAAGTGACTTGACCTACTTCTAAACTGGATGTGTGTTTCCTCTGAGGACAGAGAACGTCTTTCACTCGAAGGAGCCCTGCTGTGGGTCTGAGTATTACAGAAGAAAGTATTACACAGGAAGGCCCAGGCTTCTCCTGGTCACACCTCAAACCTATGGTTTCCGGCCACACTTACCCTGTGCTAGGGTAACCCAGAAGTCAATAAGGAGGCCAGATATTTGGAGTAAGCACCTGAGCCTCCAGTTAAGATGGGATTACTGTCACCTCAGTTATCTCAGGTGGGACAGATAAAGGAGGGTTACAGGAGACAATATATGAAAAGCCACCAGGCTACAAACAGAGAGTAGTCTTTCCATTGAATGCCATGCAGAGGCCTCATCTTTTTAGAGGGTGCATATGTGTAGTCAGCTCTGATTTTTACTGTGAGGGAAAAGAAGCAGAATGGAAAAAGTCAATCCATATACAATTATTTTCCCTTAAATTCAGTTATGGCTTCCAACATCTTCATAAAATCTCTGCCCAGAGACATCACAAAATGGCCAAATAGTTTGATTTCATTATTCTTCTGCCTTCAATTATTAAGTTGTCTGACCTTGAATAAGCCAATTTGGCACTCTCTCCAGTTGTGTAGTGAAGATGGGGCTAGCCTGGGAGCACAGTCGTCTCTTCCAGCACTGACATTTTATGACTCTCTCCAATGATTACTTTCCCTCTGCTGTGCTTGTAAGCAGCAGTATAAGACAGTGGTTAGAGCTTTGCTTCTCTCTGATGGAGGTTGATCATGAGCATTAAATGAGCTAGGTTGGTCTTGAGCATTCAAACCTGCGTACTGAGTCCAGCTTGAAATGAATGGTGTAAATATTGTTGCTTAGCCCAGCCGGCGTGGCTCAGTGGTTGAGCATCAACCTATGAACCAGGAGGTCATGGTGCAATTCTTGGTCTGGGCATATGTCAGGGTTGTGGGCTCGATCCTCAGTGTGGGGTGTGCAAGAGGAAGCCAATCAATGATACTCTCTCATCATTGATGTTTATATCACTCTCTCCCTCTCGCTGCCTCTCTGAAATCAATACAAATATTTTAATATATCTTATTGATTTCTTACAGAGAGGAAGGGAGAAGGATAGAGAGTCAGAAACATCACTGAGAGAGAAACATCAATGAGCTGCCTCCTACACACCCCCTCCTGGGGATGTGCCTGAAATCAAGGTAAATGCCCCAGCTGGAATCGAACCTAGGACCCCTAAGTCTGCAGGCCAATGCTCTACCCACTGAGCCAAACCAGTTAGGGCATCAATACAAATATTTTAAAAATAAATAAATATTGTTGTTTAATAGAACCAGGACCGGATGGGGACCCAGCTTCTATTTCAGCAAGGTAACACTCAGAGAAAGTCAGGAGAGTGTCAACATGCTTATTGAAATATAATTTATCAGGAAGACAGCATGGACCAGAGTGGAGCCTTTTGAAGTGGATGTAGCTGTGAGAATGACTAAGGTCCGCTGGCAGCAGGGTGGCCTCGGCCCCCACCAAGGCGGGAAGAAGCCCGCGCCGCTTAGTGGCCTGCAGCTGGGGGAAGCCTGAAAGTGACCTTTTGCTCAGTGGAGTGGACAGGAGGTGGGTGCAGTGAGAAAATGTCTTACATGAAACCTTTTTTTATTATTTGTAGGGAGAGGATTTAACGGTAAAAAGAGGAAATTATCAATTCCTTCTTCCCCAAAGCAGAGAAGGGCACATTTTTATGACTCTTTCTCTTAGCGATTCCCTCAAAGTTCTGGACCTCAGGTCCCTCCCATGCTTCTTCTTTATACTTTCCTCTTAATTGGGAACTTTCAGTAGCATCACAAGCTCAGGGAATTTCTCACCACCCGGCAGTAACTGGAAGCGGAAGGAGCAGTTTCCTCCCGGCAGGCGCGGGGCCCTGGCTAAATGCTCTGGTGAATATGGCGAGCCTGGCACTTGAGGCAGCTGGCCTGTGGGGAAAGAGAGACAAGACTCACCCATCTCCTCCTTCAGCCACAGGCACATCTGCTTCCCACCAAATAGGCCTGACCTCAGGGATTCTTTTCAAAGCCACCTTTTAATTGGGGTTCCCTCCTTCTCTGGGAGCTGCCTGCCTCCCCGTGCTTCCGCTTACCCTTGGAATAGCCCATGCTCCTGTCAGTGTGTTCTATCGGGCAATGGCCTGCACTCCCCCAACTCCGAGGGTATGGGGAAAAGCACACATAAGTCACAGCTCTGAAGCCTTCAGTCAGATTTTCTTGTCTCACTGCCTTATAGCAAAAGGATGGAGGACTCTTTTATCTTAGAAGCATTAAGTAGGGAATGAGATTCTAGAGAAGTTTAAAGGAAGAATTTGCTTTGAAGTTTCAGGACACGAAGGAAGTCTGAGTTCCAGGAAGCGGAGCCCCAGGGCATAAACTGCCAAGCTGGTCGGACACAACCATCACTTGAATACAACATCCTGTGATTGGGAATACTGACCATTGCCTATGTCTCTGTCTATTTCTTGCCTTGATGTAGGAGCTCCATGTTAGGTTGCACTGATGTAAAAAAAGTAAATAAGTTTTGGAGAAATCTGTAGTAATAGTGACCAGCTGAACAGGCTGGAAGACTCATGATGCTCACTTGAGTTTTCCTGAAAATGAGGTTAGGTAGGGAGAGTGGACCTGGGCTGGGCCGCCTGGCTGGATGCACTCTGGGTATCGCCAAGGCCCAGCAGCAGGGTTTTTGGTTATTCCACGGTACGTGGCCGGGCTGTCTCCGTGGTTCAGATCCAGGAACTCCAGAGCCTGCCCAGGAAATGGTCTTCTGCACTGAGAACAGCTCTCCCTACATCAGGCTCAGGACCAGTTTTGCAAGTTTCCATGGTACGGAACCTAACTGGAGAAGGATGCACTCTCACCCACTGAGGGCAGATGTGGGGTTTGGGAGCCAATGCTTACTCAATTTGGGAATAAAGAAAAGAATACTACCATGCAAAGGCAAAGCCAGTGACAGGCTCTGGAAGGGGCTTGTGCAGGGCTGAGGCCCTGAAATCTAAGCCCTTGTAACTTTCAAGTAAACTGTCTCTGCCATGATGATCAGAAGAGGATAGACACGATGCCCACTGCAAAACTCCTTTTGGGGCTTGGGGTCACAGCAGGGCAGGGACGATGGCCCTTGGTGGCCTGTGCAGGCTTTGGTTCTCTCAACAACTTAAGCTGCACGTAGGATCTCTGTCACAGAGTGGGGGGGGAAAGCCGTGTGTCCCAAGTCCTCCAAGTGTAAATCATGCTCTCTTGGGGGCAATTTTTCTTGCAGCCTCGCCTCCCTGAGGGCCTAGCAGAGTGCCTGGCACACACCAGCACATGATGGACTGAGTGCTGCGGTGAACAATTAAATTGAAGGAATAAACCAGATCCCCAAGTGAGAGCCTCCAATTCCCAAACTGGAGGGAAGTTCCTTTTCTATACCCAGGATATGCGTGTGTCCTTATTTGGCCTGTAGTGGATGGCACAGGCATTCCTTGCTGAATACAGTACTGAAGGTTTGATTCCAGACCACCACAGTTATCACAATAAAGTGAGTCACAGAAATTTTTTTTGTTTTCCAGTGCATATCCTATATAATCCTATATAATAAAAGGCTAATATGCAAATCAACCAAATGGTGGAATGACTGGTCGCTATGATGCATACTAACCACCAGGGGGCAGACGCTCAATGCAGGAGCTGCCACCTGGTGTCAGTGCACTCCCACAGGGGGAGCACCACTTAGCCAGAAGCCAGGCTTATAGCTGGTGAGCACAACAGAGGTAGCTGGAGTCTCTCCTGCCTCTACTGCAGCGCTGCTAAAGATGTCTGATTGCTGGCTTAGGCCTGTTCCCTACGGGGAGCGGACCTAAGCTATCAGTCAGACATCCCCCAAGGGCTCCTGGACTAAGAGAGGTCACAGGTGGGCTGAGGAACCCCCCTGAGGGCACAAACTTTGTTCACCGGGCCTCTAGTAAAATTATATTTACACTATATTAATAGTCTACTAGTATTAAGTGTGCAATAATATTATGCCTAAAAAATGTATATACCTTACTTCAAAAATATGTTGTTGCTAAAAATGCTAGCCATCATCTGAGACATCAATGGATCTTAATCTTTTTGCTGGTGAAGGGTCTTGCCTCTATGTTGATAAAAACGCAATATCTGCAAAATATAATAAAGCGAGTGATGCCTGAAAAATCTTTCCTGGTTTGTCAAGGACAAGGGTTTCCCTGGAATGACCTCTGGGGCCACTGAGGAGCTCCAAAGCCTGGACTCCCTGGCAGTTTGTAATTTTTCTCTCTCAAGAAGTTGGTGTTGGAGGGACTTGTGGACTTGGTCCTGCTTGTGCTCCTGTGCGCAGGCACACCATTCTGGAGTTCTGCTGATATTGGCCAAGGAGGCCTTTCCCTCATGGTCCTGTGACTATGCATGTGGAATAGTGGAGGCAAGAAGATGGAAGAGTCGACTTCAGCCCATGAGCAGAAGGAACTGCAAGCCAAGCAGTTCTGGAAAGTCAGTGTCAGGGAGGAAAACCCCCTGCAGGGTAAGATCCTGTCTGTGGGAAGATGTGAAGGGAGGAGGGGATGAGAAACCATCAACAACAGACAGGCTGCCCTCTGTCTTCTGGCTGGGCTGCCTCACCGAGGGCATGTCAGTGTTCAGGTCCCAAATGATGGGTGAAGGCAGTGCCCCATAGAGAGGTCACTCTCTCAGCAAGACGGTGGGCAACAAAAAGGGTTCCATGGCCAAGCAAGTTTAGGAAACAACACCCCCACCCCCACCCCCCCCGTTAGAAATTTGTCAAATATTTTAACATTTTGAAGTCTGAAAGTTGTTAGAGCTGAAAAAACAAATCAAAATGGTGTTAACTTTGTCCAGCATTTTCCAGATGTGCTGGGTTGCAGAACCCTTGCCGAGTACCACCTGTGTGCACAGGACAGTGTGCACAGGCGATGCTGGGACTGAGTCCATGGCCCCTGGCTGAGGAGGAAATGCCTGGGCTAGAGGATGACCTGGGTGGCCCTCAATGGCCAGAGGAACAGGGAGGGGAGAGATGTGGTCCACGATGTAGGATTCTGCCTTGCACTACAAGGTGAGACTCTGTGAAGGAAATTTTGGGAAGAGGAAGGACAGAGAGAGTAAGAAACCTTCAGGAAGTAATGCATGTCTGGCTGGGCAAAAGAAATGGGGAAGAAGATGTTGCACTCTGTAAGGTTAACATAAACGTAATCTGGAAAAGACTGAGAACCTGCTAGGAGAGATCTGTTATGATGGCAGGTGTTAATGGAATTGATATCATAATGATTAGGCATATTAGTGAGACATCTAAAATATTACTGTCATGTTTATTACAATGAATGGTACTACCAACATTTATCTGATATTTTGTTGTTTGCAAAGTTATTTAAATATCCTTTTCTGAGGAGAAAAGCTCTGTGGGATACATGATGGGCCTTAATATTATTCACACTATGAATAATACAGCAAGTTAAGAATGACTTGCTCAAATTCACATAAACAATAAATACAGAGCTGGGACTCATGCCTGGGCAGCTGGCTGTAAGTATTTGTCCACATCGTAAAGAATAAGTAACTGGAAAGAGCAAAGGCTGGAAGGAGTGATCTGGGATCTGCCTTTATGGCAGCATCAGAGGAAAGGCTCCCAGGTTCTTGGCACTTGGACTGCCATTCGCTTAGACCAGAAACTAAGAGGACAGTGAATGCTCATGCCTTCTGAGGATTTCCCAGCAGCCTGAGGAGTTGGGGATGCTTGGAGCTGTGGAAGGAGGCCATAAAGTCATCTTTTCCCTCATGTTTACCTCTTGGTCCCTACTAAGCGGTAGAAGCAGGGAACAGAACTCTGGCTTGTGAGAGTTTTTCTAAAGGCTTTACAGGTCAGGCACAAATAAATACCTCCCTAATTATACCTCAGTTTTCCCAAAAATTGGAAAAATGGATTAAAGAAACTTGATCCATTTTCAAGCAGTCTTGAGGATTGTTCTGGGAGTCTGGGAGCCCGAGCAGATGAACTGATTCCAAAAATTCCACCCCAGGGCCCAGAGGTGCAGCTGGACATGGGCCCACCCAGCCTCAGGTCAGTATGGATCTGGAAGCCATTCTGGGAAAGCTGTAGCTGCAAACCCAATCTGAATGTGGTCCAAGGTCCTGAGTAACCCCTGGGAGCAACAGGTCCAATCCACAGGCCACCTGGTATGTGTCTGAATGCTCTGAGAGCCAGGTGTGGTTGTAAAGCAGAGTCAGGGCCAGGCCTATAGTCTTAGGATCAAGGAAGATTTAGAACGCAGAGAGATCAAAAGCAGTACTCTGGTACAGTGGGAGGTACACATGGGGTGTGGGGTTGACTGATTGGGGATTTAGTTGGAGGAGGAGGGAACCGGAGCCAAGAGATGTTTGGGGTATGGAAAGCAGATGAGTGTGTTTGGGAGAGGAGTGGACAGACAAGAGCAAGTACCGTGGACTGAGATAAGATAGCAAGTATTAGACAGGCAAGCAGAGGGAGGCATGGTGTAGGAGGGAAGAGGTAAGGATGCAATGGGGTGTGGTGGGGAGCAGCAGGAAGTTGCCTCTTGGGCACAATACTGGTGAACTTGATCTACAGTCTTGGTTGGTACAGATATTGGGATGAGAGTAGAGTTGTGGAACAGAATGGGGAGAGGAACTGACTGTGCAATGAGAGAACGCTGGGGGCAGCTCTACTCAGGAAAAGAAAGGCTTATAGGGTCACAACCAAGAAGCAACAGTTTGGTGCCCCTTCAACACAAGCAATGGAGCGAGGTATTGTGAATGTATTTTCCAGACCATACTTTAGAAGCTCATTTGATGGAGACCTGCATTGCTCAATCAACCAGAAAGAAATCTAAGTAAGAAAACTCTACAAGCCATTCCCAGGGCCTTTCCTGAGGAGCTCCTGGATCAAGCTACCACCTTCTCCTTGTCAGTCCTGACAGCCCAACTCTTCTCCCAGGAAACCCTACAGCCCTTGTTGGCCTTGCAGAGCCCCATTTGGGGTGAACTGTCTTTTTTTTTTTTTTTTAATTCTCAGGTGAGGAATTTTTTTCATTGATTATTTTAGAGACAGTGGAAGGGAGGGGTGGAGACAGAGAGAGAAACATCCATGTGAGATGGACACATCAATTGGTTGTCTCCCTCACATGCCCTAACCAGGGCTGGGAACTGAGCCTGCAACTGAGGTATATGCCTTTGACCAGAATTGAACCCATGATCCTTCAGTCCTCAGGTCAATGCTTTAACCACTGAAGAAACTGGCCACGGGAGGACCAACTGTCTTATGAGGACACTCTGTATTATGCCGGTGCCTTCTTGGCCATCATGCTTCTTGTACTAAGCTCACCTGCTTAAACCCCCCTTCTCCTAATTGCATCACTTTCTTGCCTCGCTAAGAAAAATTACCTTATGATGTGAAAATAAAGCAAAAGAAAAATGCATGTCTTTCAATGTCATGCTAGACCATCAGCCCTGCCCTGAAGAGGTCCCCGGGTCTGTGTCTCGCGACACTGTGCAGGAACAATGATTTCTGCAAGCACCTCTGAGAGAAAGCTGCCCTCCCATTCCGGCCTGATGCCAGAATGGGAGGGCAGCTTCCAAAAGGCCTTTCCAAGGATTATTCAATTACTCATATCTTTGCTCAACTCACCATTTACTATTTGGTCAGGACCTAGATCCCCTGAAGTTACTTGGAGATTTATGCGAGAGAACAATGGAAATTATTTCTGTCAGGAAAGATAACCTCAAAGGATATGATTGTGGAGGGACATAAAACCATTTTGAAAATCTAACCTACTAGCTGCCTTATTGGACATAATTTCTTCAATGGCTGTCAATACTGTACTTCAAAGGCTATCTGAGTCAGCTTGTCTACTGCTTGTTCCTTCCTTAATGACTTAAATAAATCTTTGACACATGTTTACTCTGTTTCCATTTTGGAAATTGGACAGTTTTAGAGGTTATTCCATAGAAAGACTCAAGTGGGCTCACTGGGTAGAGCCGAGTCCCATGTGCTGTTGGGCCTAGGCCTGACCTTTCAAGATGTAATTGAGAACAGCCTCAGTTTTCGTTATGACTGTGTGAAGTACATTTTCTTTTTGTGTGAAATATATTCTGACTTCTGGAAAATATTAATAAGTAGATAATATATTCTCTTAAATGCATTTATTTAGATTGATTTATAGATAATTATAACCACTTACCTATATCTAATATATTCTGAATTTCTAGAAAATAAACTAAACTTTTAATATTTTAGTTGTTCTGGTCTTTCAAGGGGGAAAAATGGCCTTCTCACAGAAACTACTGTTCAGAGAACTTTTCATTAAAAATCCAAGTTTACATAAGAAAAAAAATTTTTTTAAGATTGTTGCAGCTATTTGGGGTCTTTTGTGCTCCATATAAAATATTTTAATATTTGTTCCAGATCTGTGAAATGCACATTGGTATCTTCATAGGAATTGCATGGAATCTGTAGTTTGCTTTGGGTAGTATGAACATTTTAATGATGTTAATTCTTCCTATCCGCGTACATAGTACAGGCTTCTACTTATTTGTATTTTCTTCAAGTTCTTTCCTCAGTGTCCTATAATTTTCTGAGTACTGGGTCTTTTACATTGTGGGTTAAATTTATTTCCAAGTGTTTCTTTTTAAAGCAATTTTGAATGGGATTGTTTTCTTAGTTTCCCTTCTGATAGTTTATTACTGGTATATAAAAATGCCACTGATTTCTGGATATTTATTTTGTATCCTGCTACTTTATTAAATTCACTTATCAGTCCTAGTTTTTGTTGTTGTTGATGCCTTTTATTTTTTTCACTAGAGGCCCAGTGCACAGTGTCCCTCAGTTCAGCTTGCGCCGTCTCCAATCTGGGACCCCTCGAGAGATAGCTGACTGCCCATTTAGGCCTAATTCTACCGGGATCGGGCCTAAATGGGCAGTAGGACATCCCTCTCACAATCTAGGACTGCTGGCTCCCAACTGCTTGCCTGCCTGCCTTCCTGATTGCCCCTAACTGCTTCTGCCTGCCAGCTTGATCACCCCATAACCACTCGCCGGCAAGCCTAATTGATGCCTAACTGCTCCCTAGCCAGCCTATTTATCCCTAACTGTCCTCCCCTGCTGGTTTGGTCATCCCAAACTGCCCTCCTCTGTAGGCCTGGTAAATAATAACTGCTCATCCCTTCAGGCCTGGGTCCCCACAACTGCCCTTGTGGGCCCAATCACCCCCAACTTCCCTCCTCTGCTGGCCTGGTCACCCCTAACTGTCCTCTCTTGCAGGCTTGGTCACTCCCAATGTCCTTCACCTGCTGGTCATCTTGTGGTGGCCATCTTGTGTCCACATGGAGGCAAATATCTGTGACCACATGGGCGCAGCCATCTTGTGTGTTGGAGTAATGGTCAATCTGCATATTACTCTTTTATTAGATAAGATATTGTCTAATAACTATGGCTACGACTTCCAGTACTATGCTAAAATAAGAGTGGTGAAAGTGGACAGCCCTGTCTTGTTTCTAATTTTAAGGAAAATGCTTTAGCCATCACAAATAAAGACAATTATAGGCCTATATCTCTGATGAACATAGATGCTAAATTCTACAACAAAATATTAGCAAACTAGAGTCAGCAATACATTAAAAAGGTCATACACCATGACTAAGTGGGATTTATTCCAGGATGCAACGTTGGTACAATATCTGCACATGAATGAACATGATATACTACATAAACAAAATAAAGGATAAAAATTACATGGTCATATGAATAGATGTGCTCGGATCCAGCAGAGGACTCAGAGAGCCTGCAGGTTCTCCGCCCATTGGGTGAGTTGTCTCCTGAATCCAGCACCTGCCCTTGCTTTGGTAGAGGGTCTGACTTCAGTTGAGTGATGGGGGAAACAAGACATTTTGGGGGGGCTAGCAATCTGAATCTGTGCCAATAACCTACAGTACATTCTTGATAGCTTATAATTAAGTCACTGCCCCTTTCCCCACAATCTGGTCTAGCAAGACCTGTTTTCCTAATTACTCCCAATTTCCATAAAGAAGAATGTAACAGCTTAGCTAGAGGGGAGATCACTGGCACCACCCAGACCAGGCATTTAGATACCATCTAACTTCCCCTTTCTAACTGGCTCAGGAGGGGCTGTGGCAGCCCACCACAAAAGCCTGGTAGTTAGGAAACAGATAGAAAACAGAGAAACCAAAGGCTATAAAGCGAAAGCTTCCTCCCTATTGGCTTGCTCAGGATTTGGAGACCTGACCCCCTGAGTCACTGTACTAGTAGTACGCGTGAAACATCTGAAAATAAATGGGTTTATCCTGGACCTCCGAGTACTCCTATGTATTTTTCAGTGGCCTGGTAAATTCTGTAACATGAACTGTGTTTTAAAATCCTCAGGGCGGAATCAGGGTTGACAGAACCCAGGCTAAGGCAGGATGGGAGGGAAAAAATGGGTGGTTGGGTTTGATTATGGCTTTTCAATTGGAATTGCTGAGAGTCTGGGCAAAAAATCTTCACCAAATAAATGAACTGAACTCATTCAGCTCCGAAGATAAAAGGACACATCCTCCTTCCAGTCCGATTCTAGGGTGTTCTTAGGTGACTAAAAGCTTTGTGGAGGTTTCAGAAATGCAGAAATCCCATAGGAAAGTCCCAATGCAACTGTAATTAACTAAATGGTTCCTCTAGGGGGCCACCATTGAGAAGGCTATAAGGCTAATTCCAATATAACCCTGATATTTGGGGGGGATGGGGAGGTGAGGGGACTAGCAATCTGATTGTGTGCCAGCAAGCCCAGTGTACATTCTTGATAACCTATAATTAAGTCAGTGCCTCTTTCCCACAAACTGGACTTGCAAGACCTGTTACCTAAATGCTCCCATTTTTTCAGAGACCATAAATTAAGAAACTATTCCTGGAGAGGAATGCACAGTTCTGGAGGGGGGGAGGAGGGGGTTATTAGCGCTGGCACCAGGCCAGACCATTAGATATGGTCCCAAGACCCTCAACACCTGGGGCCTTTTTTGCAAAGTCCATGAAAGGACCAGAAGCATAATCCATATTTGGGGGACAAATTCCCCAGAAAAATATAAACGAGAAGGAAGCTCCCTGCATGTTACTTTGCTCAGACTTGGGAAATTATTCCACTGAGTCTGTTGGCATAATAAACTGTGTAACTCCTCCGGTCTGCTGCAACATCTGTTCCCTGGGCCAGGAAGCACAGCCGTGCTGGTCCTTTGGCCTCCAGTGAGTGGACTGGGCTTAGGGCCCCCGGGGCACAGGATAGGCCTCGGGGAGGAGCACTCTGCTGATTTTAGCAGAATTGAACCAGAGGACTCCGGGTGCTCCCAGACCTCAGCCTAGGACTCAGCCGGCATCTGGGGAAAGTGGACAGACACCTCTGGACCTGTCAATAGAAACGGTAAGGTAGGAGCCCCGCGTAATTAGGCCCACTCCGAGAGAGTGGAAGAGGAGCTTGATCACCTCCCGGCAAGTCATACGACTTTGTCAGGTAAATTAGTCAGGAATTGGGTGGACTATTTAAACTCTGAGTGAATGTCTGGTCAAAGTGTGTGAGTGTGGAAGGAGAGGACCTGCCCTCTCCTATTCTTTGTGCAGCTCCATGACCTTGGTTTTGGAGTCTGGGTGGGCCCTAACCTACAGTTCCATGATTTGTCATAAGGCATGATGGTGACTCACCCCACATGGAGGTGACCAGGCCCGGGATTTATACACCTTAGCTAAGACGAATCTAAGCTCCTAAGGGATGCAGCCAGGGAGGCATCTGAGTGGATCTGTGAAAACAGGTCACCCTCTTCCCTTGTCTGTCTCTTGACACTGATCATCATGGGGTCAGGACAAAATAAACCCACTGTCCTCAACTGCATGTTGAAAAATTTTTAAAAAGGATTTCAATGGGGATTATGCTACTAAAATGGATCCCAAAACACTGAGGAAATTCTGTGAATTAGAATGGCCAGTGGCTGTTGGAGTTGGCTGGCCCTCGGAAGCTTTTTTAGATGAAAGACTGGTCAGAGTGGTCTGGAATGCAGTCAAAGTTTCCCTAAATAGACAGCTGGTTAGAAATTGCTCAAACCTTGCCACCTTGGGTCCGGTTCTGCTTGTGTAAAAAGGGGCAGAGTAAGGTTTTAGTAGCAGGAGAAAAGAAGCAGGTAAGAGAAAAGAAACAGGCCCCTCAGAAGGGAACCCAACCCGCTATTCTGCAAGGACCCCCTGAGAAAGCCCTGCCAGTTTTACCACCTCCATAAGTGCCACAAGGGGCATCAAGTGCTCCCCACGCTGGTCTGGAAGGTCTGGAAAGTCTATAAACACTGCCCCCCTTCATCTCTCCTCAACCATGCTCTCTAGAGCAGTTAGGCGGTGCTTGCCTTCAGCCAACCAAGGATCCTAACTACAACAGGCACTTCAGATGCCTCTCAGGGAGATTCAGTGCCAAAGTACTTGTCGAAGATGGGACCTTGCAGTGGGGAGGGCAGGTCTATTATTATCAGTCCTTTACCACAACTGATATCCTGAATTGAAAACATCACACCCCAGCTTATTTTGAAAAACCTCAGGCCATGAGAGACCTCATAGAAATGATCTTCCAGACCCATTAGTCCCCCAGGGTGAAAACAGCTCCTTTTTACATTCTGAGGAGCACATGAGAATAGTAACAGAGACTCAGAGTGGCTTCAGAACCCGGCCCTGGCAGGGATATTAGAAACAGACCAATGGGCCAGGGAGGCCTTCCCAGATGAGGAACACGATTGGACCCAAAACTCAGAAGATGGAAAGGCCAGGCTAGAAAGATATCAGCTGGCCTTCCTCCAGAGGTTTAGGGCCAAAGCCAAGAAGCCCACCAATATGGCCCCCAAGTTACCTGAACCTCCAAAATACACTCCTTAGGAAGAGGAATGGGCTCAGCAAGAAGGGGGCAAGAGAATGAAGGAAGGCTGGTGGATACCTTCAGATGATAGGGTCTATGTTCCAGAACAGTTAGCCCATAAGGTAGTCCTCCAGCAGCATGAACTTACTGTTTAGGGAAGACTGCTTTAGAAGCTTTGTTAGGCAGATACTACCTAATTGCCCGTCTTCCCTCATGGTGTTCCTCAGTCTCTCAACATTGCCTCCTCTGTGCACAGAACAATGCCAAACAGGGTCCTGTGGGATCGATAGGGGTTCAGCACTATAGAGGGTGTTTTTCCCCCTCTTTCTCTCTCTCCCACGTCCAGCGTGGAGAGAGACTGGGTTCAGTTTCTGAGTAGAGGAGCTGAGGATTAAGAAAAATGAAGAATAAAGAAGAAAGACACAAGAGTAGGAATAAAAAGCTAGGGCCAGGTGGGCATCTGTTCTCCCTCTCCTGGAGACACAGCCACACACTGAGCCCACAAAGCTGCATTTATTTATATTCCACAATACAAAGATGCCTGAATCCAATCCCTGCCTCACCAATAGAAAGATGTGGATAGGAAGCCCAGAAGGTTGGTAAACAATCTTAATTGGCTCTGAAAGGTCAGAGCTAAAACGTTGTTAATTAAAGCAACTTCCCCAATCAAACAATCATGTAAATCCTTACCGATAAAATAGATAATCTGCCTATTACTGAAATTGCCTGCCCAAGGGCGATGGGTGCATCCCAAACCAGAACAAAAGGGATAGCCAGACACCTTGGATTTAGCCCACAAATAGATAAGGAATGTTCAAGGTGTCTTACCTAGGCCCCCCCCCCCCCCCCCCCCCCCCCCCCCCCCCCCCCCACGAGAGAGAGAGAGAGAGAGAGAGAGAGAGAGAGAGAGAGAGAGAGACAGCACTGTGGGCAAACTCCCTTTGAGGACCTAGAAGTAGATTTTACAGAAATAGGGCCTTGCAGAGGAAATAAATACATTCTAGTCTGTTTGCACCTTTTCAGGCTGGGTTGAGGCATATCCCACTAGCGCGGAAAAGGCAAGAGAAGTTACCAAGGCATTGCTGAAGGATATAATTCCATGATATGGAATGCCTATGACCAGAGGGTCTGATAATGGCCCAGCCTTTGTAGCAGAAATAGTACAACAGGTATCTAAGACTTTAGGAATTAAATGGAACCTACATACAGCTTATAGGCCTCAGAGTTCAGGGAAAGTAGAGCACATGAACCAGACTCTCAAGCAGGCTATGGCTAAGTTATGCCAAGAGACAACCCTACCCTGGACAGATATCCAGACCCAGAAGCCCACCAGGGTGGACTGAAAACAGCTCCTTGTACTCTGGTGCCCCAAGGGCCAGGGTAGGTTTCTCTCCCTTTGAAACTCTATATGGCAGACCCACTCCCTTAATTTGGCCAAGGAATATTTGGGGGAAATAGGGAACTTATAAATTCAGAAGCAACTAAAAGGACTTGGAAAAACTTGGTTCACAGATGGGTTACTGATTGGTTATCCATCTCTCTAGGAACAGTCATACATCCTTATAAACCTGGAGACCAAGTTTGGGTGAAGGATTAGAAACAAGAACCCCTCAAGCCTACCTTGAAAGGACCCTATCCAGTCATATTAACCACACCCCCAGCTTTCAAAGTTGCAGGATTGAGCGCCTGGATTCACCACTCGGGTGTGAAGGCAGCTCATCAGCCAAGCAGCGAACAGTCTGAGTGGAAGGTGACCCCAGATCTTGAAAATCCCCTCTGGCTGTGCCTCAACAAGGAAACAAAGACCTCATCATGAATTGCTGGACCACTCCTTGTCATGTCATCCTTGGCTACATTTGCCTTGCCTAGTCATAATATTACTCTTTGTCCTAGCGGTTCACTGCTGTGGACCCCACAGAACAGAAATAGAAGGAATAACATGCTCCCACTAATAATATCAGCTAGCACATACTTGCCTCTCTTAGGGGCCACTACCATGTGTCCTTGCTTAGAGACTCGCTACCCAAATATGCTAGACCAGATAGTCTACAGGAGAAACCAATCAAGCTAGGTTTTTGTTAGCTATACTTATCAGCCTGTGGCATGTTGCTACTTCACTACCCAATGCATGTGTGTGTGGGAAGGGGCAAGGATTGTATTGGATGAGAAGAATTAAGCCCAGACAAAATGGGCAGGACGCATCTGTCAAGGAAAGCCAGACTCAGTAACTTGTTGGTTACTCTGATGGGGGGGTGGAGGGGGGGGGAGAGGGGAAAGGGTCCAGAACCAAGCCCAGGAGGCAGATATTAAAGATACTATCAGGCATCTGCTTGAACATAAAGCACCCAGATTACCTAAACTGAGGACTCAGTCACAGAAGCAATATGATCTAGACATCCCCCCCCCCCCCCCCCCCGGGCCCCGCGCGCCACCTGGCCGGCTTTATCAGCTCCTCAGTTCAATCCACCACCTCCTTAATATTACCAGCCCTTATTTGGCTAGGGACTGCTGGCTTTGCCTCCCCTGGGAACCACTCCTGTTAAGGGCTACTCCAGTAAACATAACTAAACCAGGGAACTTAACAGAAGAAATAATAGGACCTATCACAGCCGATGTGCACCTAACTAATGTTGCCCCTATTTGCTTCAACAGTGCCCAGGGCCAACACCCAACAGGTTGCCTCCCAGATGAATTATGTAACTCTACCCTCAAGTCTGAAAACACCACCTACCCCTGGTGTCCCCTGCAAGAACATTCTACGTGTGTGGGACCATGTTTACCTCTGCCTGCCTGCAAACTAGACAGGAGTGTGCACTCCTGCCTATCTAACCCCAGATATGTCTATTATACCCAACAACCAATCCATTAAGACCCCCCCCCCTTAAAGCAGTAACTAGATATGAGGGATCTGCAAGTAATCCCCCTTCTAATAGCGTTCAGAATTGTGGGTAGCATAGGAGTCGGGATATGGGGAATAGCTCACTCTGTCTCCTCTTATCAAGTTTTGACCCAAGAATTTTCAGGAGACATGAGAGAGTAGCTGAGATCCATTAGGATCTTATAGGATCAAGTTGATTCCTTAGCCACAGTAGTACTACAGAATAGAAGAGGATTAGACTTCTAACACCAGAGAAAGGTGGGATCTGCCTCTTCTTAGGAGAAAAGTGCTGCTTTTACGCTAACCAGTCAGGCATTGTCAGGGATAAGGCAAAAGATCTAATTAAACAAGCAATGAAAAGAAGACAGGAGCTGTCTGAGTCCTGGGATATTTGGGTTGGGAAGGGGGAGGAGTCTGGAAATGTCTTATTCCATTGGCAAGATCACTGTTAATGCTACTCATAGCTGTAACATTAGGACCATGTCTTCTAAATGTTTTAACTCACTTTATCTCAGCTCACCTAGATGCCTTTAAACTTCAGATAATCCAACAAACCAGAAGAATTCTCTACAAACCCCTTAGAGAGGAAGAAAAGGGATGCTAACCCCTTGGTCATTGCTCCTTATCAGCAAGAAGCAGCTAAAAGTGGTCATCCTCCCTGTTCAGCATAACATCCCATAGTCATTGAACCACAAGGCTAAGCAAAGCTTGTGGGACAAGTTAGTGGAGGAATGAGAAGGCTAAAAGGCTAATTCCAATGTAACCCTGATATTTGGAGGGCGGGGGAGGGCTAGTAATCTGAATCTGTGACAGTAAGCCCAGTGTACATTCTTGATAATTTATAATTAAATCACTGCCTCTTTCCCAGAAACTGGTCTTGTGATTTGTTACCTAAATGCTCACATTTTTTAGAGGCGATAAACTATGAACTGTGCCCAGCCCCAGAAGGGGTGGGTTATTAGTGCTGGCACAAGGCCAGACCATTAGATATTGTCCCAAGACCCCTAATAGTTGGGGCCTTTTTTTGCAAAACCTGGGAAAGAACCAGAAGCATAATCCACATCTGGGGGACAAAGCCCCCAGGAAAAAATATGAAAGAGAAGCTCCCTGCATGTTACTTTGCTCAAACTTGGGAAATTATTCCACTGAGTCTGCTGGCATAATAAACTGTGTAACTCTTCCAGTCTTCTGTTTGTAGAGATAGGCGACTGGTCTTAGCATTAGGATAATGCTGGCTTCATGGAATGAGCTTGGAAGTGTTCCTTCCTCTTAAATTTTTTGGAATAGTCTGAGTATGATAGGTTTTAGTTCTTCTCTGAATGTGTGGGTAAAACTCCCCTGTGAAGCCACCTGGCCCTGGGATTTTGTTTGCTGGAACTTTTTGATGAGTGCTTCAATTTCCTCCATAATTATCAGCGTATTGAGATTTTTAGATTATTCCTGATTGAGTTTTGGAATGTTGTATTTTTCTAGAAATATGTCCATTTCCTCTAGGTTGTCTAGTTTGTTGGAATAGAGTTGTTCATAATATCTTTTTGTAATCCTTTGTATTTATGTGGAGTCTGTTGTTATTTTGCCTCTTTCGTTTCTGATTTTGTTTACTTGGGTCCTTTCTCTTTGCTTCTGGGTGAGCCTGGCTAGAGGTTCATCAATATTTATTTTAAATATATATTTTATTGATACTTTACAGAGAGGAAGGGAGAGGGATAGTTAGAAACATCAGTGAGAGAGAAATGTCAATCAGCTGCTTCCTGAAAACTTCCTATGGGGTATGTGCCCACAACCAAGGTACATGCCCTTGACTGGAATCAAACCTGGGACCCTTGAGTCTGCAGGGTGATGCTCTATCCACTGAGCCAAACTGGTTAGGGTGGTTCATCAATCTTATTTACCCTTTCAAAGAACCAGCTCTTTATTTCATTGATCTTTTGAATTGTTTTTTTGGTATCTATTTCATTTATTTCTGCTCTGATCTTTGTTACCTTATTCCTTCTACTCGCCATGGGCTTTTCTTGTTGCTCTCTTTCTATTTTTTTTAGTTGAGGAGTTAGATAGTTTATTACCAGTTTTTATTGTTTTTTTAAGTAGGCCTATAGAGCTATGCACTTGGGAAGCATATCTTGATTTTGAAATTAGAAGCTTCTAAAGAAAATCATAGAAAAAATTATTCCAAAAAGAAATAAATTAATAAGAAATTTTAAAGACTGCCTCAGAACTATTCTGAAGTGAATAAATGTCTACACCCCACTTTCCTCCCAATAAGAAATATGCCCCTCACTCTTTCCTTCAGCTTCATAGTCCTATACATAATTTTCCAAAGGCTTTGATAGCTTAAAGGCTTTGGAACATTGCTAGATTAAGCAATAAACATCTAAACATTTTGAAGTAACAGAATACTGAAACATTAATTATTTGAGTTTGCCTCTTAGGGAAAATATAAAGAGTAGATTTGAATCTATTAATGAATAAGTCTAATACTTTATTTGAAATATATCCTTAAAAATGTGAAAACATTATTAATCTAAGAAATGCTAAATATTTAACATGACACCTAAAAATTTGAGGCCTCTAAAAGATAAAAGTTCGAGTTAAGTTAGAAGAAATTATATGGTTATGATAATAGAATGTGTAAAGTATGGAAATATATTTTTGAGGAAAATAATTCTTGTGTTTTCTCTAAATAAATTAGTAGTTTACAATATATTATAGTCTTTATGTTTATGTGTATCTGTGTACTATGTGTGGTAAAATTTCAACCTAGGATATAATATTTTATTGGCCTGATTTTTTTAAAAAAAGAATTCTATAGTCTGAACAAAATTTTTATTTATTTATTTATATTTTAATTTTTCAAAATAAATTTTTATTGTTCAGATTATTACAATGTTCCTCTCCCTCCTCCCCCCAGCTTCCCTCCACCCGGTACCCACCCCACCTTCTGCTCTTACCTCCCCCCACTGTCCTCATCCATAGGTGTATGGTTTTTGTTCAGTCTCTTCCTACATCTCCCACACCCCCTTCCCCCCCACAAAGAATTGTCAGACCACACCCTTTCTATGCCCCTTACTCTATTATATTCACCAGTTTATTCTGTTAGTCAGATTTTTAATTCACTTGTTGATAGACCTGTATTTGTTGTTCATAATTTTTAACTTTACCTTTTTCTTCTTCTTCCTCTTCTTAAAGAATACCTTTCAATATTTCATATAATACTGGTTTGGCAGTGATGAACTCCGTTAGCTTTTTCTTACCTATGAAGCTCTTTATCTGTCCTTCAATTCTGAATGATAGCTTTGCTGGGTTAAGTAATCTTGGTTGTAGGTCCTTGCTATTCATCACTTCGAATATTTCTTGCCATTCCCATCTGCCCTGCATAGTTTCTGTTGAGAAATCAGCTGACAGTCATATGGGTGCTCCCTTGTAGGTAACAAACTATTTTTCTCTTGCTGCTTTTAATATTCTCTCTTTGTCTTTTGCTCTTGGCATTTTAATTATAATGTGTCTTGGGGTGGTCCTCTTTAGATTCCTTTTGTTTGGGGTTCTGTGTGCTTCCTATACTTTTAAGTCTATTTCTTTCACCAGGTGGGGGAAGTGTTCAGTCACTATTTTTTAAAATAGGTTTTCAGTATCTTGCTCTTTTTCTGGCACCCCCATAATTTGTATGTTGGTATACTTGAGGTTGTCCCAGAGGCTGCTTACACTATCTTCAATTTTTTGGATTCTTTTTGCTTTTTGCTTTTCCGGCTGAGTGTTTTTTGCTTCTTTGTATTTCAAATCTTTGACTTGATTCTTGCAGTCCTCTAGTCTGCTTTTAGGTCTCTGTATAATATTTTTCTATTTCAGTCAGTGTATGCTTAATTTCTAGTTGGTCCTTTTTCATCTCCTCAAGGGTCTTGTTAAATTTATAGGCCTTTTCTAGGAACCTCTAGAAAAACCTTATAACCATGGTTTTGAACTCTGTATCCAGTCATTGTTTTCCTCCATTTCTTTCAATTGTGATCTGTTTCCTTGTCTCCGCATTTTGGCTGCTTCCCTGAGTTGGTTGAGCAGCTTTTTGTGGTAGGTGTTCTCTAGGGGACAGTGGCTCAGCCTTCCCAGTTACCAGAGGTGGATACTCTTGGTGCACCCCTTTATGGGCAGCACTATCTTGTTGAAGTTAAGCCTAGATTGTTGTTGGTATCACAGAGAGGGGTTGACCTCCGGACCAATTGGCTGTGAGGATCAGTTGTGTCTAGCTGGGAGAGCCACTGTGCTCAGCTTGGATGGAGTTGAGTCTCAGGCTAAGCAAACAGACTTGGTTTTCTGTCAGCCCTGCCCTAAGCAGTGCCTGGAACTCCGTGTCCTGTGGCAATGACTACACACACCTCTGAGAGAAAGCTACCCTCAAGTTTTGCATGCTGCCAAACAGCCCAGTTTCTCCCCAAATGAATCTGGATAGCTAAAGTCTCACCCAGAACTGGAATACAATGCAGTCTGGAGGTTTTGTTTTCCTCTGAATGAGAGAGCCAGCCATGTGCCCTCATTACAAGCTCGCGCACCTCTGCAGCTCCCGAATCTCAGTGTGTTTCCTCCTGACAATCCAGTTTCACTCCGTATGAGTCTGGGTTCACCAAGGCTTGCCTGGCACTAGTGTACAGTGCAGTGGAGAGCTTTTGTCTCCCTCCCCTTTCGAGAAAACCATCCAGGTATTCAGCTGCTCGCCCTTTCCGCTGGCATGTGTCTCCATGTCTCCACACCTCTGTCTCTGCGTCTCAGCACCTATGCCCTCTGAGTCTCAGTGTCCTTTTATCTTTCCTTCTAGTTGTAGAATTTCCACTCAGCCAGCTTTCTGGTGGTTCTGGATGATGTCCGTTTTGTCTTTTAGGTAGTTTTGTCTTTTAGGTGTAGTTTTGAAATTGTGTGAGGCAGCAATATAGGTGTTTACCTATGCCGCCATCTTGGTCCCTCCCCGAACAAATTTTTAATATTAAAACCAGTTTAGGCTTAATTGATGTCTTTTAGAATAATTACAAAAAGTGTATAATATAATATTTGGATCGTGTATATTTGACAGTCTCCAAGTTAAATTTTAAGACTTTATAAATAGCTTTGGGACATTTCAAGGGCTCTCAAATGACTCAAGGGTTTATTCTCTCTTCTTAAAAGAAATATTTTTGAACTAAATTAGACCAATTTAATATACTTGAAAATACATGGGAAATTTTGTCAAATAAAAATTATTAACTATTATATATATTATTATTTTATTATATACACATATTTTATTAAAATGAATGTTATAGAAATTTTAGTCTACTTCAGAAAGAAACTTGCAAAAATTCAAAACCAAGTTTAAACAGGAGACTCTCAGGGGTAACAGGTATCAGTCAGGGACACCAGGCAAGCTAAGAGTGATGATTCCCTGTTCGGGCATCTGCCAGCAATACTCTGGGTATTTGCATTTGACATATTAGGAGTTTATGAATTATTTTCAATGATCAATACACTGTTTGAAATAAACCATGTGCCCTGTTTTAAATCTTGCTTTATATACTGAAATTATAATTTGAATCTAAAAGTATACACATTTTATATTATTCTCTATGTCATTTCACAGTAATTATTATTACCAATAAATTGTTGTCTTGAAATATTATATTTTATAGTAAGGAAAAGTTTTTATCAAATCTATAACCATGCGACTTTTAAATTTTTCCTTTGCTTTACTCTGATGCCTTTATAGATATATCATTAGAAAAATTTTTGCAAAGAATTCTGAATTACTCTAAATTGCAGGCTTCTAAACAGGTCATATCTTTGAAGTGGATGAAAATTTATAGAAATTCAAGAAATAACTAAATACAAAAAATAACCTACTGGCAAATAATCAGGGTAAACAAAATTAATCATGAAACTAAATGAATTGAGAATAATTATTCTTATAAGTCTGTTTAAAATATTGTTAATTTTTAAATCTTTCGTTTCCCAAATATAAGGAAAACTAAGAAACAGACATTCTGCTTTGTAGAAACTAACAAATTAGTAACTCAAAAATTCAAAGACTATGACAACCCGGAGATTTTTGTCCATTGGAAATACATGAACAAAAGACTCTCTCCAACAGTGTTAAAAAGACCTTACCTTATCAGATACCTAACCATGAATGGACATTTGCCCCTGTCTCTGACATTCACCTTCATCTCAAGGATGAGAAACTGCTGACTATGGGGAATGTAGACAGCCATCCCAAGGCATCAACAAGTCCTGTATACTCACAAATTAATACTGCTCAAACCTTGTTCTTCTATCACCCAATTGTTATTAATTAAATTTATATGAAATAATTTTTATACTGCCATTATTCTCCTTATGCTTTCCTAGTAGAAGAATATCTGTCTCCCTAGACCCATTTTCCTATTAAACATAAAAAATTTAACTTGGGTTCCTTATAACCTTTCTCACCTACTAGAGAGTGATATTCTAATTATCACCTATGATAATAAAGCTAATGTTTTGTTGGCCACACACTAGTGGTCTTGTACTCTCAATATAAGCTTGGTGCATTTTTTTTAAGCTATCTATATATATAAAATCCTAAGTTGCCATTATGACCAAAAGACCCAAATGACCAGAATGAATGGTGGACCAGTCAACCAGTCGCTATGACATGTACCAACCACCAGGGGGTAAACGCTCAATGCAGGAGCTGCCCCTCTGTTGGTCAATGTGTTTTCACAGCCAACTTCCTAAGTCAGGCAATCAACCATGGTCTATCCCTTGGCCAGCTAGTCCCCATCCGTCCCTGGTGCTAAACCATTCATAGACAACCTGTTTCTGGGTTGAAGTTTCATACATAGCAGAGCAGCTTCCTCCTTGCAATCTATTAAAAGTCAGCCCTTGACCAAATGTTTTACTCACTCCTGTACTCTCCCTTCCCCAGGGGGCCACCCAGGGAAGGGTGAGGAAGGCTGGGAACCACATGGTGGCAAGGCACCAACAGTGGTATCAGCGTCTAGCGTCTGTTCCTTCCATACCTGGCTTGGCAACTGTTACCTCCTCTCCAAATCCCACCAGAGCCTTTGGGCCTCAAGCTAGGACAGGGAACCAGGGGTGGGTAGTGGCAGACATGGCCCCTTTTCCAGGGAGGTCAAGGACCAGCTCCCCCTTTGGGCAGGAGGCCAACCTCCTGCAGTACCTCTCCGCTCTCTTCCCCCAGGCCGGCAGGCCTCTATCAGCCCAACCCTGATTGGCTCAGCCCTGACCAGCCCTGATTGCTGGCCAGGTCTAGAAACCCCACCCATGCACAAATTTGTGCACTGGGCCTCTAGTATCTATTATGAAGGACTTACCTTAGACAAACCTCTCAAAGAACACCTCCCTAATAATTCCCCTGGTAGAATTATATATAAATCTTATCAAGATAAGTATTTTTGATGAATATTGTCTAAATATAGGAATGAATAAAGTAACTGACCAGAAAAAAAACAAACAAACTTCTGAATAATAACAAATACTAGTTTCCCCTCAAATCTTTCCTTGTGTAATAGTAGATATTTTCTGCTTCTAACCAGTGTTCCTGATTTATTATCGTTACTTTTGTTCCTGATATGTAAATATTATATTAAATGCAGAAAAACAAAACTTGACGAACAACAAGAAGACTCGAATCATAATGGCTCAAAAATTAGAAATAATCCAGAATACTTTTTAACAAGGACATATAGACTCTGTCTCCCATTTACCTGCTCTTTTTTAATAATAATAATTGGACCTTAAATGCCATCTAAGGTTATGGTCTTGCCCCATCCCCAGTGGTCCACCCTATGCAATAAGACAAATGCTGACATCGAGACTTCCTAGGAATGAGCCTTCCTAGCACAGTGGGACTCAGTTATCCAACCAGAAGGTTGGTTGTCAGTGCATCCTCTGGATTGATTTATGACCAAAAGGGGGATGTGCGAACAAAAGGGGGCATATGCTAACTTAATTAGTTCAGGAAAGGCCTGCATGGCCCTTGTGCAAACTCCAAGACCTAAAATAATCACAAAGGATGGTCTAAAAACTAAATATTTGACTACAAACAAGTTATAGTGGGTAGTCATGCCCTAGGCCAGTATTTTCCCTGACAAAGATCAACTTAGATCTTTACTGAGCCTCTTGTCTTTTTGCATCTAAGATAATATACCTGTGAAATGTCTGGGTAACTTCCCTTTTTTATTCCGGACCCCTCAGGGCACAAGAAATGGCACCAGGGCATTCTCATTATTATCATGTTAATTGTCATCTATTAACCACGTTAACTATCCTGTATTCATCTATGTAAAAGAAGCTTATGTCCATCATTTCACTTTTTATCCTATCCCAGAGGTTTCTCCTCTTGGCTTTTTTCCACTTCCTTAATCTATCACCAAGAATTTCATGTAATGCACTTAGGTATTTTCCTTTTAATGGTCATTTATAAAAACTAAGTATAAACTCCCCATTCTCCAGAGCGTTATCTCAATTCATTAAGGTTCTGCTTCTTGGCATATGTCGACAATTGGGCTCAAATGAGCTCACAGAAATTCTTTACAGGTTTCAGTGGCATTTTATATTAATACATGCCAAGCATGCGCATGTATATATTTACATAACATTGCTTATTATTGTTATACATTATAAAAAGCTGAAAAAGAGTAAGTGGTTTAGGTAGATGAGCTATAAATGCTGTAATCTACTGTCTGGCCATATATTGACATAATACTTCTTACTGTCTATGTATCCTTTTTGTATGTGGTTGCATCTTAGATGATAAGTTCCCAAGGCTATGAGATCACATGTATGACTTTATTCCCTGCATCTTTGATGCTTCCCCAGAGGTGAATGGGTCTCTTATAAGTGCTTTTTGATGGGAATAAAACAAAGGAAGAAATATTTCTGGAAGCGGACGTTCTGGAAACTGCCAGAGAAAGCTGTTCAGAGGTCAGAGAGTGACTATTCTTCTGTCTGAAAGGACTTTAAAGAAATCGTCTCTCTGAGGGGGGATGATTCAGCACATCTCTGCCTTTAAGCCAGTCCAGATGCTTCCTTGAGGCTCTGCATGGGGAGGCATTATCAGTGTTACTACCTAGGAAGATTTCTGCAACAGTTTGTGTTTCTTTTGGCAGATAAAGCTAGAGAATGGCCAAGAAGGGATATGACATAAATTCAACAATTTAGTTCTGAAAAACCCGTGATTTCAAAGATGATTATTTCTTGTTAGAGCTTTGTTTTTCCTCCTTGGTCATAACAACTGGACTTCCCAGGGAATGTTTCTCCTTGCAAATTAAGGAAATTTCCAGAGCCAAATTTCAAGACTTTCCTGAACAGGAAAAAACAATGAAAGGAGAGTAGGCATGGCTTTGAATAGTAGACAGTAACACTACACAAAAAGATAATTATTCCTAACTAAGAAATGCTATTTTTGAAAAATAATATTTTTTATTATAGAGGAAAATCTAACACTTTAATGGAATATGTATTTGAAGGTTCTTAAAAACACAGTTTTAATACTTAGAGGAGATGGGAATGAGACTGTGTAGAGATTAAATTTATTTCTAAAGTACATTTGAAACGAAGCTAGAGATATAGATTAGACAGCCTTTGACCCAGTTTGGCCTCGTGGTGTAATAAACAACCCAATTGCCCTTGACTTCTGGCTCTTTGTCACCCAAGGGAAGTTACATTTTAAGCTTCAGCTTCCTCTTTGGTCAGTTGGGGTAATCACTCCAAACTCATCTCAAAGCTGTGAGGATATATAATTGGACAATCAATTTGTCCACACTGCCACTACTTGAGCCAATTAAGCAGAGACAAGGTTGAATTGTATATTAGTGTTTATTCCAATACTCTAGTGTTATAGGAGAGCAGCAGGTCATTCACAAAAATCTGCTCTGCCTCTCCCCATAAACCAGATGCTTATATTGGGTAGAAGGACAAAGATTACATGGGGAAGTAGGCAAAAGGGTATGCCAGACGTGCAGTTTATAGGTAATAGGGGCTGCAAAGGCCTGCCAGTATGCAAAGGCTGGGGATCTTCAAAGGGCTAGCTATATGCAAAGGGCTGGTGGCTCTGCTTTCTGCCAGTAGGTTGTTAATCTTTCCGTGATAATAGGCAGCTCCCTGATGGGGAGGATGGGCTGCATTTCCAGGTGAGGTCCTAAGTCCTGTGTAACTCCCAGCCAGGTTAGAATGTGCCTTCTTTAATCAGAACAAAACAATCATGGCGAACAGAACATGATTAATATTTCTTACAATTATAGCCGGTCTCCAACATTCTATTTCTGCCCCTATCAGATACATTAAATAGGATAATAATAATAATAGCTAATATTTTTTGAGAGCTTACTATGTGTCGAGCGCTGTATTTAAGGACTTAACACATATTCTGTCATTAATGCTCACAACAAACTCTGAGGCAAAAACCACTTTTCTTATCATCTTGCAGATAGGGAGACTGAGGCACAAAGAGATTAAATTACTTGCTCCAGGTCTCACAGCTAGTAAGAGGTGGAACCAGTGGTCAAATCCTAGTGGTCTGGCTTCAGGACTCTGTGCCTAGACACAACGCTATATCTCCTTCCCAGATGATGTGTGTGGAATATCTAACAATATCTGGCACATAGTATGTATTCAATTTTAATTGTATTTGAACAATTCATGGGCAAGCCTAGCATTTCTACACAACCCAGAGACCTTACAATAATACCTGTATTATTAACATGGTCAATGAAAAATACCTCAATAAAAGGAATACATCATTCACAAAATGTCATGCTGTTCTGCCTGGACTAAAATAAATTCATAATTAAGTTTTAAATGATAAAGCTACCTCCTGCTGAGCATCAGATGGTGCTTCTTTCTGCTAGCTTGATTGCCAACTTCTGTATTACTTGCCACATCTTCCAGTTAAAAGAATTTTTCCGGTAAATTATATATGCATTCTGAGTATCCTTTGGCTATTTATAGTAGAACCATCCATCCTTTTGTTTGTTTGTTTGTTTTTGTTAATCCTCACCCGAAAGAGGCTATTTTTCCATTGACTTTTTTTTTTTTTTTGGAGAGTGAAAGGGAGGGGAAGAGACACGGAGCGAGGAACATCAATGTGAGAGGGATACATTGATTAGTTGCCTCCCACACTTGCCCCAATCAGGAATCAGTGTGGGGGGTCAAGCCTGCAACTGAGGTGCATGCCCTTGATCATAATCAAACTCAAGACCCTTCAGTCCTCAGGCTGAAACAGCCAAACCGGCTAGGGCTGTTCATCCTTTTTAAAACTTCCATTTGTTTTTGTCCCCTAAGTATAGGACATCATGCTAGGTCAATCTTAAAAAGATGGAGAAGATAAGATGGTAGGTACCCCCCCCCCCCAACTGGTGGGCGGAGTTATGATGTAATTGACATCTGCCGCAGAGACATTGAGCCACCAACCAAGCACATACCAGAGTGCCTTGTGTCCCACCCCTTCCCGTTTCGCCCTGGACCCAACCCCTACCTGTTCCGGCCCTTAAATGGTGTCTCAGTGCACCATGTGGCACCTTTTCTCCCGGACTGTTCTCCCAGGCAGTCTGGGAGGCAGTCCGACTGGGTCCCCTCTTTTCCCCTTCCCCTAGTTTCTCTGCCTTCACCCCGCACTTGAGCTCTTTCTCCCTTGGGAAGGGTCTCCTCAATAAAGTTCGTGTCCTGATACCTTCTCTCTCTCTCTCTCTCTCTCTCCTCCTTGTTTCATCTTTCATAAGATATGTCTAATGGGAAGCTTACATTTTACTGACATAGTTAAAAAGCCTATTTGTAGAGTTTGACATGCTAGAATGTGCCTTCTTTATAACCTGGATAAGCTAACCTGCTCAGAGGGGCTTCTGCACTATGTGACTTGCCCTCTTAGAAAGAAGCTCCTTTGACTGCAATCAAATGTCTTTTAGTTCAGGTTCTTTATAAGGATACTAGCTCTTTTCTCTAGAAACTTTTTGTAAAGATAGCAGAAGGGATTAGTTGAGTTGGTAGAGAAACTCCTGTTATTTTTTCAATTCTAATCATTATTATCTACAATGTGCAGGGCATTTTAGATTCAATAATAACAAAATAGAGCTCCAGCCCTCCAGGAGCCTACAGTCTAGGTAAGGATCGGCAAGGTATGGGCTGAAACTCATCCAGCCCTCTACCTGCTTTTGTAAGTAAAGGCTTATTAGAGCATAGCCACACCCATTCATTGAAGGATATTCTGTGGCTGCTTTGAGGCACATCAGCAGAGTTAAGTAGTTGCAACAGAGACTGTATGGCCCCAATGTCTCAAACGTTTGCTATTTGGCCTTTTGTAGGAAAAGCTTGGCAACCCTGGTCTGGAAGAAGAATCCTATGAAAAGGATTATATTACTGGTATATTATGTAACTCAGATGTTAAACAAGTAGGAGTACACTCTATAACCACAATATACTCTTCTTTTAAGATTTATTCAGTGGGGGAATAAATTTTCCTGTTGCTGGATTAAAACGTGAGCTGTCCTATGACTTTTTAAAAGTTATTCTTAAATAACAATTTCTACAGTAATTTTAAGTTGTAAAATATGGTCCCCATTCTAGGTGCCCGATTCCATGTAAAACCTTCCAACTTCATTCAGAGTGGTAATTCCTCTCCTGCTTGTTGCCTGCCTTGTGAGAAATGGTTTCTTCTGCCTCTCTCTGGCAGCTTCCATTATTCCAAAGCTGGTGCAGCGTCGGGGTGGGAGTGAGGAGACTGTCACCGGAGTAGGAAAGTTTTATGTAACTGGCACTGTCATATACAACATACTAGTGCTTTCTGAAATTGGTAGTTGTTGTAAGCTCTTTATCTTGTGAGACACTTCTATGGGTTATTTAGGACCCCATTGACTCCACAGAGGTCTCTTACCTGGGTGGCTATTTTTCTGGTTCAGCTGGTCATTTACTTTTTTGCACCTCTTAAAGTAACTTGTTCTAAGCTGACATTTCTCTCTTGCTCTTGCTCTTGCCCACATCAGATTCACGGCAAGCTCCTCATTTTGTCTGTTCCGATAAACTCCAGACATGCGAACTGATACAAGAGTCTCCACTTGTTTTGACTTACCCTTCAGCATCTAGCCAACCTGTCTCATCCAGTTAGAGTTCTTAATAGAGAGTCAGATGACAATCTGGTCTGTAGCATCCTCCAACTTCCAGTCCAGAAACTCATATTAAAGTTTCTGAATACTTGCGTAGGCCACTTGCTTTCAACTGGCTTTGAAGGGAAGGAGTCCTAGCATAGCTCTCTTCATAAAAATTGTTCTCACAAATCCATTTTTGACTTATTCAGTAGCCTCAAAGTAAGAAAGGGACTTGAGAATTTAACCAGTTAATTCTTTTTGCAAATCCTACAGAGATGTCTATTTCACTTGGACAATGATGTTTAATATATGTTGGTGACTCAGTCAAAATTTCTAACTTAATATATTAAGTAACTAAATTTGAAGGAATTTGGACCAAACAAAAAAAAAAACAGATAAGTTATGGTGAGGTTGGAAGTTTCTAAAATGAAGAGAAATGAGAACACTAAGTTCCCATCACTGTGAGATGGGGCCTTAAGACATTTTTATTCACCTATCAAAGACTGGAGTGACTTCATTAGTTCAGAAGACTTGGGAATATACATTCAATGAAATTTACAATGGATTATAATATATTGAAAACAGAATTTTAAGCCTGGATGGAGCCATTTTCATTTTTAAAAATTCCCTGTGGCCACAGTATGAAGATTGAGGGGGTGATGTTGGAGACTGGGAGATGCTGTTATGGCAATCCAAGTGAGAAATTATAAAAAAGTAAATTACTGCTTTGACATTGGAATAGAGATGAGAAGACAATGTTCAAGACAGTTACAAGGCAATATATCCAGTAATTGAAAATGGATTGGAAGTTGAGGAAGAAGATAAAAGTTCATTTCAAGTTTCTGCCTTATGCAACTGGAAGAATTTTAAACCTACCTCCTGAGATTCAAAAGAACATATTTATGGAGAAAAGGTGCCTATTTCTTTGATGGCTAAGGAAGAAAACTATGAGAAGAAAGGCAGAAAAAAGATCTTGAGATGGGTTAGACTAGGCTAGTTGAAGGGAGAAAATTCAGAGTACGGCTTTAGTCCTAAACTGGAGTCTATATTAATTCTTCATACCAATAGTTGTCTATTTGAATATGGTTGCTTAATCTTCACTGTATAACACAATATTACTGTGGCATTGTTAGATTAATATTAATACTATTAATCCTATAAGAAGGAACCTAATGGCAAGTGAAAATGATGTTAAAAATCACTGGTAAAAAAAGGTGTCATATTAATCCTTCCATTGAAATTCTCTTGCTTTGCTTCCCCCGCTCCCCCTATATTCTATTGCATCTGTATACTCATTCCTCCTTTTATATTCAACTTGAATGCTAGTTCTGGTAGAAGACTGTATATCACTAAGGCTCCCCCCAAACAGCAATCCCACAGGGAAAGCACATGACAGAGGGCAGCCAATTGGAATACCCAAGCCATCTTGTACCCAGTGATTGGTTCAGGAATAAGTATGTCTCAAGCAGCACCAATCAGATTCTTTCCTTTGATTGCTCTAAGGACATTGGAGGAGAACAGTTGTCTTTCTGCTGGACTTCCTAAATACTGAGTGATAGAGTTTGTGGTTACCAGGTGCCATTTTGTTTCCTCTATTGAGACCTTGAATCAAATTGCACTTTTGGATTTTCCCAGTTATGCTAGCCAATATACACCAGATTCCCCACCTTTTTGAACTTTCCTAATACAGTTTGAATTTTATTCCACTTGCAAGCAAGAGAGGTCTGAATACTTCCCTAGCGTCCTAGACAAAGTCAGCGACACTCTCGTTTATGGCCCCTACTGCCATATTGAGATATTGCATACCATATACTTCACCATTTTAAGTATAATTCAGTGGGTTTTAGTATGTTCGTAGAGTTGTGCCACTATCACCACTATCTAATTTTATAACACTTTAATATTAGTATACATATTAGCAGTAACTCTTCATTACCTCCTTTGGCAACTACTAATCTACTGTATGTCTCTAGAGTGCCTATTCTAGATATTTCATAAAAATGAAATTATACAATATGCACCATTTGTGTTTGGCTACTTTCATTTAGCATGATATTTTCAAAGTTCATCCATGTTGTAGCATTACATCATTACATCATTCCTTTTTATACACAAGTAATTTTTCACATTTGGTTATTCATTTATTGGTTCACATAGATCTGGGTTGTTTCTACTATTTGGCTATTAATAATGTTCTATGAATATTTGTATACAAGTTTTTTTATTTACATATGTTTCCAATTCACTTAGATACATATCTAGGAGTGGAGTTGCCAAGTCATGTGGATAACTATATTTAACCTTTTGAGCAACTGCCAAACTATTTTCTAAAGAGGCTGTACCATTTTACATTCCCACAAGTAATGTATGAGGATTCATATTTCTCCACATCCTCATCCTAGTGGCTATGAATTGGTACCTCTTTGTGATTTTGATTTGCATTTTCCTGATCGTTAATGATGTCAACCATCTTTCCATGTGCTATTGACCATTTGCAATTTTTTTTTTTTGGAAAAATGTCTATTTGAATTCTTTGACTATTTTTAAATTGGGTTATTTGTCTTTCTATTGTTGGATTGAAATAATTCTTTATATATTCTGAATATAATTCTTTTATTAGATACATGATTTGAAAATATGTTCTCCTACTCTGTAGGTTTTTTGTTTGTTTGTTTGTTTGTTTGTTTTACTTTCCTTATGGTGTTATATGAAGGACAAAAGTTTTAAATTTTGATGAGGTCTAATTAATTTATTTTTCTTTTATCACTTTTGTTTTTGGTGATATATTTAAGAAACTATTGCCTAATCTAATATCATAAAGATTTACATTTATGCCTTCTTCTAAATATTTTATAGTTTTAGGTCTATAATTCAGTTTTGAATCAATTTTTCTACTCTTCTATTGCATTTTGTGCCTTCCTCTTTTTGCACTTGTCTAATTGCACTATGATTTGTGGTACACATTCATCCTAAGGATATATTTTTTTAAATGTTAATAAATATGCCCACCAAAAATTATTCTGAGCTTAATAAATTTGGGGAAAATATGCATAGAAAATTCCTCACTTCAAGATTCACAGTACAATATTTGTCTATTAAAACCTTTAAGAAGACAGCACTACAGAACTCTCTTCGTTTCATTTAACCTTGTGATTACAAATACCACTGTCTGGTGGACACTGGATGTACCTTCCAGATGCCCCAACTCCTGGCCCTAGCTGCTGGTAGTGTCCCTGGAAGCCTCCTGGCAGCTTTTGGCTCCTGTGGAGATTGGCTAGCTGAATACAGCTATCTTGTCCAAGGTCATGCTTCCTTCTTGGAATGGACCACATCCTAAAATTGATTAGCATGAGGATATAAAGGCCCACTTATTTTGCCCCAGTTCAGGACAGCTTTGCAGGATCACCTCATCTTCAGATCCCTGCAACATCAGCTAAGGCTGCCCTCAAGTCTGCAGGGCATCTCATCTTATCCCTGTCTAATATGCCTCTATCCTTTCCCTTCTCCAGGTGTTGATCTTAAGAACATGCCCTAAGAATCCTCTTCCATGCAGAACTGCATCTTAGCAACTGCTTTGAGGAGAACCCAACTTGTGACAAAAAGAATTTCTGAAACATATTGGATTATTAATTTTTATAAAACATTTACCTCCTGGAGAAGTACTTTCAGAACACAATTTTGGAAAATACAATAGAGCAGAGGCAAGACTTGCAACCAGAAGAGCTTATGTGTATTCCGACTTACCTATTGACTAGCTATTTAATCGTGATCAAGCTATCTGCCAGAGTTTCAGTTTATCATTGATAAAATAAACACCATAAGTCCACTTCACAGGAATGTGAAGAACCTAGCACAGTGCTCAGGGGATCAATTCAAGAGCTCCATGATACAGAGATTTTTCTGTTTTCTTTACTACTTACTATAACCCAAGTCCCTAGGATTATATCTGACACATAGGAAACATTTGCTAAATATTTAAATTAATTAAGTCAATAACACATATCAAACTTTGAAAACTTTTATTGAGATATGTTTTCAGTCAAAATTATTGAACAACTCACAGTCATTTGTAAAAAAAAAAAAAATAGTGAAGATTACTTTCAGGACAAATTCTGCAAGAGCTGTTTGCTGACCTTTCCTATTCTGACTGGGCAGTGTCCCACAAATCTTTAAATACACCAATTTATTTTGCTGGCCTTTCTTATAATTTGTGGTGTAGGTCATATTCTCAAGCAAATAAGCTAAAAAGTTACTTACATTGAATATCTCAAGCAACTTAAGCAAGCTTTATAAGGCCTAGTAAAGTGATTTTTGAAAACTCATTAATCTAAAGTGTAAAACATATTTAATCTTATTGAGAATAGTAAAAATGTCATATCATGTTTGCCTGTTGTAGTGTGGATATACCCCCCACATTGGGTTGCCAGTTGCAAGTGTCCTCCACACATCCCACATGGGGTTCAGGGTTCAGGTTCAGGGTTCAGGCTCTGGAGGAGACCACACACAAATGAAAGGAGACTAGACAATGACCAAGGAAAAGGTCCACATGGAGAGATTCAATTGAGCAGAAAAGGAACACAGGGAAGGATGCTTCTAATTGTAGCTGGACCTTGGAAAGGCACCTTGAGGAAGGTGTCACCTGGGTTGTGTCTTGAAGATGAAATATGATTTCTGAAAAATAGAGACATGAAGGAAAGACATTCTATGAAAGAAACAGTGCATCATGGAAGCTGATTGAGGCAGAATAGAGGACCAAAGGCTAAAGTGATGGGCAATGAGAATGATGACATGTTGTGGTGGGAATTAAAGACTTATGAACACTATGACATGCAATTGATTACTGAATTAGAAATTGTCTTCCATAGCTCTCACATTGTATTTCACACCCCAAATCTTTAACCAAATTTTAAACTACTCAAGGGCAAATAAAGAAAACTTATCTTAAAGTTTGGCTTCTAGCAAATTTGTATCTATGGAACAAAACCTTGAATGTCAAAATAAATGGAAATAAAAGAGAGGAAGAGAGAGAGAAAAGAAGGAGGTATACTGAGGAAGAAGAGGGAAAAGAAAGAGAGCAGAAGGTCCCCATGAATCAGTAAAAACCCATTGCAAAGTATGGGTCCAACATTAGGTTTGAATCCTGATTCTGTCACTTATTAACTATGGGGCCTCATTAAGCCCCATTTACTCCTTATAGCAGTGTCTGCCCTAGAGGGGGACTGGATGAAAATACTCAGGAAGTCCCTCTAGTGTGGTCTTGCATGGTGACCAGTCAATCTGTGTTATCTGCTCAGTGAAGCAGCTGGGTGCTGGTGCTGCCTCCTAACACTAAAGCTCATAGCTTTTCTCAAAAGACAAGTTCTTATGTTCTCACTCAGAGTTTACTGACTCTACTAAAGTTCGGTGTTACTCATCTTGCTGGTTGGTCTTGACATACTAAGACAGGGATATGGAAATGAACACAAGAAGATTGGCCAGGAACCATAAACAACTGGCATGAGACACACCAGAGAGGATGGAGCCAGCACCACAGATGTGTGTTTGGAGACTGCACTGTGCACACTTGGCTACATTTTAAAGCATCACAAGGATGTAGTTGATGTGCATAACAGTGTCCTAAGCCGGTATGAAAGGCTAAACTCCTTCATTCAGTCCAAGCACCTTCTGCATTCAAAGTGTTATGAATGAGGTGGGGATTACACAAGTGAATAAGAGCTTGTAACAAGTTAGGAATTGGATAATACCACCTGGAAATTTTCCATCCAAAATAGATAAAATGAGCAAAAGTTTGTCATTTGAAAAAAAAAAAAGGGTATGCTTTTGGAGAGGTTTGTAGGTGGCTTATTTCCCAACAGTGTTTGATAAAGAGGTTACAGAATATGTCCTGCTAAGTACAGAGCAGTGCTCACAAATTGCTTGCCAATTTAATTGGTTTTGTTTTGCTTTGCTTTTGCACAAGACAAATGTAAAACCATTATTTCGGCATTGGTAATTCATCTTCATCCCAAAGAACTACACCTCTAACATTCCCTATTCTAACCCCTGGTACTGCCATCCTGGTCCTAAATGACTCAGACCAGAGGTCTGGAACTGGCTTTAATTGCTCCTTCACCGCACCTCCTACTTCCAAGGTCTATGCAGTCTACACATTACTTTCTGTAACATTTTGCAGTCATTCCCTTGTCTTCATTTCCACTTACACTCTGCCAGATAATTCTTTTTCACCCTGATGATTTTAGTGCCCGCGCATTTTTCTCCAAATCCATTTCATCCTACACCTTGCGCTAAAATGTGGGTCTACCCAAGATCATCATATTTGAGAGAAGACACTGCATTGGCAACATCTTTCACAGGTTCGGTGGGCTATCATCAGAGACAAATTCCAACGTTCAGTTTTAATGAGGCTCAGAAAAGAAGAATGAGAAATGGTTCTGAATGTCTCCACCATGGCGGAGTCTAGTATGGCCACTCAAGTTGCCCTATGCAGAGGACGGGCATTGAAAGACAATGCATCTCAATCATAGCCTATATGGGAGCATTTGTCTACAATTCCTTGAGGGCAGGAACCATAACTGATTATTTATCACTGTATCCCCATGTTCCTGGCACAAAATTCATACTTAAGAAATAATTTATAAATGAATGAATGGGTGTTCAATGAAAAGCCACTTGATAGTCACCTATTATGACTATAACTTAATCAATCCTTTATTGTTAGATATTTAAGTATTCTTTTTTCTCTTTTGAACAATGCTGTCACAGAAAGCCTTTATAAGTTAAAAAATGTACACAGCTAAAAACCTGATCACAGTAGCTTAAACAAACAGAGTTTATTCTCTTCTGTAAAGGAACTCCAGATGTGGACAACGCTATGAAATCATTAGAGATACAGTTTTCTATCTTTCGGCACCACCATTCTCAGTATGCAGCTTCCATTCTCATGGTTATAAAAGGCTGCTCGAGTACCAAACTTTACAGCTGAATCTCCACCCAGAAAGCAGAAGCCCCATTTGATGTGTTTCAAAGGACACTAAAATAATCATGTTACTCAACAAGAGCCACATACAATATTTGACAAAACTTTTTAAATTATTCATTAGTTCTGTCTTTCCAGGGGGTTCCAAAAAGAGAATCTTTTTAAAAAACCAAACTTGACCGCTCTGTGGTAATTAGTATCTCAGCACTCCTGAGACTTAAACTCCATATAAAAGGTAGCAAGCCATGTCGCTTTCATTGCTTAGGGCAGTTTCAACTAGGTGTTCAGAAAGTGTGTAGCTGGCCTTAGTCTATAGAAAAGAAAGTCTAATTTTGTCTAGATAGGAATGAAGCAGACCCATTTTGTTGTCAGATATCAAATGCCCTTTTGTCACCTCTGTGGACTAAGTGTTGTCCTACTGGCCTCCTCTAAGTTGCCTTATGGTGCCTGCTCCATGAACTGGTTGTTTACATTCTTATGAGGTTTCCTGAGCTTGCCTATTCCAGCCTGGATAGGCAAGCTCAGGATCAGAAAGAATTCTCCCTACTGTGGTGTAAACAAGTGATACCTCCAGCCAATGAGAGTCAGTTTCCCACTGAAAAATTTAATTGTAGCTAATTCCTGGACAGTAGAGAATAATTTTCTTGTGCAACTTTTATTTTGTCTGGTTTTCACCAATGAAGGTCTTGTCACAATGAATAAACCCTTTAGGGGACACTTTTCTTTTTTCCTTCTCTTTCTCATGTCACCCAACAAGAAAGACAGAGTTTCAGGGTGAATGGAAAGTTTACAAAGACATTCAACTTTTCAAAAATTTCCAGAGCAGACTATAAATTAGTCTAACTAATTCCAGTTGTCGGGTGATCTGAGTCTAAGCTTGGATATTCCCTGCCAACCAGACTGGGCAAAGTTTTCGCCAAGTATTCACATGGTAAGTGTTCAGAGCACCATTTTTTATGGATCAACTGAGTTCTCTTGTGCCAGATCAAGCAGCTCCCAAAGTGAAAAATGATTGTGGCTCTTTCTCTTCCTGTGTTAAATAGTATAATGTGTATGCTATTCTAAGGTCCCTGAGTCTTGCCTGAATGTCTTCCAGTATAATCAAACCATTGATTGGCCCACACTTAGAGAATGTAACAGGACAGAAGAAAATATCATTCCTTTGATTTGATTCCCAGGCACTAATTAGTCTCCCTGAACTGCATGGATTCTCCCGTTTCCTTGATATCTGTAGCTCTTTTTATCTAAGATGAGGGGCCCTGACCTTCACAAACGAATCTCTGTCTTTACGTCAATGTCCTTAAGAGGAACCATATAAGCAGAAATGGAATTCATTGAAAGTATATAGAATAGCTGAAAGAATTGGAAAATCTTAAAATCAGGTTTAGGTACACTAAAAAAACACTTCATTGTGGACTTGATAGAGGAGAAATAGAATATTTGGGACCAGCTATAATTGTAAGAAATATTGTTCATAACCCTGATTGCTTTATTCTGATTAAAGAAGGCACATTCTAACCTGGCTGGGAGTTGCACTAGGAGCCTGGGAGCTTACCTGGAAATGTGGCCCGTCCTGTACATCTGGGAGCTGCATATAATGGAAAGATTAAAAACCTAGTTGTAGAAACCAGAGCCTCCACCCTTTGCATGCCACCAGCACTTTGAAGTCCCCCAGCCCTTTGCATACCTACAGGACTTTGACCTGTAAATTGTCCATTTGGCATACCTTCCCCATGTAATCTTTGTCCCAATATATGCATCTGGTTTATGGTCAAGGAAAGAGCATATTTTTGTGAATGACTTGCTGTTCTCTCATACTGCCAACATTACTGGGATAAATGCTCATATATGATTCAACCCTGTCTGCTAAATTGGCTCAACTAGTGACAGGCAGCCCGGACCTGTTGATTGTCCGGTTACAGATTGGTCCAGGGAGAGAATCACCCATCATTCTTGCTGGTCTGAGGTTAACACTTTTCTCTACCCTTCCAGCTGCATCACTCCTCCCCTGCCCTGGAATCTTTTCTCAGCAACTCAGCTCCCACCCTCACCCCTAACACCTCTAGCAGGCATGCTTGACTGGGTTCTATTGTTTGCAGAACCAGCTCTGTCTTCAAAGCCCAGCATGGAGAGTGTCTGAAGGGTAAAACCAAGATCACATGCCCACATGCTAGTGAGCACTTGAGGGCATGTTCTTCTCTAGGTCCTCCTAGTCACTGTATGGTCCACAAAGGAAAGCAAATCTGGCATTGTTGGCCCCTGCCTAAGACTCAAGGGTGCAGCATTCTTCTCAATGGGAAGAGGCTCAGATAAATGCACAGTTGCCAAGAACTATGACAAATGTCCACTCCTTAACCAGGTACTGTTTTGATGTATTCGTATTCTTTGATCTATGAACTCCTACAGGAAGCAATAAGATATGCCCAGTGAGAGGAGGCTAAGAAGAGTCAACTGGCAATAGGATGTGAAGACAGCATTGTGATAGACATGGGGGAAGAAAAGAGAAGAAGATGTAATTCCCAGGCACGGCCAGCTCACTCACCTGGCAGGCACTCCTAGCAAAACAAGTATTTAAGGTGCTTGATTGTCCACTGTGTACCCATGAACATTAAACCAAAGGCAAACAATAACTGTGTGTTATTTGCTGGGCAGCTTAACCAAGTTTACACTTTATGAAGGCCAAAGGCACAGGGAATCATTTTGTTCCTGGTCTCAGTGATGGCTTAGAAAGGAAGCAATGAAGCTATAGATAAGGCAATCCTATTTTCTTAATGCTATTGATAATACTCTTCACATCACTTTTTTTGTTACCCTCTAAATTTAAAATTTCTATGTATGTATTTTCCAACATGACAAATGAAATATCTAAAGCACTGTTGAAGCCTCCAGAAAAGCAAGTCTTAGTACTTCTTGAATCACATTAACCCAGTCCAGCAAATCAAGTAGACCATGTCATTATAAAATGTTTGAATCAGCCATTGCTCTGGAGACGTGCCCATGTTCCAGACTTGCTCTTCACCCAGACAGTAAGTAGATCATCCTCTCAGCAGATGATTTTCCTAAAGTAATGAATTTATTTGCTTCCTCCTCACCCACAAGCATGTTGGCAGTTCCCAGAAAAAAAAAATCTCCATTTTTTGTCTCACCTGGTAAGTCAAAAAGTTGTTCCTTAAATTTAATATCTAGGTTCCCTGTGAAAAAAAATTCAAGCAAAGTCAATCAGGACCAGCTGCCACTTTCCACAGAGAAAATCATCCAGCCAGCTGATAATCCTGTGTGACCTGGTATTGGCACGAAGGATGTAGCAGGCACCTGAACAAATATATCCAGGTGGGGTCCTGCCAACAGTCTGCTCCTACCTTGTAAACTGCCTTCTGCTGGCTGGTAAAAGCAGCTCTTATTGGAATGAATGCCAAAAACCAGGGGATTCAAGTGTGCGAATCAGTCTCTAGTTCCCCTCCTCTCTCCCTTCTAGTCTCTCCTCCCCTTCCTCACTTCTTGTACTCCCTCTTCCTCCTCCTCACCTCCTCTCTCCTCCCCTTCCTTTCTCCCAATGTCTCTCCTATTCCTCTCTCTCTAGGTCTCCCTCCATACACATCCTCTCTCTTTTTTCTTCTTTTCTCCAGAACCAGAGGGTACCAGCTCCAGATCTTCAGCCTCATTATCTTTTCCAAACTTGACTCCCAGGAAGCTTTGTAGCCTGTTCCAGTTTGTGCATTCCTTTCATCTGAATTCTTAACTCTCAGAGCACCTGGTGCTGCTCTAAGTATCACCTGCAACCTGAGAGCTTCTTTGCAACCTCAGCACAAAAATTCAGTTTCCCCAGGGTCTGGCCTTGAGGTTAATCTTTCAGTTAACCGGTGTTCCTCCCTGCACCGAACTCCTCTCCTACATGTGTAGAGTGAGGCCAAAGGAAGTGTACAGAACAACATTTGTTTGGAGAGATACTGTGCCTTGTGGGAAATGAATATTAGAGTTTCGGTGCATTTGAGATTCAGCCCACAAAGATTAATATGTCAACTCTGTTCGAGGCCAAACCTTGACTCCTCAGATGCCCCCTCCTTTTGAACTCGGGTTTGGTTTTTATTCACTGAGTGCTGCCAGCCACACCAGCCACTGCCCTTCTGTGTCCGGGGACTGTGACCTCAGCAGCAGGATGACTGGCTGTTGAAGGAACTCTGTGTGGATGTGAGAGGTATATCTGAGACTTGAGCTTGCTTCAGGTGTTTTCCTTTCCACGTGAGAATAGGCAGTTTCCACTGAAACGTTTAAAGGAGCCAGCTTTCTGCCTGATCTTGTTGCAAGCTGCCATCCCCTTCTTTCTAGGGCCACTTTTACCTTTGTGAGTTGGTTTGGGTCTTAACCTTTCTGTCAAGTTATTTTTCAACCCACCAAAATCTTAAAATCTTGCGGTGATGATGACCGCCTCATACTCCAGGAAAGTAGGGGCCTAGACCTGAGTTGAAGTCCCAAGCCCTGGGGGGGGGGGGGGGGGGGGGGGAGAAGGAAGGGCAGCAGTGCTGGCTTGAAAAACCAGGAGGGAGGGTTTGGAGTCTGAAAGCAGAACCTCGTCTGGAACTCACAGAAGGCCATTATAGGACACTCTGCCAAAGCCATCCTGCATGGTGCTGATGCCAAGAACAGCCCTAGGGAGGTTGTGAGGAGTGAAGAGTGTGCAGGCCTGGAGGAGAACTGGCAGGCCAGACATCACAGGGCTCCTGTCTTGACCTTGACATAATTAGCTGTGCAACCCCAGTCAAGACAGGTAATCTCCCTGTGCCTGCCTTTATTCCTCTGTAAACTGAGAGTAATTTGCCTCCTTCTTGAGGGTGATTTTCATGATAGAAGGAGAGAAAGTCTACAGCATTCCTAACCCAGTATCTGGTCACAGCAGGCACTCAGTGATGGACTCTGCTTGGAAAGCAGAAGGGAGAAAGCAGCAGGAAGCAGAGGTAGTAGGGAGGAAGGGAAGGGGACTAGCAAACCAGCAGGTAGACATAAGAATGGACCCTTTGCCTCTGATAAAATGCCTGTTTGCACGAGGGAGCCATACCAGGAGACAGCTTCCTTCGGGAGCAGCTGGGGCATGAGGGGAACTGCTCTCGAAAGCAGTGGCAGTGATGCTGACAGCAATAGGAACAAGGGGCTTGATCTGTGAAAATCTTGGAACTGTTGTAAGAGTGATGCCCACTACCTCCCTGAAGGAAAACAACATTTTTCTCCGTTTGGAACTTGGAGTTGATGGTTGGGAGTGACAGGGCTCTTTAAACATTTTTCATTCCCTAGTCAGAACATTCGTTTTTAACTCGCAGGCTCCTGTAGAAGCATCTAGCCTTCTTGGAATTTCTCATAACAATTCCAGCTAGCCCAGCTGTCACTTCTAAGCACCACTATTTTCCTAACAAAGGTCAGAATGCCTGGGGTTGTCTTTGACACTCTGAGTCTACAATTTTGGGCTGAGTCAGGCCTGTGGAAAAAGCGGGAGGGAGAGCTGTTGAACCTGCTCCAACAGCCAGCATTTTCCCTCTTGTTCTCCTCGTGACTTTGTGGTTTTGAGATGCTTGCATAGGTGAGATTTTTGCCTTTGAAGAGCAGGTCTGGTCCGTTAGAAAAAACAGCCCCCTTTCTGACCCAGAGTAGTTTTCTTCAACTGATCTTAACCAATAAGGTTGAGTTCAAGTCTACCTGTGTATTTTTTCTGGATTAATTCTTCTCTGGATTAATTCTAGTGGCTTAGAGAAGACAAGTTCTTACTATAGCACTGTTTCTAGGCAGTGTGCACGGTGAGGATGTCACTGTGAAGTGAGGTGGGATGGGGAGGGTATGTGTAGGTGTGGCTGCGAGTTAATGAACTTCCCTTCCCATCTCCCTAACAAAATGTTCTAAATCCGTATCTCCTTAGAAAGAAGATAGAGGAGGGCATGGCCAACACTCAGACACACATCCTACATGTCTTCTCTTGAAAATTTCAAACACAGTGCTGCTATTTTTAAAAGCATGAGGCTCTGTGCTATAGTTGAACAATGCAGAGAGCATTTGTGCCTAGTCCCAGCTTAACACATGCCTGCCTGGGATGGCGACGTCTTCAACTTCAATGACACGGCTCGGTGCTCAACTTCCTCAGACCTGGGGAGAGTTCCAGCTGCAGCAGGAACTGCATGAGTTCCTGGCTAAAGCAATGTTCTCTTGGCCAATGGGAGGCCATGAAAGCACATTTGGCCCTGCTGTAAGTTCCTGATGAGAACTAGGGAAAGGAAGCAGATGCAACCCATAGGTTGGAGATCCTATGGGATCATTACAAGATTGAACAGCATTTTCCCCTGTTGTATTTTCTGCCTTTTATTCCCAATTCAGCCTCTCTCTGTCTCGCTGTAAGTGAGAATGTCTTAAATACAATGTCCCTCTCTCATACCATGTTTCAATGTTCCATAAAAAAACACAGGGATATTGTATCACTTTGCTAAGGCTGCCAAAACAAAATACCACAGAATAGGAGGCTTAAACAACAGAAATTTATTTTTTCAGTTTTTGCAACCTGAAAGTTCAAGATCAAGTTTGGTTTCTCCAGTTGCCTCTTTTCTTGGCTTGCTGATGGCCACCTTCTCCCTGTGTCCTGACATGGCCTTTTCTCGGCAAAGTACCTTCCTCATGTCTATTCCTCTTCCTATAAGAACTTTAGTAATCCACTCTTATGACCTAATTTAATGTTAATTACCTCCTTAAATGTCCTGTCTCCAGATTTAGTCACATTGAAGGTTAGGGCTTCATCGTAATTATTTTGGGGGAACACAAGCCAATCCATAACAGGTATGAAGCAGAAACCTCCAGAATGTATTCTTGAATAGGCACTTAGATTCCTGAATTCACATATTGACACAGCACAACCTACAGACGACACCCACCCTCATGAGTGTGGGTGTGCACACATGGAGGCAATAACATGCCAAGATGGGGACATTTGGGGTCATGGAAACAGCTCACACAGTGACACAGGGCTGAGGCAACAGGTGGTGGGACAGATGGCAGGAGGTCCAGTGACTCCAGCACTGAGTAGGACACCATTTACTTTTTTACTCTGAACCCCGAATGATAGAGGGGTTGTGAAGGTGGACCAATGAAAAAGCATTCCTGGGACTGGATAGAGCAGGGACCAGAAGAATCAGAGACAAGCCAGACCCATCTTTTGACCTGCGCTTTCCTCCTCCCAAGGACAGAAAACGAAACCCTGAGGTAGGAGATGCTTTCCCACCAGCCTCAGGTCTGAGACCCAGCAAGTCAATGTGGGCGACCCTCCCTGAGGGCACCCAGCTCCATGTGCTGCCTGAAGGATGCCCTGGGAAGACTCTTTAAAAAAAACTTTATTGTTCAATTTATTAATTACATTGTTCCCCTTTCTTCCCCCTTTATCTCCCCTCTACCTGGTACCCATCCCCCCCTTCGCCCTCCCCTCCCCCACACTGTCCTCTCCTATAGGTGCATGATTTTTGTCCAGTCTCTTGCTGCACCTCCCACACCCCTTTTCTCCCCAAGAATTGTCAGTTCATTCCCTCTTTATGCCCATGATTCTGTTATATTCACCAGTTTATCCTGTTCATCAGATTTTTAATTTACTTGATATTTATATTCATTTGTTGATAGATGTGTATTTGTTGTTGATGATTTTTATTTTTACCTTTTTCTTCTTCCTCTTCTTAAAGAATACCTTTGAGAATTTCATATAATACTGGTTTGGTGGTGATGAACTCCTTTAGCTTTTTCTTATCTGTGAAGCACTTTGTCTGACCTCAATTCTGAATGATAGCTTTGCTGGGTAGAGTAATCTTAGTTGTAGATTCTTGCTATTCATCACTTTGAATATTTCTTGCCACTTCCATCTGGCCTGCATAGTGTCTGTTGAGAAATCCACTGACAATCATATGGGTGCTCCCTTATAGGTAACTAACTTTTTTTTTTCTTGCTGCTTTTAATATTCTCTCTTTGTCTTTTGCTCTTGGCATTTTAATTATGATGTGTCTTGGTGTAGTCCTCTTGGATTCCTATAGTTTGAGGTTTTATGTGCTTCTTGGACTTTTAAGTCAATGTCTTTCACCAGGTGAAGGAAGTTTTTGGTCACTATTTCTTCAAGTAGGTTTTCATTGTCTTGCTCTCTCTCTCTTTTTCTGGCACCCCTATAATTCGGATGTTGGTATGCTTGATGTTGTCCCGAGGCCCCTTACACTGTCTTCAATCTTTTGGATTCTTTTGGCTTCTTGCTTTTCTGGCTGAGTGGATTTTGCCTCTTTGTATTTCAAATATTTGACTTGGTTCTTGTGGTCCTCTAGATTGCTTTTAGATCTTTGCATAGTATTTTTTATTTCAGTCAGTGTATGCTTAATTTCTAGTTGGTCCTTTTTCATATCCTTGAGGGTCTCGTTAGGTCTTGTTCATTTCCTTGTAGGTCTTGGCCTTTTCTAGGACCCTCTTGAAAAACCTTATAACTGTGGTTTTGAACTTTATGTCCAGTCGTTTTATTCCCTCCATTTCTTTCACTTCTGATTTTTTCCCATGTCTCTGCACGGTGGCTGCTTTCCTGAGTTGGTCGATTAGCTTTGTGTGGTAGATGTCCTCTAAGGGACAGTGGCTCAGCCTCCCCAGTTACCTGAGGTGGATACTCTTGCTGCAGCCCTTTATGGGTTGCACAGTCTTGTTGAAGTTAAGCCTAGATTATTGTTGTTAGCACTAGGAGGGTTTGACCTCCAGGTCAATTGGCTGTGAGGATCAGCTGTGCTCAAGTTAAATGGGCAGAGTCTCAGGGCTGAGCGGCCAGCGTCCACTCTGCCCTGTGCGGCACCGGGGTCTCTGTGCCAGGTGGTAATGGCTGCAAACACCTCTGAGAGAAGCTGCCGCCGAGCTCTATCTGCTGCCGGACAATTCAGCCTCTCCCCAAATGAGTCTGCACCCAGGGTTATAAACAATGCAGTCTGGTGGTTTCCCTAACAAGAGAGCAAGTCACGAGTCCTCTCTGGGTGCTTGCGCAACTCTACTGTTCCCAAGTTTATGTGCCCTCTCCACAAGCTCGCCTTCTCCATAAGCTCGCAGATCTTTGCAGCACCCAAGTTTCAGTGTGCTTCCCTACTGTCTAGTTTCACCCCATATGAGTGTGGGTTCCCCAGACCTTACCCAGAACTGGGGAATCAGGAGGATGCCTTTGTCTTTGCAGCCGCCTGCCCTCTCGCGCGCAGGGCTCCAAACCTCTGACTCTGCACGTATCTTCAATGCTGCCCTCCACAGCTCCTCTGAGTCACAGTGTCCTATCTTTACTTTTATTTGTGGAATTTTCACTCAGCCAGCTTTTCCAGTGATTCTGGATGATGTTTGTTCTGTCGTTAAGTTGTAGTTTTGAGATTGCTGTGTGGGGCAGCAAGATAGGTGTTTACTTATGCCACCATCTTGGTTCTTCTCAATTCCCTGGGAAGACTCTTGAGGACTGGAAAGCACTGGGCCCTTCCTAACGCCTTTCCAGTGTAGTAGGAGTGACTGGTCTTCAGCATCTTGCATGGGAATCTGAGAAGCAGTGAGAGGCCCTGTGAGGTGCTGCCTGGAGTTGGTTGTCAAAGACATTCTCCTGGATACACCCTTGAGGGTTGCTGCCTTTGGGGAAGGAATCAAATGGAAAGCAATAGAACTGTGCCCCTCCTCCCACCTGTTGCATTTGGGCCTAAAACAAATGCCTGGCTGCTGCACCTGAGCAAGGCTGGAAGGAGGTCATTTTAGTTTGTTAAAGGCTGGCATACAGTGACTTCTGTTCATTCTGTGACCTCCGGAAAGGGGGAAATGTTGCAGTATTGCAAAACATTGAGATAACTGTCTCAGGAACAAAGTTTTAAATGCTAAGAACCATGGGATGATGCTGACGCCAACGCCCCCCAATCCTTTGTGTTTTCTCCCAGTTCCTCCATCTCTAACTTCCAAAAATCAAATCCTAACAGAGTCGCCTGGTCACTCAACAAATGACAAAATTCTTATAGTGACCTGCAAAGTCCCTGGTGTCTCTCTGAGCACATCCTCTATGGTTATCCCTGTGGCCCACCCTTCTCTAGACTCTCAGTCACCTGCTGTCCCTGAACGTCAGGTGTACTCCCTCTCAGGACTTTCCTCTTGCCATGTCCTCTCCCTGAAGGCCCTTCTCCCAGATATCCACAAGTCTCCCTCCCATACTTCCTCAGGTCACATTCAAATGACCACTTCATTGTTGGGCCTCCCCAGTTACCTGTCTGAAATTGTATGTCCACTCCTCTGCTCCCAATCTCCTTGCTCTGCTTTATTTTCCTCTGTAGGACTTCACACAATCTAATCTAACATCTACATATTTTACTTATTTAACATGTACCTTCTCCTCCATTAGAATATAACCTTCACGTGCCTGGCAAATTCATGGATAGTTGCTGAAGAAATGCAATTAAATTAAAGCCCCCTTTTCTCCGTGCTCATAGGATGAGAATGCTAGAATCATAGGATGCAGTACATTGAGACTTGGGTGAACTTGGTTCTTCAGGATGCACTACAACTTAACAATTCCTAGCAAAGGAGCACATACAGACGTTGCAAAAAGTAGGGTGAGAAAAAAATACAACATATTCCATTTGTCTGCATGTCAACTTGGTTTGTTTCCATATCATATCTTTTTAGGATGATAGAAACTCATCTTATCTTTTTCTTGAGGTCCTGGCTTAAATCACACTAAGTTTCAGGGGATTTATATTATACCAATGAGCAAGTGGGTGGCAGCATCTGGCCCAGCTTGTTACCTGCTCATATAGAGATTTCCTAGAATATATGGTAACTCATCTGGGTCTTTGTCCTTGATATTTTGTTCCCTTTTGCAGCCCCCTGATTTCTGGTGGCTTTATCACTTCCATAGGACTCAAGTACAATGTTGCTGCCTCTGCTTCATGCTGGAACTCAGACACTTTTAAGAGATGACAAAGCCCAGGCTGGGCATACTGCACTGCCAGTTGCTTTCTCCCAAAGGCTCTGCCTGGAGCACAGAGGGCCAGACCTTGCCTAGCTTTCTGAGAACTACCAAGGTCTAGTAATTTCATAACTTCTCCTACATCAAACAGTTTCCTCTGGCTGGAGCAGAAGGAGAAGCCAGAGAGATGTGAAGCATGAGGATAATTTTAAGTGTAGTTGTTAGCTGAAGATGAAGGAACTGTGTGAGAGGGCCAGTCCTCCAGGCCAGTCCTCCAGCTTAAAGGACCAGGATTTGGCCAATAACCTGAATAAGTTCAAAACCATATTTTTCCCAGAGGTTCTGGAGAAGAGCCCAGCCTGACAAACTCCTGGTTTCAGCTGTGAACAGAGGACCCAGTTGAGCTCACCGAGTCTTCTGACCTACAGAGCTGTGAGCTAATAAATGGCTGTTGTTCTAAGCCATTGAGTCTGTGGTAAGTTGTTATGCAGCAACAGAAAATGTATGTGGGGACCAAAGTAAAAGTGGCTGACATTGAGAAAGCACTTCATAAAACTCATGTAATTTCCTCTCCCTTTTGGTTCCTAGATGTTTTATAGTTATAATGTGGCAAACCAGTGCTCCCCAAATACTCCTCATGCTTTCTACCTTCCCCAGTCTTTCTTTCTGTTAAATTGTGGCCAGATCACAGTGGACCGTAAGTGGAAGTGATATGTGCCATTTCTGAGCTGAGACAATAAAGTTAAAGCCCCCTTTTACCTGAGACACTCCATCCACCTCGCTCTTCCTTTGCAGCTGCAAGAGCCTGAGCCTTCACCCACCAGGCTCCGAATGTTTGTGTGAAGCCAAGTGCGCTGTCAACCTGCACTTCTCACCTTATAGACTTATCACTGTTGCAGCTAGTCTTAACCCAACTAATACAAATGTATCCACCCCCAAGACATCGCTATTAAAAGCTTACAAAGCAACATTCTTCATTTTTTATTCCTTTAAATATTATCTTCTCTGGTGTAGTTAATATTTTGTTATAAGTCACTGGTTATTGACAAAGAAGTTCAGAGAAATGCATTTGGAAGCATTACCAATAGAAAAAATGAAATAGAACTATCACTAAACTAAGTCATTGGGTGATATATTTGTGATGTCTTTATAAATGCTTTACTACAATCCCGAATTTCTTCCAAGGAAGTAGGCCCATTTCTAGAAACTACAGTATTTCTGGCCTATCATCAAAGTTTAATGGCTAGATCCTTGGCCTCGGTATTTACGGCCCCACACTAACGTGTTGTTTACATCCTCTTCTTAAGTGTTTCTTTGGTTGTTTCTGTCATGCCATTCTGGGCTCTGCACAACAGTGACCTTTCAGGAGGTCAACAAGTCAATTCACTTGCTACTTAAAAGCTTGGGAAAAGTCCCAACTCCTGTTCACAACAAAGGATTGTGCATAATCTTGCTGCGCTTACTCCCTGACCTCATCTCAGGCCACAGTTCACTTTGGCTTGAATTTCTAAAGCTGCATTGATCTTTTTTCTATTCCTCATGTACACCTCAGAATGTGTGTGTGTGATTCCCTCTGTCTAGAGTGCTTCAGCTTCCCTCTCACATGGCTAGCTCTGCCTAACTTCTCCTTTAGGCACTTTAAGTGGTACCACTCCTTGGTTTAAATGGTACCACTTCTGAGAGCTGTTCTCTCTCTATCCTGTCTCTACTCATTGCTGAGCCCCCGCACTCTCTAGTTAAATCCTGTTTCTAGACATTTTGACAATTTACAATTACTTTGCTTCTTTATGCTAAGTTTTTTTCTTTTTTCCATTAGAATATAAGATCTACGAGAGTTTCAAAATGCTGGAGGATCTGAGATTTTACTCTACTTACAAGCTAACAAATCGGCCTGCCACAGGTTAGTGAATGCTGGCAAAAGACACAAGACTCCTGAGTCACAGACAAAGAACTTTCCAGCACAGGAAATGGCATGAGTTTCTAGCTTATCCATCAGTTCCCCTTGCTCCTCTGTCCAGATGGAGATGCTCAGATGGATGCTACATATGTAGGAGGTTGGTACTGCAGCCGAGGAATCCTGAGCTTAGGGAACCTCAATTGTTTTTTTGTGTTTTTTTTTTCAATTTAATATATTTTTTATTGAGTTTTTTTGCAGTATAACTTATATTTAATAGTAGTACATGTTTTTCTTTCCCCCTCCCCATTATCCTCCCCCAGCCTCCCCTACCCCCCATCACATGTCCCCACCCACCCCCCTCCCCGCCCCAGTGTCTTTCATTCATTGGTTATGCTCATATGCATGCATACAAGTCTTTCGGTTGATCTCCCCCAGCATCCACCTCCCATCCACCCAAGCCTTCCCCCTGTAGCTTGACAGCCTGTTCAATGCCTCCCTGCCTCTATATCAATCACTCTCCCCTATTTCTTTTCCTCAAAAATCCTACCATTTGTAACAACATGGATGGATTTGGAGAGCATTATGCTAAGTGAAATTAGCCAGGCAGAGAAAGACAAATATCACATGATCTCACTCAATTGTTTTTTAATGTGATACAAGCGAACCAGACTTTGGCCTTGAAGGGAGTCATCTGTTTTATACTGTAAACAAACTACCCTTTTCTCGGGAAAGAGATACTAATTCTAAGCTAGTTACTAGATAAGAATCCTTGAAAAGGTCATGCCTGTTCTGGCAAAAAGTACATAAATGTGAGGGATTGTGGAAAACTATCTCCTGACAGAGATCAGAGATCATAAATATACTGTTTACTGTCCCTGCCCATCAAATCAGTCAGCATTCTCAATTATAAGCCTCAGAGACCAAACCACTCGGGACATCGTCAATCAAACAGAATCAGTTCCTTTTCCAGAAGCGGATAGTTATCACATAAGCTAGCAGTGGTCCTAGGGAAATACACCTTTCTTACTGCTTTTCTTAATCGTGAAATCCCACTCTGGGTTTGTCTTGGCTTGGTTTTGCTGGGAGAATGAGATAAAGCACTTTTTAAAAAACCTAAAATAGTCACGATGGAATAAAGTTGTCTCTAGGAAATACTTGAGCATTGTGGTAGGAAATTACACTTTTTAAAGACAACCTTTTTGAAATTCCAAATTTACGACAGATACTGCACAAGGAAGGAAGAAGAGAATCCACAAAACAAAATAACTTGGGGAGAGACTACACGAATAAATGGTGTTTATCTCTGCTTCCTTTCAGCATTTAGGAACTGGGGTAACTTTTAGGGCAGGTCATTGAACATGAAACCAAAGTCTGACTGCAAAAAATTTACCCAATCCCCTGTGTCCTATGTCCAATCAATCACAAAATGTTGTCAAATGTTCTTTGCAAGTTTTCCTCAAAGTTGTCCACTTATCCCCATACCATGGCGCCTACCCAACTACAGACCATCATTATCCCCCTCTTGGATTTCATTAGCTCTCTAATAGATTTCTTGCCTCCAATCCATTGTTCTCATTAATCATTGGAGGTATTTCTAAATGCAAATCTAGTCATGTAATTCCTCTTTATAAAAATTTCAGTGATTTCCTATTTATCTTACAATAAAGCTCTCACTTAAAATGACTTATGAGACTCTTCCTTTTTTGGTGATGTCTATCTTTCCTACCTCATTTTGATGGTTTTTTCCCCCCTTATTGTTGTTGTTCCAGCCACAATAGTAGTATTTTCCTGTTCAAGAATTTCTTCTCACCTATTCTTGGGAAATATACATGTTTTCAGAATTCCCCCCAAAAAATAAGTCGAGAAATTGGGACATTATAATCTTATAATAGTTAAAGCTTCATTGTCAACACACAGACATTGCAAGTTTGAAGGAATCCACTGATATCAACTTGAAAGCAAGAGCAGGAAATGTAGACACATAGAACCAAAAATTAGGGTCAGTATTGTTAGGAACCTGAACAGGATCAAGTAGGAGTGAAATGGTGTTAATCTAATCAGGCAGTCCTGCTTATAACTATGACCATGTGAAAAGTGTGTTCCTGGTTTTCTCTTCTAAAAGTTGATTCATTCTTGCAAATTAGAAAAAATGAATGATTTTATTTTCGTAGTGTACCTAATACAAATCTTTAAAAAAATTATTGTTGATAGTACTACAGCTGTTCCCCATTTCTTCCCTCCATTGCCCCCCTCCATCCAGTTCCTGCCCCAGTCCAGGCCTTCAGCATCCTATTGTCTGTATTATGAGTAATGCATATATGCACATAAGTTCTTTGGTTAATCTCTTCCCACCCTCTCTCTCGCCTTCCCTCAGAGCATCATCAGTCTATTCCATGTTTCCATGTAGCTGGTTCTATTTTATTCATCAGTTTATTTTGTTCATTAGATTTCGTGTTCATTTATTTTGGTTTTTATATTCATCTAGGGGCCCAGTGCACAAAATTTGTACACTGGGGCGGGGACCCTCAGCCCACCCTGCCCCTTCTCACATACTGGGAGCCATCAGGTAATGTCTTACTGATGGCTTAGGCCTGCTCCCCATTGAAAGCAGACTCAAGCCACAGTCTGGCTTCCCTTTTTGAGAAGTGACCAGGCCAATCATGGGAAAGTGCTAGCACCATCACACCCTTGCTGCAGCCACTACCAGTCATCACAGCCACCAAGGTATTTTCATCATCATAGACCCCAGTCCCTTCATCATGAAAAAATGACAACTTTCCTAAAGCATTTTCAAGATGTGTCTTTCAAAGGATATGACATTCCTTTTTTTAGTTTTCTTTTTATCTTCACCTGAGAATATGTTTCCATTGATTTTTCCCCTTCCCTCTGATCCCAGGCTTGGCCCCTGCCCTGCCCTCTGATCACCAGCTTGGTCCCACCCAGGGTTTAGGCTTGGGCACGTGGCCCCACCCCTCCCATTGCCAGCTTGGCTCCTTCCCAAGCCTAAAGCCTTTGTCCAAGGCTTTAGGCTTGGGAAGGCGGCTGCCTGCCACACCAATGGCCAGCTAGGAGTGACCTGGGTGTCGAGGAGGTTCCTGGGACCCAGGTGTGTATGCAAATTAACCACCATCTTTGTTGGGTTAATTTGCATACTCACTCTGATTGTGGACATAGCAGAGGTATTGTCAATTTACATGTTTCTCTGTTATCAGGTAAGATTGCTAATAAATATGTAACCATTGCCATTTTATTATTTATATCTCCTCCTCCTCCTCCTCCTCCTCCTCCTCCACTTCCTCCTCCTCCTTCTATATTCTTCTCCTTCCTCTTCATAAAAAATACCCTTCAACATTTCATGTAATTCTGACTTGGTGGTGATGAAGTCCTTTAGCTTTTTCTTTCTGTGAAGCTCTTTATCAGACCTTCAATTCTCAATGGTAGCTTTGTTAGGTAGAACAATCTTGCTTGTAGGTTCTTGCTATTTATACTTTGAATATTTATTGCCACTCCCTTCTGCCCTGTAAAGTTTCTGCTGAGAAATCAGCTGACAGTCATATAGTTGCTTGCTTGTAGGTAAATAACTGCTTTTCTCTTGCTACTTTTAAGATTCCCTCTTTGTCTTTAAACTTTGGCATTTGAATTGTGATGTATCTCTGTGTGGGCTTCTTTGCACTTCCTAGACTTGTAATTCTATTTTTTCACCAGTTAAAGGATGTTTTCTGTCATTTTTCTTCAAATAGTCTTGCAATATCTTGCACTCTCTCTTCTCCTTCTGGCACTTCCATAATGTGAATGTTAGTATGCTTAAAGTTGTCCCAAAGGTTTCTTTCACTCTCTTCACTTTTCTTTGTGGTCTTCTAATTGGGTGTTTTTTGCTTCCTCATATTGGAAATCATTCATTTAATTCTTGGAATCCTCTATTGTACTTTTGAATCCTTGTAAATTATTCTTTACTACAGTTAGTGTATGTTTATTTTCTGACTGGTCCTTTTTCATGTTTTTGAAATTCTCACTAAGATCCTTGAAATTCTAACTAAGTCCATTAAAACTGTCATTAAGATCCTTTAGCATCATTATAACCATTGCTTTTAACTAAGTATCTGGTAGTTTGCTTGCTTCCATTTTATTTAGTTCTTTTTCTTGAGATTTCTTCTGTTCTTTTACTTGTGACGTGTTTCTTTGTCCCTGCATTTTGTCTGCTTCCATGTGTTTGTTTCTATTTATTAGGTAGAGCTTCTATGTCTCCTGGAATTGGTAGAGTGGCCTTGTGTAGTAGGTGTCCTGTAGGGCTCAGTGGCTCACCTTCCCCACTCAGCTGAGCTGGCACCCTAGGTGTGCCAGAAGAAGAAGAAGAAGAAGGAGAAGGAGAAGGAGAAGGAGAAGGAGAAGGAGAAGGAGGAGAAGGAGAAGGAGAAGGAGAAGGAGAAGGAGAAGGAGAAGGAGGAGGAGGAGGAGGAGGAGGATAAAATATGAACAATATTTTGGGCTATGTGCAATGTTTCATTGTAGTTGAGCTTTGACTACTGTTGGCATCACTGGAAGGAATGGACCTGCAGGCCAATTGACTGTGAGGACCAGCTGTGACTATAATGGAAGAGCTGCTATGCAGGAGACGCTCCTTCGGGAGCAGGGCTTGCTTCAGTGGTGCTTTGGTGTTCACTAAGTTTGCTCCTTGAGGATGTTGCTTGTGGAGGTGTAGAGTTGTAATGTGGTGCACTGGCTATGGGACTTGCCAGAAGGTACAAAGTCAAACATTGCCTGGGGCCACATGTCAGGAACTACAGAGCAATCTGCAGATGGCTGCTACTTGTGTTGATTTTGGAATGACCAGGCAAGGTCAAGGTGTAAAGCAAGGCAGACTGCTGCTAGTTCTGGGTCTTGAGGATGCTAGCTGCTACTTGTTTGAGAGATTTTAGGAAAGTCTAAAGCCTGAGATAGAACAAGCCATTCAAATGGAAAAGCTGCTACAAACAGCTTGGGTGGGGTTGCAAATTGGATGGAGTAAAATATCAGGGAACCACCAAGGCAGAGTGAACAGTATGAACTAGGCTGATGGAAACTTAGATATGGCTGTTGATCAGCTCTGCAATGGAGGAGGTCTCAGCATAGGAACAATGACTCCTGTAAGCACCCTTGTCTAGGAGAAAGCCACCCCAAAGTATTCGCTCTGATGCCAGACAATCCAGTTTTTCCTGGTATGTCCCTGGATCCTCCCACACAGCTGTTCCAGAGGGAGCAGGACTTTGTAAGCTGGTCCTTTAAGAGAAATTGCCTGCATCTCAAGCAGCTTGCATGTCATTCAGCCACAATCCCAACTGGTTTTTACAGCCCAAAGTTAGAGGAGCTTCTCTTGCCAGCTCTGGAACTCTGATCTAGTGGTGTTGTGTAGGGCTGGATCCCTTCCTCACGAGAGGCTTTCGCAGCCAAGATATCCGTCCCAATTAAAAAAAAAAAAACACTACACGTTGGTGTTGGACCAGCCCATTCAGTCCTTTTACCTCTCCTATCTGTCTCAATGTGGTTTCTTCTTTTTTTTTTAATTCAGTTTATTAATTACATTGTTTCCCCTTTTTTATCCCCCTATATCTTCCCTCCACCCTGTACCTATCCCACCCTCCCCCCTCACCTTCCCCTCCCCAATGTCCTCTCCCATTGTTGCATGATTCTTGTCCAGTCTCTTGCTGTACTTCCAACAACACCCTTCTCCCCAAGAATTGTCAGTCCATTCCCTCTCCATGTCCATGTTTCTGTTATAGTCACCAGTTTATCCTGTTCATCAACCTATCAGTTCACTTGATTTTTATGTTCATTTGTTGATAGATGTGTATTTGTTGTTCATAATTTATATTTTTACCTATTTCTTCTTCCTCTTCTTAAAGAATATCTTTCAGCATTTCATATAATACTGGTTTGGTGGTGATAAACTCCTTTAGCTTTTTCTTATCTGCGAAGCACTTTATCTGATCCTCAATTCTGAATTATAGCTTTGCTGGATAGAGTAATCTTGGTTGTAGATTCTTGCTCTTCATTATTTTGAATATTTCTTGCCACTCGTGTCTGGCCTGCATCGTTTCTGTTGAGAAATCCGCTGACAATCGTATGGGTGCTCCCCTGTAGGTAACCAACTGCTTTTCTCTTGCTGCTTTTAATATTCTCTCTTTATCTTTTGCTCTTGGCATTTTAATTATGATATGTCTTGATGTGGTCCTCTTTAGATTCCTATATTTTGGGGTTCTGTGTACTTCTTGGGCTTTTAAGTCAGTTTCTTTCACCAGGTGGGGAAAGTTTTCAGTCACTGTTTCTTCAAGTAGGTTTTCATTAACTTGCTCTCTCTCTTTTTCTGGCACTCCAATAATTCGGATGTTGGCTTGCTTGAGGTTGTCCCAGAGGCCCCTTATGCTATCTTCAATTATCTGAATTCTTTTTGTTTCTTGCTTTTCCAGCTGAGTGGATTTTGGTTCTTTGTATTTCAAATCTTTGACTTGGTTCTTGTGGCCCTCTGGACTGCTTTTAGGACTTTGTGTAATATTTTTTATTTCAGTCTGTGTATGCTTGATTTCTAGTTGGTCCTTTTTTTTATCTGTGAGGGTCTGGTTCGTATCCTCAGAGGTCTTGTACATTTCCCTGAGGGTCTCATTCATTTCCTTGTAAGTATCATTCATCTCTTTGTAAGTCTCATTCATTTGCTGGTTGGTCTTGTTTATTTCCTGGTAATTCTCATTAAGTTGATCAGCCTTTTGTAGGAGCCTCTTGAAAAGCCTTATAACCGTGGTTTTGAACTCTATGTCTTGTCGTCTTTTCTCCTCCATTTCTTTCACACCTGATTTCTTTCCATGTCTCTGCATGGTGGCTGCTTTATGTGGTGGATATCCTCAAAGGGACAGTGGCTCCATCTCCCCAGTTACCCGAGGTGGGTACTCTTACTGCAATCCTTTATGGGTTGTATTCTGTGTTTTTGAATTTAAACCCAGTTTGTTGTTGTTAGCCCTAGGAGGGTTTGGCCTCCAGGCCAATTGGCTGTGAAGGGAGACTGTGTTCAGGTTGGATGGGTGGAGTCTCTGAGCTGCGCGGTGGCAGCGGCAGCGGAGGCGGCAGCTGGGTCCTATGCGGCGCTAGCGCGCGCGCGGGTCTGTGTTGGGTGGGGATGGCTGCAGACACCTCCAAGAGAAAGCCGCTAGTCTCTTCCCCTTGCCAGACAACTCTGCCTCTCCCCAAATGTGTCTGCACACCAAAAGTCCAGCCCAGGGCTATAAAATAGATGGTTTCCGGAACCAGGAGACAAGTTTCCAGGGGGCAAGTCGCGGGTTTGCGCGACCCTTGGGACTAGGAGCCTCTGCCACGCCCCGCTTCCAGGGTGCGTCCCCCGGACCTCGGACCTCGCCCGGTTCTGGCGAATCTGTGCAGGGGGACCTCTTCCCGTACCCGGGATCTCGGATCTCGCCCGGCTTGGGAAATCTGGGCAGTGGGACGCCTCTGCCCTTCCTCGTCGGAGAAATCCGGCCGGGGGTCGCTGCTCCAACCCCTACCCCGCGCGCGCGACCAGGGCGGCTCCTAACCTGCTTCCGTCTGAAAGGCTGCGCTCCGCCGGTCCCGAGTATTAGTGTCCCACCTCCGCTCCTATTAGTGGATTTTTCATGCAGCCAGCTTTCTGGCGATTCTGGGTGCTTGTCTGTTCCGCTGTTATGTTGTAGTTCCCAAATCGTTGCGCGGGGGGCAGAACAATAGGTGTTTGCTTATGCTGCCATCTTGGTGTCCAATGTGGTTTCTTCTTTACTTCTCTAGTTGTAGGACTTCCATTCAACCATATTTCAGGCAGTTCTGAATTATGGTTGTTCTATATTTTAGTTGTAATTTTGATGTGGTTGTGGGAGGAAGTGAGTACCAGCATTTACATACACTGCCATTTTGTTTCTCCTCATTAGAAGGCATTCCACAAGTTGTATAAAGTTTCTCAACAGACAAGAAGTGTACATGTTCCTGACATGTCTTCCCATTCTTCATATCTCAAGTTAATGTCTGTTCTTCCAGGAAGTCACCCTTGATCTTTAAATCTGGGTCAGGTGCTTCTTCCATGTGTTCCTTTTGTACTGATCTAGTAGTATTTATCATATTGTTTGGATGAATTGTTCTGTTGGTGACCTCCAAAGAAACCACATCTCCTGTTTTCATAAACTTTTGTGGTCCTCCCACATTGTGGGCTTAGTCATGTTACTTGCTTTAACTGTGGGACATGAGTCAGAGTGATACAGTAAATAATTGATAGGACTTGCACACTGGGACTTGTGCTCTATCTCAAGAAGCCCAGGTGAGGCTACCATATGAGGAGACATGAGCGGCCATGTTGAACCTCCCAGCCCCAGGCCAGTCCCTAGCTATTTGCAGCTGCTATAGCATCAGAAAGTGGAACTCCCAGCTGATCCCAGGCTACCACAAAATTGTGAAAAACAAAGTCATTGTGTTTTAAAACACAAAATTTTTGCCTGGCTGTCCTGGCTCAGTGGTTGAGTATTGACCTATGAATCAGGAGGTTACAGTTTGATTCCTGGTCGGGGCACATGTCCAGGTTGTGGGCTCAGTTCCCAGTAGGAGGCATGCAGGAGGCAGCTGATCAATGATTCTCATCATTTATGTTTCTATCTCTCTCTCCCTCTCCATCCCTCTCTGTAATCAATAAAAATATATTAAAGCAAAACAGAATTTTAGGATTTTTTTACACAGCAATAGATAACCAAAACACTGTATTTTAATTACCTGTAATGTTTCTCTCTGCCAATAAATTAAAATTCTAGGAAGACAAGTCCAGGGTCTGCCTTGTTCTAAGAAAAGCTTCAATAAATACTTTTTGAATAACTTCTCAGGTTCCTCAGGTTAGGTCAACAACATTGCCGATTCATGATCAGCTTCCATTAACTAGAAGTTGATTAAGCATTTTTATTCTATTTACATAGAATCATTAGTTAAAGGAAAAGTAACAATCTGTGACTTTCCATATCTCTGCTGAAACTAAAATATCACATAAAGTAAATAAAATTATTGCTTTAAAGAAGTAACTACCCCTTAGCTCTTTCTAGTTGTTCATTGGAAACCAGTTTAGGTTGGGCCCCTAACTGGCAACTCGTCTTAGAAAACACCTTTACTTTTACTCATCCAAAAAACCTGTCAGGAGGGGAATGGAGGGCAGTAAGGGAAAAAATAGTTTGGACTGAATCCATCTACATTTTTAAATAAAGTCATCCTCTGATTAGTACCCCAGAAGAGGCCATTGCTGCTTATTTTGAACTCTGTGATAGTGATTTTACTCTTATGACTCTCTATTATTCAACTTAAGTTTTTCTTATTATTTTATTTTTTACTTATTTAGTTTTTAAACTATATTTTTATTGATTTCAGAGAAGGAATGAAGAGTTAGAGATAGACAAATCAATGATGAGAGAGAATCATTGATTGGCTGCCTCCTGCATTCTCCTCTCTGGGGATTAAGCCCACAATCCCAGCATTTGCCCTGACTGGGAATCGAACTCTGACCTTCTGGTTCATAGCATAGGTTGATGCTCAACCATTTAGCCCCACCAGCTGGGGTATTTTATTTTTTTTAAGGAACTCTGCTTCTAGAACAAATTTCTATTTATTTATTTATTTATTTATTTATTTATTTATTTATCTATCTATCTATCTATCTTTTGTCTTTCAATTAAAGTTGATATACAATATTATATTAGATTCAGGTTATACCCCAGTGATTAGACATTATATCTCATGTTAAGTGATCATTCCAATGAATCTCAGATTCATCTGACAGTTATTAGGATATGAATAACTGTCAGATTATTGCTGAATTTTACATCCTTATCACTATTCTCTATCGATTTGTATTTCTTAATCCCTTCACTTTTTTCATCCAACTCCCCTTCCATCTGGAAACTATCAACATCTTCTCTGTAACTATAAATCCATTTCTGTTCTGCTTGTTCATTTATTTTGTTTTTTAGATTCAGTTCTTGATAGATATGTATTTATTGTCATTTTGTTATTGGCGTGGTGTTCTCTATGTCCTCACCTGTTGCTAGTGGAAGTGGGGCTTTTGGGATGCTGCAGGAATAAGAATTTCCGAGGCCCTGCAGGAGTATAAGGTGTTGTAGAAAGCTATGTAATGATGTGACATTTGGGGAGTTGCCCTCCAACCTCCATCTCCCTCCATTCCACCAGGAAAAAGTCTCAGTTTGTCTTCAGCAGGGCTAAGACCAAAACCACTGCCCAGAGATTTCACTTCATATTAAAAAGCACTGCCCAGTTCAACATCTGGCCAGTTTAGCTTATGTTCCCAGCTGTAGTCTATGGCTTGTGGGGTCTGCATGGCCATGGGCAATGTGTTTTCTAGGGCCACCTGTCAGGCTACTGTGGGTCACAGAGCAAGCTAGAAATAGGAGCACAAGCAGCAAGAGAGAAAGAAAACTCCTTTGTCTCTGGGGATTTTAACTGAGCCTTTAGCCAATATCGTTTCCCAGGTTAAACTGACAGGCAAATACCTCCCCTTTGTCACTCTGACTTCACTGCATATGTACCCATCTTTCTCTTTCTCAGTGATTTGTAGGCAACAGACCAGTAGTTCCCTGGGGAGTGTGAAGTTGCTGCTTCCTGGTGAAGCTGCCAGATAACCTTGCTTATCATGTTTGGCCTCCCTTTGCCTTCTTCCTATTATTAATATTATTAAACTAGCTAGTTGTGATGGTAACACTTTTATTGTTCATATTTTTTTATCTTCACTACCTGGTAATTAATCACTCACTCTCCCTGGCCCCTCCTGCTTTGTCTTTGCATTTGGTCTTGCCATTTAATTTTTCACAGGTTTATATCTGGCCTCTTTATTGGGTTCCCACATTTTAAGTACTCAATAAGTAGCTCCCACAGAATAGTTTTGCTCCAAGAAACCCTACCAAAAAATGGATGGTAAAGATTTTGAGCCCTAGTTGGTTTGGCTCAGTGGATAGAGTGTTGGTCTGCAGACCAAAGGGCCTTGGATTTGATTCTGGTCAAGGGCACATGCTCAGGGTTGTGGGCCCAATCCCCAGCAGGGGGTGTGCAGGAGGCAGCCAATCAATGTTTCTCTGTCATCATCGATGTTTCTATCTCTCTCTTTCTTTCCCTTCCTCTCTGAAATCAATAATAATATTTTTTTAAAAAAGACTTTGAACAGCACAGGGTAGGGTCACAAAGTCACAAGAACTGGAATACACCATTGTTTGGAGGGGGTGAGCATTTGCCTGAAGGCCTTACTACTAGCCTTAATTTCTGCTTCCTCACCTCGGTTGTTCCCTGGCACAGGGAGAGCTACCCTGGTTTACAGATTGGTCTTTGGACATGTCCCCCCTAAACCCACGACTTTCTTAGCCTTTAGAATGAGGAATGGATGATTTACAAATTTCTGTCTCTCTGCCTCTCTTGTCTTTTTCTGTTTCTCTCTTTTATCTGTAAGTCTACGAATTGCTTTTTCTGCCTTCAGTGAGGTTCCAAAAAAAGAAACTCCAGCTTGAAGGATTTCAGTCGAAAAGAGCCTGTACTGCCAGGTAGAAATACCAGCCTGTAAAACAGGGCCCTGAAGCGAAATGTGAAGTCTCTTTCCAATGTGGTTCTTGAAGAAGAGGCAACTTCTCTGCTAGCTGGCACAATTTCTGAAAGCTTCCAGCTTCTTGATTCCTCTCTGACTGATAACGGCATGTATCTTAGAGATAGATCCAGACCAATATTATTCAGAGAAAAAGCAGCAATTCCCTTCCCTGATATTTCTTCAATATACAGATTTTTTTTTTTAAATCTTTGAAACTTTCATAATTCTAAAGGAAATTCAGGGAATAAGCCTGGCTGAGCCAACTCTGGCTTTAACCCAGAGTTAAAATTTCAAGAATTCTAAGATGGCACAAAAATTCCTGCTCTAGGTGTTTCCATGCTGTGTAGTCCCCTCCTCTGAGTGTAGGCAGGGTATGTGAATCCAATGGCTAGCCACAACCTGGACTAGGTTACATTGTATTGGCAAAGTGACGGGAAATTTGGTTACATTAAATAAATCTCCTTTGGAGGACCTAAGATGGAGACATATGTAAACACGTATTGTTCTGCCCCGCGCAACGATTTAAGAACTACAACATAACAACAAAACAAAAATCACCCAGAATTGCCAGAAAGCTAGCTGAGTGAAAAACTCCACAAATAAGAGTAAAGGTGGGACACTGAGACTCAGAGGAGTGGCGGGAGCACAGGCTTGAAGACGGAAACAGGTTAGGAGCCGTCCTGGTTGCGCACTCGCGGGCTGGGGCTGGAGCAGCAACCCCAGCTGGATTTCTCCAATGGGGAGGGCGGAGACATCCCACTGCACAGATTCCCCAGTGCCAGGCGAGGTCCGAGGTCAGGGGGACGCACCCTGGAAGCGCGGCAGAGATCTCCTAGTCTGCAAGAAACCCGGAGGCAGGGAAAAGAAGTTTAGGTGCAAGTGTCGCACAAACCCGCAACTTGCCCCCCGGAAACTTGTCTCCAGGTCCCAGAAATCATCTATTTTACAACCCTGGGCTAGACTTTGGGGGTGCAGACACATTTGGGGAGAGGCAGAGTTGTCTGGCAAGGGGAAGAGACTAGTGGCTTTCTCTTGGAGGTGCCTGCAGCCATCCCCACCCAACACAGACCCGCGCGCCCGAGGGCAGTGTAGGACGTAGCTGACACTGAGGCTGCCTGTGCAGCTCAGAGACTCCACCCATCCAACCTGAACACAGTCTCCCTTCACAGCCAATTGGTCTGGAGGTCAAACCCTCCTAGGGCTAACAACAACAAGCTGGGTTTAAACTCAAAAATACTGTACAACCCATAAAGGATTGCAGTAAGAGTACCCATCTCAAATAACTGGGGAGGCTGTGCCACTGACCCTTAGAGGATATCTACCACATAAAGCAGTCACTATGCAGAGATATGGAAAGAAATCAGGGGTGAAAGAAATGGAGAAAAGACGACAAGACATAGAGTTCAAAACCACGGTTATAAGGCTTTTCAAGAGGCTCCTAGAAAAGGCCGATGAACTTAATGAGAATTACGAGCAAATAAACAAGACCAACCAGGAAATGAATGAGACTTACAAGGAAATGGATGAGACCCTCAGGGAAATGAACAAGACCTCTGAGGATACAAACCAGACCCTCACGGATATGAAAAAGGACCAACTAGAAATCAAGCATACACAGACTGAAATAAAAAATATTACACAAAGTCCTAAAAGCAGTCCAGAGGGCCACAAGAACCAAGTCAAAGATTTGAAATACAAAGAAGCAAAATCCACTCGGCTGGAAAAACAAGAAACAAAAAGAATTCAGAAAATTGAAGATAGTGTAAGGGGCCTCTGGGACAACCTCAAGCATGCCAACATCCGAATTATTGGGGTGCCAGAAAAAGAGAGAGAGCAAGTTAATGAAAACCTACTTGAAGAAATAGTGACTGAAAACTTCCCACACCTGGTGAAAGAAACTGACTTAAAAGCCCAAGAAGTACACAGAACCCCAAAATATAGAAATCTAAAGAGGACCACACCAAGACATATCATAATTAAAATGCCAAGAACAAAAGGTAAAGAGAGAATATTAAAAGCAGCAAGAGAAAAACAGTTGGTTACCTACAGGGGAGCACCCATACGATTGTCAGCAGATTTCTCAACAGAAACGATGCAGGCCAGACGCGAGTGGCAAGAAATATTCAAAATAATGAAAAGCAAGAATCTACAACCAAGATTACTCTATCCAGCAAAGCTATCATTCAGAATTGAAGGTCAGATAAAGTGCTTCACAGATAAGAAAAAGCTAAAGGAGTTCATTACCACCAAACCAATATTATATGAAATGCTGAAAGATATTCTTTAAGAAGAAGAAGAAAAAGGTAAAAATATAAATTATGAACAACAAATACACATCTATCCACAAATGAACATAAAAATCAAGTGAATTGATAGACTGATGAACAGGATAAACTGGTGAATATAACAGAGACATGGACTTAGAGAGGGAATGGACTGACAATTCTTGGGGAGAAAAGTGTTGTGGGAAGTACAGCAAGAGATTGGACAAAAATCTTGCAACAATGGGAGAGGACAGTGGGGAGGGGGAGGTGAGGGTGGAGAGTAGGATAGGTACATGGTGGAGGGGAGATATAGGGGATAAAAAAGGGGAAACAATGTAATTAATAAACTGAACAATAAAGATAAAAAAATAAAAAATAAATCTCCTTTGTAGTAGACTGAAGGGAGGTTTGAAGACAGCCATTCTCCTGCTGGCTTTAAGTGTCCATGATGAGGGTGACCTCCAGAAGCTGAGAGTGATCCCCACCCACAGCCTGGAAGAGGACCCTGAGCCCAAATGAGATCACATCCCCTATGGACGCCTGCTCCTCAGCGGGGAGAGGGACCAGATCAAGGGCCAGCTGAGCCATGTCCAGACTCCTGGCCCACGGACACTGTGAGGTAGAACGTATGTTGTTTGAAGCCACAGTTTGTGGCAATTTGTTACTGAGCTCCAGAAAATGGGTAGAATCCCACTTGCCCTTCGTCTCAGCTCTCAGCTGGTTGGGAAGAGGACAGTGCCAGTCAACCAGTCTCAGATAGATACCTGAGCAGTGATTCCCCCAACATAGCTGCTTTTGAATGAAGAAATGTCTTCAGTCTTCTCCCTGAAATAAGGTCATAAGAATACTTATCTAGGGTAAAACTGCTATTCTGAAACTTTGGCCACTGTTCACCCCTGCTTGCTTAAAACGAAAGAATTATTGCTTTAGTTTCCAGCTTGAGACCTTGAAGGCTAGGGAAGAAGCCTTTGAAGACTAGAACCAGAGAAGTAACCGGTGGTCGGTGCCAATTATGTAGCTACACCACCTGTTTGTACAAGATAGGACCACTTTCCCACATCTAGCACAATACATAATTAGAAGACAAGGAGCAAGCAATAGGGTCATTCATAGTCTATTGGCACCCCTTCCCCAGATGCGGCCTTGGGGGCTGTTCGCCAAACGTGGGGCAATAACATCTATGGTTCAGACCCCTTTAAAAGGCCTGCCTGTACTCGAGGTGGGGTGGCTGTGGGTGTTAGGGCTCCGTGTGGTGCCCCACGACCATCCTGGCCAGTTTTCAATAAATCCTTGCTTGCTTACTATCAACTTAACCGCCTCCATGGTCATTTGCAACTGGTCGTGGAAGTTGCCCCACAACGCTCCCCTTTGTACCATCGCCTTTCTCCCAAACCCCAAACTTGCACAATAAGCCAGGTGTTCTGGACCCTCACAACAATCTTACCCCTGGGTCTACTCTAACTGCATTTTATAGCACTTGCTTAGTGGCAGATCGGTCCATCTTCATATCCACCCCCTAATCTTTATTTTTATGCTGCACTGCAAAGGAAATCACACTAATTAGTACACTGTCTCCTAAGTGTTCAGCAAGCATTCTATCAACGAGAGCTCAATATTTCTCTGCAGATTTTTTAATGAAAAAACAAAAAACAAAACAAAACACTACAGTCTCATACCCACAGAAAAGCATGGAGAGGAGGACCCAGGTTTTCCCAGCCTAAAGTTTATTGTCTTTTTGCTTTGTGGGATTGTAGACATTTCCAAAAGCTTGAGGTGGATATTTGAAAAGGGTGATTCCCATAATTACAAAATGGAACCGCTGAGGGAACTTGCCTGGAGGGGGTGCCCTGGAAGCAGTGAATGTACAAAAGGTAGTTTCTGCTTCTCCTGTCCCTCACCTGACCTCACTCCTCCTCAGATCAACTGAGTGCTCACTTCCTCTAGGAGATTTGCTTTGAAAGGGCTTTGCAGCCCCTGAGAATCCTCTCCTATATTTTCCTTCCTGTGGCGCTGTCATCAAGGGTGAGCCTTTGAAACAGCCCTGTGTCCTGGGATGCTGGGATCCCAGACAGGAGAAAGAGGGAGCTTCCTAATGACCCTTCCTTCACTAGAATCCCTTTAAAAAGCAAATAACGAAAAGAGGGGGGAAGGGGGACATTGTGGGTGGGAATGGGTGAGTAAAAAAGGAAAGTTGCCAGTAAGTGACAAACAAGATCCAAATACCAGTCAGCATTACATCACTGGGTATGGGTAAATCATGTGTATATTTTTCTTAGTGATAAGGAGAAATAATATTCAAATGGTTAGAGTTCAAAATTTGTGGATTCTTTTTGAGAAATGCTGAAAGAAGTTAATGAGGCTGTAATTCCTGGAAAGATTAGCCTCTAATACTGGCTCAGGCATTATCTTTCCTTAATTTGTTTTTCTCTGATGATAACATGGGCTAATCCTGTGTGGGGTTTGGGGTTCATTTATGCTTTTCTTGTCTTTTTTTCAGGTGTTTATTTTGTTTAGCTTTGTTTTCCCAAAGCTGGAACAGGAAATTGACTTTTGTTTCTCGTAGTCTTTCTCTCTGTTGTTACTACAGAAATAGTCTTGGGTATCAATTTGGTCAATAAGAAGCCCAGTGCCAAGCCCCAGGTCCTGTTTCTTCATAATGCCCAGGGGGTTCTGAAAGGAAAACAGTGATGATAGTTCTTCTCTGCTCTGTTCCTACATGGTTTCTCCCCAACATTGTATCATGAAAAATGTTCAAATATATAGCAAAGTTGAAAGAATCTTACAATGGCATTTTATAGCACTTGCTTAATGGCAGATCAGTCCATCTTCATATCCACCTACTAATCCTCCTTATTTTTATGTTGCACTGCAAAGGAAACCACACTCATTAATATACTGTCCCCTAAATGTTCAGCATGCATTCCATCAACAAGAGTTCAATACTTGCCTGCAGTTTTTTTAATGAAAAATTTACATGTGAAGAAATGCACAAATCTTTCATGCACATTGACTAGTTTTGGAAGGTGCATGTTTTGCAACTCAAACCCCTAGCAGCATTGAGAACTCTACCTTCACTCCGGAGGTTTACACTGTGGCCCTTCCCAGTCAACTCATGTCTCTACTCCATCCCAGAAGAAACTATTTTCTGGTATTTTCACCATAGATTAGTGTTTTTCTTTTCTAGAAAGTCATGTAAATGGAACAACACTATTTTTGCTCTTTCATGAAAAGCACAATTGCAAGATCCACCTATGTTTTTCTTTTCTTTTTATTGCTGAGTTGTATTCTTTTGCATGATATGCCTCAGCTTGTTTATCCATTTTTCTATTGTTTCCAGTTTGGGGCTATTATTTACATCTATTAAAGAGAAGACTAAGTTGAAATAGTAAAAATTTAATTAAATCAAAATAAAAATTACATTAAAAAATGCCAAATACACACACACAAACACACACACACACACACACACACACACACACACACAATCTTAATTTTAACCTAGAATTTATTACTTTCTCTGAAGTACATTTATTAACAGTATATATTTGTTGATCAATTTATAAAATGTAGATTCTATTTGGATAAACAGAATAGGATTATAGGTAATTAGCACATTATTTCTTACATAAAATAGATATAAAGTAGTAGAAAACAATTTATTTTCCCTAAACCAGCCTGGCATTAAAACACACACACACACACACACACACACACACACACACACACACACACGAGAACCAAGATGGCGGCATAGGTAAAACACCTATCTTGCCATCATACACAGCAATTTAAAAACTACAACTTAACGAAAGAACAAACACCGTCCAGAATCACCAGAAAGCTGGCCGAGTGAAAATTCCACAAATAAAAGTAAAAATAAGACACTGTGACTCGGAGGAGCGGTGGCGGACACCGTTAAAGATTCGCGTTGAGAGAGGTTTGGAGCGCGCATGCCAGCGGATAGGGCGGGCGGCTTAACCAGCCAGTTTTCTCGAACGGGGAGACAAAGACGTCCCACTGGACTGATTCTCCAGCTCTGGGTGAAGTCCAGGGAACCCACTATCACACGGGGTAAAAACTGGACAGTGGGAGGGCATGATGAAGCTCGGGTGCTGCAGGGGTCTGCCGGCTTGTGGAGAAGGCAAGCTTGCTCGTGAACTTGGGAACAGCACAGCTGCCTGACCTAGTAGAGAGCACCCGCGACTTGCTCTCCCATTCGGAAAATCGTCAGACTGCTTTGTTTTACGACCCTGGGTGAGACGTTGGGTGTGCAGACTCATTTGGGGAGAGTCTGAATTCCCCAGCAGCCTGTGGAGCTCCACAGCGGCTCTCTCTCAGAAGTGCTGGCGTCCATTGCCCCCAGCACAGAGTCCCTGGGGCCGCATAGGGTGGAGCTAATGCTGTCTGCTTGGCCCAGAGATTCTGCCCATCCAACCTGAGCACAGCTGAACTTCACAGACAATTGGCCTGGAGGTCAACCCCTCCAAGTGCTAACAACGATTAACTGAGCTTAACTTCAGCAAGACTGTGCAACCCATATCCACCTCAGGTAACTGGGGAGGTGAGCCACTGTCCCTAGCAGGACATCTACCACAAAAAGCTAATTGACCAACTCAGGGAAGCAGCCACCATGCAGAGACATGGAAAGAAATCAAATGTGAAAGAAATGGAGGAAAAAAAAAAAGGACTGGACATGGAATTCAAAACCACGGTTATAGGGCTTCTCAAGAGGTTGCTACAAAAGGTCAAGACCTATAAGGAAATAAGAAAGACCAACAAGGAAATGAATGAGACCTGCAAGGAAATGATCAAGACCAACGTGGAAATGAATGAGTCCTACAAGAAAATGAATGAGACCCTCAAGGATATGAAAAAGGACCAACCAGAAATTAAGCATACACTGACTGAAATAAAAAATATTATACAAAGACCTAAAAGTGCTCTGGAGCACCCCAAGAACCAAGTTCAAGATTTGAAATACAAAGAGGTAAAATCCACTCAGCTGAAAAAACAAGAAACCAAAAGAATCCAAAAAATTGAAGATAGTGTAAGGGGCCTCTGGGACAACCTCAAGCATACCAACATCCAAATTATAGGGGTGCCAGAAAAAGAAAGAGAGCAAGACAATGAAAACCTACTTGAAGAAATAGTGACCAAAAACTTCCCACACCTGGTGAAAGAAATTGACTTAGGAGTCCAAGAAGCGCACCAAACCCCAATATATAGGAACCCTAAGAGGACCACACCAAGGCACATCATAATTAAAATGCCAAGAGCAAAAGACAAAGAGAGAATATTAAAAGCAGCAAGAGAAAAACAGTTAGTTACCTATAAGGGAGCACCTATACGATTGTCAGCGGATTTCTCAACAGAAACGATGCAGGCCAGACAGGAGTGGCAAGAAATATTCAAAGTGATGAATAGCAAGAACCTACAACCAAGATTACTCTATCCAGCAAAGCTATCATTCAGAATTGAAGGTCAGATAAAGTGCTTCACAGATAAGAAAAAGCTAAAGGAGTTCATCACCACCAAACCAATATTATATGAAATGCTGAAAGATGTTCTTTAAGAAGAGGAAGAAGAAAAAGATAAAAGTGTAAATTATGAACAACAAATACACATCTATCAACAAATGAATCTAAAAATCAAGTGAATTAATAAGCTGATGAACAGGATAAACTGGTGAATGTAACAGAATCATGGACATAGAGAGGGAATGAACTGACAATTCTTGGGGAGAAAGGGGGTGTGGGAAGTGCAGCAAGAGACTGAACAAAAATCATGCAACTATGGGAGAGGACAGTAGAGGGGGTGAGGGCGGAGGGTGGGATGGGTACCAGGTGGAGGGGAGCTATAGGGGGGAAAAAGGGGAACAATTTAATTAATAAACTGAACAATAAAGATTAAAAAAAAGAAAATAAAAATAAAAACAGAGTTTAGGATTAAAAAAAAAAAACACAACCAACCAAACAATAACATCAACAACAAAAAAACACACACACGAAACACTGTTCAGGACAATGAGGCATGATCATCAATTTCTATATATTGGTGGCCCACTGGGATATAGAGTACTGAAGGAGTCTGTTCTCCAGTGTAGAAACACCTGCTCCTGGCACTAGGTGTTTACCAACACTTTCCTGGTAACAAGAAGTGTGACATCTTAGAAAGAGTGCCACAGCAGTGGGTCCAGGCTGGATTCAGTGCTGTCACCTGAGGACTTCATTTACCATCTCTGGGTCTCAGGTCTTATCCTACATAATACAAGTCTAATATGCTAAGGTCACTCAACCATTTGCTATGAGGTACACTGACCACTAGTCAACCAGTCGCTATGACATGCACTGACCACCAAAAGGCAGGTGCTCCAGTTGGTAGGTTAGCTTGCTGCTGGGGTCTGGCAAATTGGGACTGAGCAAGATGGGCCTGACATGCCCTGGAGTCCTGCTGTGGTCCCTCCCTCGCTGGCCAACCTCTTGCCTCCCTCCCCACCATGATTGTGCATGGGTGGGGTTCCTCTGTCTGGCCTGTGCCCTCTCTCATTCTGGGACCCCTGGGAGGATATTGGAGAGCTGGTTTCAGCCCAATTCTTCATGCAAGGCCGAGGGACCCCACTGGTGCACATGAGTTCATGCACTGGGCCTTTAGTCTTAAAATAGAGACAGTGGAATGGATAATATTGAAGGTACTTTCTGGGCACATTGCTTTTTCAGATTTTATGGAATTTTAGGTGTTTTTGTCAAGGTCTATTGACTTTAAGGAACAAAAACTATAACAAAAAATTTTTTTTAAGTTTTTAACTTTTTTGCTCTGACTGGTTTGGCTCACTGGATAGAACATCAGCCTGTGGACTGAAGGGTCCCAGGTTCCAGTCAAGGGCTTATACCATGGTTGCAGGCACATCCCCAGAAGGGAGTGTGCAGGAGGCAGCTGATCAATGTTTCTCTCTCATGGATGTTTCTAACTATCTATCCTTCTCCTTTCCTCTTTGTAAAAAAAATCAATAAAATATATACATAAAAAGTATTTAAGTTTTTAAAAAGAGCAGAGAGAAAAGAAAGACAATACAGGCTAAATAAAGCTTAATTTAGCAACTACAGCTGACCCTTGAATAACACTGGTTTGAATTTCACAGGTCCACTTATATGTGCTTTATTTTTTCTTTAATAATTATGCAGTCGGCCCTCTGTACCCCAGGGTTTCACATCCGCAGATTAAATCAGCCACTGATCTAAAGCAATATGTATGTTCACAACTTGTAGCATGGCTATCTGAAAAGACATGGCTAATCCCACCAGATCTGGTAACAAGGATTTCCAGAGTTGAAATTCACCTGGCTTTCACAGGCCCTGGAGTTTGCACAAGCCTTGTCTAGGGGCCTAAGAGGCAGCCCAATAAGGAGGGAAAGTGTCAGCCTTCTACTCCTCAGGGAATGAAAGATAGCAGCTACTAAATGCTATAGGCCAGACGAGGCAGGGGCAGAAAGAATGAACAGAATTTGGCATTAAAAGCCACAGCTTTGGTTTCTGCTTTTGTACTCTATAACTCCCCCGCCCCCCCCCCCCCCCACACACACACACACACAAACACACACACAGTAGTTTAGTGTTTGAAGAGACTGGGGTCCACCTTGTGCCCCTCACCTGCTGGCTCTTCGGCATTAATAGCTCTCTCTCTTCTTAAGTGTTTTTTTTTCTTCCCTGCCATTAGAGCATGCCATCGCAGCGGCAAGAGGACTGAGAGCATGATGGGTGGTGATGGGCTGTGATGGGGGATACTTGACTGGTGACGTGGAAAACCTGGATGAAATCTGCAAGGTGGATGGAGAACACACCCAGAAAAGGCCCTTTCTGCCAAATGATGCCCACCCATAAGGTCTTTCTGGGGGCCTGGACTCTGCAGGGGGTCCCTGCATTGTGCATGTCAGTTATGCTCATCATGTGCTACTGTTTCCGACTTGGTTGATGGGAAGGAATTTTTTCCTGAAAGGGAATAAAGAAGAGGGCTATCCTGCCCCTTACTTCTCTAAGCCTTGGGAATGCTATTTCTTTAAAATTCAACTCTTATGATACTTTACATCTCCCCCTATGTAAGGGGGAACTGTAAACTTCTATGATGCTCTTTTCCATCCACCATCTGAATGTCTCCAGCTTATTTGTATGTCTGGGTGCTGCAAAGGAAGCGATAAAACAGTTAACTCTGCACTGTATCTGACTTACACATGTCACCCATTGACCCTAGAGCTGATCAGGTTTGGAGTATAAGTGGATTCACATTGCACTTTTCCCCACATTTGGGGGGCTCATGTCCCCAACTTACTGATGCCGGATTCAGCTTCCTGCAGCATTCCCCTTCTCCTTACTCCCAAGGGTACCTGGGAGGCATCTCACAAGATGGCTAACACAAGCCCCACTGCAGGGATCAGGCACTTCCTGGGCTCTGTCCCTGTGCCCTGAGCTCAGCAGCTTCCCCCAGTGGCCCCACAATATCAACTGGCTGAGCTTCTCATACTGATGGTTGCTTTTCCAGGGGCACAGCATTTCTTAACCTTGGTCTTCAGGATGTCAAAGCTAAAGGACAGTCCACGGCTCTTCCGAAACAGCCTGTGAGCATCTATTGCACTACACAAGTGCTTCAAAATTGTGTTTTCCTGAAGTACTCAAAGTACTCTGCTTTGATGTGTTTTGTTGTCTACAAAGTTGTTCTTATGTGGAGAAGCCCACGTAATGATGGAATAAGGAACACTGGGTTCAGTGAAAATCACTTAATATGTCTGAGGAGCAGTTTCCTTACATGAAAATAGCCCTCGTGATCATTCACAGGATCAAAGGAAAAAGCATATATGAAAATACTCTATATTGCCTCAAAGACCATTCTGCCTCTTGGGCTGGGTGACCTTGAGAGACTTACTGTAACCCCCAATGGCCACAGGATAAAGCCTAAATTCTCAGCCTGGCACACAGGTCCTTTAGGATGTGGCTTGGCAGCCCGGACCAAGTAGCACAGTTGGTTAGAGCACTGTCCTGTATGTCGAGGTTGTAGGCTCCATCCTGGTCAGGGCACATACAAGAATCAACCAATGAAGGCATAAATAAGTGAACAACAAATCTCCGTTTACCTATCTTATATTTTAAAAAAATAATAAGTCTGGCCTTGCTTTTTTCCCCATCTTTGTCCTGCCACTTGAAGCACAAACCACCTGTCTCAAATGGTTTCCCCATTTTCCAGATGCCAAATTTTGCTTGTCCTTTGAGATCATTACCAGTTTTCATTTTTTAAAAGCCTCCACTGACTGTGCTTTCTGCCCTCAAGCTGGGGGTGTGCTGTGCTTTGGCCCCCGGGCTCGGAGACGAGGTGGCGGCGGTGTGGCACTCTGGCCAGAGCAGAGAAGACTGAAGCCTCCGGCTGGAGTGAAGCCTCCAGCGGCCAAAACAAAAACAGAAGGCAGCAGCCAGAGGGAAGGCCTGGGTCGCAGGTTCCAGAGGAAAACTGGTCCTGGGAGCCAGGGGAAGGAAAACCTATTGCATGAATCTTCATGCAACGGGCCTCTAGTCCTATCTAATAAAAGAGTAATACATAAATTGACTGCACCTCCCCTACACCCACAGGCCATGCCCACCAGCCAATCAGGAGCAAATATGCAAATAAACCCAAACAAGATGGCTGCAGCCACAGAGAGCAAGAGGGAGGTTTGGGTTTCCATGGCAATGGAGGAAGCCAAGCTTTCTGCGTGCTCTTGCCATCCCAAGCCTCCACTCAATGCTACAAAGTTTCAATGACAGAAGATAAATAAATCCCAACAAAAATGACTGCGGACACAGCACAAGCAGGAGACCTGGCTCTGCTCAAGGCTACAAAGTTTCAATTATAGAAGATAAATAAATCCCAGATACCAGGGCCTCCCCTTGGGTTGCCAGAGGGTGTGGCTGGCCTGCAAACTACCACAGGCTCCTCCCCCAGGCCACCCCATGCCCCAAGGGAACCCCCACCCTGATCTGGGACACCCTTCAGAGCAAACCAGCTGGTCCACATCCATGCACCAGGCCTCTATAATATCTAATCCTATCTAATCTTATCTAATAAAAGAGTAATATGCAAATTAACCATACCTCCAATCAAGCCATGTCCACCAGCCAATCAGGAGCAAATAAACCCCAACCAAGATGGCTATGGCCACTGAGAGCAGGAGGGAGGCTTGGGTTTCCCCGGCAATGGATGAAGCCAAGATTTCCACCTGCCCTTACTGGCCTAGGCCTCCACTCAGTGCTACAAAGTTTCAATTATAGAAGATATATTCCTACAGAAATGATGGCAGCCATGGAGCTGGAGAGAGCAGAGGCCAGGGTTGCCCAGGCAATGGAAGAAGCCAAGCTTCTGCAGCCCTAGCGCCTAGGCCTCCACTCCAGGCTACAAAGTTTCAATTATATAATTTAAATGAACCCAAACAGAAATGGCTACTGCCACGGAGCGAGCAGAAGGCTTGGCTCTGCTCTAGGCTAAAAAGTTTCAATTATAGAATATAAATTAATCCCAGATCCCAGGGCCTCTGCTTGGATCACTGGGGGGCATGGCCAGCCTGCAAACTACAACAGGCCCCTCACCCAGGCTGCCCCACACCCCAAGGGAACCCTCACCCTGATCTGGGACACTCTTCAGGGCAAACCAGCTGGCCCCCACCCATGCACCAGGCCTCTATCCTATCTAATAAAATAGTAATATGCAGATTGACCATCACTCCAACACACAAGAGGGCTGCCCCCATGTGGTCAAAGATATTGCTCCCATGTGGACACAAGATGGCCACCACAAGATGGCCAGCAGGGGAGGGTAGTTGGGAGGGAGCAGGCCTGCAAGGGAGGGCAGTTGGGAACTATCAAGCCTGAAGGGGAGGGCTGTTAGGAGTGACCAGGACAGCAGAGTAGGGAAGTTGGGGGCAAACAGGCTGGAAGGCGAGCAGTTAGACATCAATTAGGCTGGCAGGGTAGTGGTTAGCGGGTGATCAGGCTGGCAGGCAGAAGCAGTTAGGGGAAATCAGGGAGGCAGGCGGGTGAGCAGTTTGAAGCCAGCAGTCTTGGATTGTGAGAAGGATGTCCGACTGTCCTCAAGAGGTCCCAGATTGGAGAGGGTGCAGGCTGGGCTGAGGGACATCCCCTGCCCCCCATGTACGAATTTCATGCACCAGGCCTCTAGTATATATATAAAAAAACCTGAAAACTATTTTTAAAACAGATTTGCCTAAATCCATTTCACAGCTCATGTGTATGCCAGCTGCAGCCGTGAAGTGTTCTAAAGTCTTTCACATTCTCTAAAGATGTTCAGAAATTCTCTGAGTGGGAAATTTAGAAGAATAAATTTATAAGTAAAGGTGGAGTAAGATCTTTTGGTTCCTTCTCAATGTAGTTGGAGGAAGGTCCGTGAGCCCCATAGTGGGTCCCAGAAGGAAACGTCAACTCCCCTTTCCAGGTAGCATCCTTTTGCCTGGAAGCCATTGTGACTGTAACCTTCCAAGGAGGATGACGCTGTGGGGATGGGTAGAGTTATGCCGTATGCCTAAAATAGGGAAGCAAAAGTCCCTCTGTTGAGCAAAAGTCACTGTGCTGGGTGAAGAACTCTGTTGACACAGACAGAATGTTCCAGCACAGGGATATCTATGTTAGAGTGCTTATTATGAAGGGGGTGGGGGGTGTCTTCTTTGGCGAGCAACTCACTTCTTACCCACAACAATAGATAAAAGACTACCGGGAAAGCCACCTAGTTGTCTAAGGTCCCACATGTCTTGCTTTCTCTACTCATGACCAGTCTGAGGATGTTTCTTGTGAGCTAAACAGGAAGGTTCCAAGGCCAGCTGGCCTGGGACAGAAGCCTGACTCCCTCACTCACTGCTGGCTTCCTGCTGAGGGGACACCAGCTGTTGCCACCTTGCTCATGCCCAGGAGGCACCCAGCATGATGCACCCGGCCTATTTGAAGTAGGTGATCCGTGTTTCACAAGGTTCTGTCAACTTTTCTCTCACTGATTCCTCTGCCCGTAGCTGAGGCCTGAGCAAGGTCAAAGCCACAGATTCTGCTGGGATTTCCACAAGAAACTATTCCGGTTCCCTCTGCTATCCTTTCAGTTTCCTAGAACCTGTGGCTTTTGCTGTGTTTTACAAACACCAAGCCAACAGCTTGCTAAGGTCAGTGCCCGAGGAATCAGTTGCCACCTGCGTCTGAGGGTCTTGGAACAAAAGCGAGGCCCCAGGCCATCACCTGCTGGGTGGAGGCAGAATGCTTTATGCTGGCCTCTGGGGGTTGTGGGCGGGGTGGGGTGGGGGAGGGAGAGGAGTGGTTTCTGTGGTTTTAGAACTGAGAGACAAGCATAGACAAGCATCCTCCTCGGAGACACCTTTGACGCCTTTGACTTAGGCACAGGAGGACTCTGGTGGCCCTGCTTGCAGGCTTCCTGGGCTGTGTGCTCTTCTCTCCCTGTCTACCTGCCCAAATAGCTGTGCTTTGTCCTGAGCTGTTGAGCCAGCCCTCCACCTTGTAGACACTGTGGCGTAAGCACTGATTATATTTTCCTAGAAGTTTCAGAGCCTAACTTGTGACTTTTCCCTAATAGACATCCAGGCAGTCACTACATGCATTGTGTGTGCTAATTTTCTCCTTCAAATTTTCCTCTCTTTCTTTATATTTGCCTTATTTTAGTAGTTATTATAAAATGTACCTTCTTCTGTTTTATGGAATGAAGCTAGTAACTATTTTAAATCCTTCCAACGAGGGTAGATTGTTAGGCCCTCTCAGACCCCTGCAGGACTCTTTCCTAGCCACTCCAATCCCTCTTTGAATGAACGCCCCCAGCCAGGAAGCAAGTTGTGATCAAATAAACCTACTCTGGCACACAGAGAAAAATCTGTGTGCACTGGTCTTCAGTGTTTGTTGCTACGTACAGTATTTTCAAAATTGCCGGAAAACTTCATATGCCTGAGTTTAAGGATACCTTGCCGTGAAACTGTGCATCTTCAGAACATGCTTGATAAATCCTTGTGTCATCACATAAATTGAAATGTCAGTCCAGTTGCTGCTCCAGACCATCACTCCTGGGGTTATGTGCTCCGATTTCTCTCTGGTCGGAAGACAATAGCTTTCCACACACAGGAAAGCCTAAGCGCAGAAACAGTTGTTTGGGTTTCTTAAGTTGGGCCAAGTGAAACCTGACTGCAGCAGGCTCTGTGAAAACAAGACTTGGTCTGAGTGGAGCTACTGTTGGTCTGGCTTTGATGAAGTGTGAGGAACACGAATTCCACAGGCCACAATAGCTTCGGTGGGAGCTTGTGTGTGAATCCGAGTGTTTATTTACCATTTCGTGCCCCGGGCTGTTTCGATTTCAGCCTGAAAGGTATTCCTGGGCTAAATAACTTCTGCCTTTGGCCCTGGTAGAACAACCCAGGAACTATTTGGCAAAGGAACTTGGACTTTTTCTCATACACTAGAATTTGGACATTGGATCAGTGAATCTTGGAAAAAACCACTTAGAAAACATAGGCCTGGTCTATTTGCTAAAATCATTCCCTTTGTATTTACCTTCGCAGATATTCACTTCCTGCCTCAATCTCACATTCAAATAACAAAGTTGTCTGTAAGTCTGAACAAACGTGGACTCTTGCCACTGTGCATTGTTATCTCAATTGTCCAAATGGTCCAAGGAAAATAATTGAGGCATATTTGACTGATTTCTCTTACTTCCCAGATTATGATTCATTGGGAAAATGTTCCCTGTGGTTTATAGAGCATTTTCAGGCAACAACCATGCTGAAGAGTCCTCAGAGTATGAAGACTAGTTTCTAAATGATACATAATACCTGGGCAGAAGTTTTTGTGTGTTTTTTTTTTGTTTTGTTTTGTTTTTTTTTAGATCTGAAATCTCAGCTAGTTCCGGGTTCAAGCAGAGCAAAGAACCTTAGCATATTTCACCAACATCTATCCCAGATCTTTGACTTTTATTACAAAACATGCTATTAAGCCTTTGCTCCAGTCACAAAGGGAACTTTCCCCCCTCCCATGAAACATTGTGGTTTTACAGAGAAACTTGGCCAATGCATTAGGTTTATGTCCAATTTGTGACAAATATCTCAGATATGAGAATTCAACATGATTTGTGGTTTCTGTTTCTTGAGAAATTTCAGGGACAGCACTTTGAAACCTCATCAAACCATTATGCAGAGTTATGAACCCAACCAAAGTTCCTCTTAGGGTTTGATATTCCATCTCCTGGTGGTTTGAGGCCTGTCTATAAATACAATAGGTGCAAAATCCTATAACCCAGGCAACACCCCATGGGATGAAAATATTCAATCTAATCTACAGGGCTTTGTCACTGTTCTCCAAGGATGCAATATAGTACCTGGGAAGCCAACTTAACTCATGAGGAGAAAGCCAGAGAACAAACTACATATAATATGCAAAAATCCTGGCAACTGGTGGTGGCCAAGAATGTTCTCCCATAGCCCGAGACTTCATAGAGATCATGACCCTTCTAGAAGGGGGAAAAAAAAAGATATATTAGTGTAGGAGGTGGTTCTACACGCACACACACACACACACACACACACACACACACACACTTTCTTGGAATGAAGGGAAAGGGTGAGTAGTTGGGATCTAGGGGATAATTTGACTAGAGAGGGGCTGTTACCCACTTTTCAGATCAAATAGTCACAATAGTTCAGAATATTTGAAAGTTCTGTGCAAAGTTGATTTTAACAGTAATATTTTACTACATCTAAAATCTTAGCACCTTACAAAGTTCTTTTTAATTCATCTCTAAGGTATGAAATTATGACAGGCTTCATCCGTAAGGGGTTAAGGATTTCCATGGTAGAGATAACTAGACCAATGTTCTGTGGATTTTGTTGTTTATTTTATGGAACTCAGAATTCTATTCTCTGAGGCTTTTGCACTAAAATTTCATCAGCATGTTTCCCACTTGGTATATGGTATGATTTCTGTTTTTTCCCCCTTCATTTCCTGACTGATGTGAGCCTAAGGCCATCCTTACTGAGGACTGTTAGCAGATGAATATATTGAAAGGTGATGAGTACAAAGGAACTTGGCTGCCATCCAGTCAGTATATTAAAAGGATGATAATTCAAAATGTTGAAAATGAGCACTGCTTGGGATTTTCTGATCCCTGAAGCTTTAATGCATTTGCAATGCAGGGACAAAGATTTGCCTCCCACACCCCTATGTTTACAGGGTATTCATCTGGTTGTGACTCCACTTGCCAGCCTTATAAATGCTCAGGGACAGATCAGAGCACAGTCTAGACTAAATCTGTGTCACATGCCCATGGTGGGTGGGGACAAATCCCACTGGCAGCTGTTGTAGCTCTCATGTAACAAACACTAGCACTGTAGAAGGGCCCGCAGGCAGCCTTAATCTCATGCCCTCGTGCCCTGCTCCTCCTTGTCCCTCCTCCCTTTAATAGGAGCTCAGGAATGAGGTGGGGGGCCAAGAAGAAACCAGAGCCTCCAGATTCCTTTTTACAAACCACTTTCCACTTTATTGAAAATACAGCAGGGCATGGGCAGGGCATCATGTGCTGCCCACAAATTTCCTAAAAAAGCAGAAAAAAATCTGCTACAATTGCTTTCAAGTAAATAAAGATTATAATAAATATTTCTCTGTTTTGTAATTATAAAGTTATTATTTTAATTTTTCTTTTAAGTCATTTATGTTTTGCCTAAGTACAAATGTGTATATATATACACATCTTTGCACTTAGGTACATAATAAATACTTCTAAAGAGGGCAACCAAACACTTGCCTCTGTTCATAAATAGGCGTATGTTATATTCAATGACATATATATATGTATATTTCAATGGTGTATATTCACTTGTTAAATTAAGCAGAGCCCAGCTAATGTCCTCACCCCCAGGCCAGATAGCCTGAATACCAAACAGCAGAAAAAGATTTAAAAAAAGATAGAGGAAATAGCAGAACAGAGGGGTTTATCTTTTTTTTTTTTTTTTTTTGGAAGAGAGGTGTAATGTGTAAATTAAAGACTATGCAAAGCTAGATTTTAATTTAATATAAACTCCTGGAAGTTTTTCTTTATAAGAAATTGTGGCAATGATGGCTTTGCATTCTTTGGTACCTCAGATCCAGAAACCCTGAATTCTGTATAGCAGCCTTTGTCTTCCAATCTCTGGCTCACCTATACCCTAGAGACTTGTGAAAAACTAGTCCCCTTTGCACATTTTTAAGCTGACATCTAAAGTTTTTTCTTTATAAGTTTATATAGCTGCAAAAGATATAATTTCTACCATAATTAAAATTTTTTCATCTTACCTAATAATAGACAAACATGCTAATTGACCCACAGCCAATCAGGAGTAAGTATGCAAATTAACCCACCAAAGAGGGTGGTTAATTTGCATATGCAGTCTGGGGTGGGGCAGGATGCAGGCATTTTGCCCCACCCCTGACTGCTCTGGGCCTCTGAGCAGCGTAGGAAGATGGAAAGGCGGCTCTGGTCAGAGCAAAAGCAGTGCCAGAAGTCAAGGAAAGGAAGGCCCATTCTGTCTTGAATCTTTATGCATCAGGCTTCTAGTTTTAAAATAAAAAGTTTTCATCACTTTGTAAAACAAATCTAATAGAAGGCAAAGATTATAGTGATTTCATGGCCACTATCAGACATTTGAACAAATTCAATACTCTCTCTTTTTTTAAAAAAAAATATTTTATTGATTTTTTTACAGAGCGGAAGGGAGAAGGATAGAAAGTCAGAAACATCGATGGGAGAGAGACATTGATCAGTTGCCTCTTGCACACCCCCTACTAGGGATGTGCCCGCAGCCAAGGTACATGCCCTTGCCAGAATCAAACCCGGGACCCTTCAGTCCACAGTCCAATGCTCTATCCACTGAGCCAAACCGGTCTTGGCAATATTCTCTTCTTTAGCTATTGGAAATTTAGTATCTTTGAATTGTATTTCCATTCCTCTTCCACAAAAAATTTTATTCCAAAAATATGTATTTTGATGATTGAAAATCTTGCAATGACTTTCCATCATACTTCTCTGACACAAAATATGTATAAACATGAAAATTGAAATTATTTCTCCTTGCCTGGTTCGTGATGAGCAGTGGTTGAGCATCAACCAGAAGGTCACTGCTCAATTCCTAGTCAGGGCATATGCCTGGGTAGGGGGCTTAATTCCCAGTAGGAAGCATGCAGAATGCAGCCAATCAATGATTCTCTCTCATCATTGATGCTCCTATCTCTCTCTCTCCCCTTTTCCTTCCTCTCTCTGAAATAAATAAAAACATATTTTAAAAAATTATTTCTTCCAGATTTAGTTATTTTAATATAGTCCATATTTGAGCAAAACAAATCCTATATAATAAAAGCCTAATATGCAAATTGACCATCACTCCAACATACAAGATGGCTGCCCCCATGTGATAAAAGATGACCACCCCCATGTGGACACAAAATGGCCACCACAAGATGGCCAGCAGGGGAGGGCAGTTATGGGTGATCAGGCCAGCAGGAGAGGCCAAGGCTGCAAGGGGGGTGGGAGGGAATCAGGCCTACAGGAGAGGGCAGTTGAGGGGGACCAGGCCTGCAATGGGATCAGGCCTAAAAGGGTGGTCAGACATCCCTCGAGGGGTCCTAGATTGGAAAGGGTGCAGGCTAGGCTGAGGGACAATCCCCATGCACAAATTTCATACACTGGTCCTCTAGAACATTATAATAAACTAGGGGCCCAGTGCACGAAATTCATGCACTGGGGGTGGGTGGTCCCTCAACCCAACCTGCCCCCTCTCACATACTGGGAGCCCTCAGGGGATATCCAACTGATGGCTCACCCTCAGCCTGCCCAAGGCCTAAAGCCTTTGATGAGGCTTTAGGTCTTGGACACCCAGCCATCGCCCTGCTCAGCTCAGCCCTTGCCTCCCTGCGACCACCTGGCCCCGGGGGCTGGGCGCTCGTCGCCACTTCCCCTCACAGCAACTTAAGGCTGGGTGCTCTCCACACCGCCATTTCATCTCCACCCCTACAAGCACAAAATCTAATGAAACTCTAACCCTGTCTTGCTGTCCTGGCCAGCTACTGCTAAGAATGTAAATGAGGCATGGCTACCTGGGCATGGTTAGCAAGAGAAAAAATATTTGGTTCACATCAGAAACTTTGTTAAAAATGTCTTGAGATTTTTGGTATGATCCTGATGAAATTATCATCCTTTGGACTTATTTCTCTCTCTTCCCCACAACATAGCCCTTTGTCTGCTTCTCTGGAGCTAAAATCCTTCTCCTGCTCTCCTCCTTTGCCTGGCCCTCTGATACCACCACTCTCAGGGAAGCAGGATCTTGCTGCTGAGACAGTCCATGCTGGGGTCACTGAGCCCTCCAGGCAGGTAAAGCCAGGCAAGGCTCACACTCTCAGAGCTGTGTGGGAATGGCCTATGGGTCACCCATAAGGGGCCCAAACCCTGGTCTCAGGGAGGCCTCTTGTCTTCATTCTTGCAAAAGGGCATCCTCTTTCACTTTGTGCAAAGCAGTTGTTAAACCAACCAGCATTGCTTGCCCAACTCATTCCTCTGTCTCAGGAGGCTAACAGGCCAAGTAAGGAAGGGTATTAAAGGGGAAACCAGTCACAGAAGAGTAAGCGCTCTCTGTGCCTCACACACAGTCTAGATAGCTTTTGAGTCCTTGCTAGAAGCACCCTAGAGACACTTCTCAGAAGTATCACATTCAGAGATGGGATTTGGAGACTTGTTCCAATGACATAGTCTCCTAGACATTATCAGTGTAAAATGAGCTGCAAATCTGCACACAGCTTTCTCTCAGTAAGAACACCGAAAAGTGGGAGGGGAAGTGGTATAGAGGGCAAAGGAAAGGATGATGGTTATCCAGGACTCAATAAAGACATTCACAAATACTTATTGACCACCTACCATGAGGCACCTAGAGAAATAAAGACCAGGAGTGACGTCAGAGGAATATGCTGTAAGGGCGCAATTTTTCCTCTCTCCTGGACATTTCAACATGTTAACTATCTATAATTCAACAAAGAAATCCCTACCCAACACTGTCCCATGCCTGAGAGATCCACACACTGAAACACATATAGGGGGCCATCTAGAAATAAATGAAGAAGGGAGAAGGGAAGAAAATGCAGAAGACCTGCAGACACAGCCCTGTAGCCAGGAGCTCACAGCTTGGTGCAGAAGAGGAAAGAAAGTCAGAAGTAGCAGGCACTTCCCTTGGTCCAGTGGGAGAAAGAGAGAGCTGTGGGGGAGTGAGGGGAGAGGAGGAAGTGGCAGCAGGGTGAGCAGTGGAAAGCGTCAATAGAGCAAACAGTGTCTGAGTTGGCAGGCACCTTTCAGAACTCAGGTTCTGCTGTGAGGCTCCCCACTGGTTCCTACCCCAATTTCTACTATTGAAGAAGCTAGAAGTAACAGGAATAATGGGAGGAGGAGTCAGGAACTTATTTATTTGAGGAAAGGCTATATCAGGCGTACCAATCACTGAGGGCACAATCAGTTTCTAAAACCACCAATTATAATAGGTATTACTATGAAAAAATTATTATGATGGCATCGACAGTAACAATTATATTGCACATTTGATCATCTCCTAATAAAGCTCAAGTCAGCCTGAATTAATAGACTTAAGGCAGTACCTAATATGCCTGCTCAGACCCCAAATAAAAGATATAAAGTGCCGATATCCTTATAATTAGTTGAAAATAATTAACTTATGGACATAGGTAAGATGGCTGAGTAAGCATTAGACTGTAAATCTAAAGACAGAGGTGTGAGCCCTCTTTTTACCAAGCCCTGTAGTGTAATACATATTGAATTGCAAATTCAAAGAAGCAGCTTCAATCCTACCTGGGCTTCTCCTGCCTTTTTTTTTCTTAAGGTGGGAGAAGTAGGCTGAAGCCAATTGATCAGGGTGTTTAGCTGTTAACTAACATTTCAAGGGTTTGAAGTCCATCAGTCTAGGAAGGGCTTAGCTTAATTAAAGTAATTGACTTGCATTCATTGGATGTGAGATAAAATCTTGCAGTCCCCTTTTCAGGAGTTAAATAATATTTGCTTGGAGCTTTGAAGGCTCCTAGTCTGGATTAACCTTAACCCTTAGTCTAGAATTACTATGGCTGGTGCTAGTGGAAGAGTCAAGGTTAGAGATTACAATCATATATGATATGTGTGTTATTTGTTTTATAGTTTTGAATTGTCATTTGATATTTATGTTTTTTATTGTTGGGAATATTGTGAGTGATGTGGCAGATGTAAGTTGTATGAAAAATATAAGTTAAGTAGGGATGTGATAGCTCTAAGTATTGGTAGTAGAATAGTACTATTTTTTGTTATTTCTTGAATAATTATTCATTTTGTTAAAAATCCTGTTTAATGGGAGTAGACCTCCTAAAGATCCTATCTAATAAAAGAGTAATATGCAAATTGACCACACCTTCACTATACCCAAAAGCCACACCCACCAGCCAATCAGGAGCGAATATATAAATAAACCCAATCAAGAAGGCTGTGACCAAGAGGGAGGCTTGGGTTTCCCTGGCAATGGAGGAAGCCAAGCTTTCCACTTGCAAGCCTAGGTCTCCACTCAATGCTACAAAGTTTCAATTATAGAAGATAAATAAATCCCAACAGAAATGGCAGCAGCCACAGAGCTGGAGAGAGCAGGAGGCTAGGGTTGCCCCCAGTAATGGAGGAAGCCAAGTTTCTGCAGCCCAGGCCAGCCTAGGCCTCACTAGAAGCTACAAAGTTTCAATTATAGAAGATAAATAAACCCCAACAGAAATGGCTGCTGCCATGGAGTGAGCAGAAGGCTTGGTTTCACTCCAGGTTAAAAGTTTCAATTATAGAAGATAAATAAATCCCAGATACTAGGGCCTCTGCTTGGGTCACCAGGGGGCATGGCCAGCCTGTAAACCACCACAGGCCCCTTGCCCAGGCCACCCCACACCCTAAGGGAACCCCCCACCTTGATCTGGGACACCCTTCAGGGCAAACCAGTTAGCCCCCATCCATGCACCAGGCCTCTATCCTATCTAATAAAAGAGTAATATGCAGATTGACCATCACTCCAACACACAAGATGGCTGCCCCCATGTGAACACAAGATGGCCAGCAGAGGTGGGCAATTGGGAAGGACCAGGCCTCCAAGGGAGGGCAGTTGGGGGTGATCAAGCCTGCAGGGGAGGGCAGTTAAGAGTGACCAGGCTGGCAGAGAAAAAAAATTGGGGGTAAGCAGGCTGGCAGGGGAGCAGTTAGACATCAATTAGGCTGACAGGGTAGTGGTTAGGGGGTGATCAGGCTGGCAGGCAGAAGCGGTTAGGGGCAATCAGGGAGGCAGGAAGGTGAGCAGTTGGGAGCCACCAGTCCTGGATTGTGAGAGGGCAGTTGGACATCCCTTGAAGGGTCCCAGATTGGAGAGGGTGCAGGCTGGGCTGAGGGACACCCTCTCCCCATGCACGAATTTTATGTACTGGGCCTCTAGTAGGAAAATATCCTTGAGTGAGGTTTAAAAAAGAGAGAGAAATGCCTAAAATAATAATTGTAAATCTATGTTAATAGCCACACAATGTATAAGATGTAAGGGGTGATAAAGCATTATAAAGTGAGGGAGAGGTTCTGCAGAGTATAGCTATATAGGAACAAAACTTTGGTATGCTATTGAACAAAGTTGGTATTAAATAAAAATAATTATAAATTAAAATGTTAATTATAATCCCCAGGACAGCTACATACACACACACACATACCAATCTCATCCCAATAAATTCAATAAAAAAACAAAACTAAACTGAATAAAAAATGAGCAGGGAATTAAAATTTCCCACTAGAAAATAGAAAACACAAAAAAGTAAATAATAATGGAGGAATTGAGGAACAAATAGAACACAAGTAACAAAATGGCATAAACAGGTTCTTCTTCATTAGTAACTACAGGTCCAGTGCACGAAATCATGCACAGGTGGGGTCCCTTGGCCTGGCCGGCAATTGGGACTCTCTTGCCCAGTCCCAATCAGCCGGACCCAGCAGCAAGCTAATCTACTGGTGAGAGCCTCTGCCCCCTGGTGGTCAGTGCACATCATAGCTACTGGTCTGACACTTAGAATATTACACTTTTATTATATAGGATTATCTTACATGTAAATGGATTAATCTATGTCCAACTAAAAGGCAGATTTTGGCAGAGTGGACAAAACAATCACCCAATTATATGTTATCTATAGGACACTCACTTTACATCTAAAGATATTAATTGATTGAAAGTCAACTGCTTTGGAGAAAATTTATTCCATGAAAACAGCAGATAAAAGAGAGGTTGTGTAGCTATATCAATTTCAGGCAAAATAGATTTTAAGACAAAAATTGATATAAGACACAAAGAAAGGTGTTACTTAATAATAAAAAGGTAACTTCACCAAGAAGTTATAACAATTAGAGACATATATGTATCTAACAACAGAGCTCAAAAATATGTAAATTCAAAATTGACAGAACTGAAGGGAGAAATAAAGACCACAGTAATAGTTGCAGACTTCAACATACCACATTGAATAATAGGCAGAAAACTAGGTACAAGACCAACAAGGAAACAGAGGACTTAGCCAATCCTATACACTAACTGGACCTAATCCTCTATACTAATAAAAGGGTAAAATGCTAATTAGCCCAGGTCGACCAGATATCTTCTGGATGTCTGACTTCCTTCCAGACAGTTAGGGGGAAACCAATCCAACAGGGGGGCATTTTGGGGATGACCAGGATAGCAGGGGGGCAGTTAGAGGGCAATCAGGCCAACAAGAAGAGGAAGTTAGGGGTGATCAGGCAGGCAGGCAAGTGAGCAGTTAAGAGCCAGCAATCTTGGATTGTGAGAGGGATGTTCGACTGCTGGTTTAGGCCCCATCCTGTAAGGCTTAAACTGGTTGTTGGACATCCCCTGAGGGGTCCTGGATTGGAGAGGGTGCAGGCTGGGCTGAGCGACACCCTCCCCTCCTGTACACAAATTTTGTGCACCGGGCTTCTAGTAATATAATAATTAGGATAAATGTGGTGATTAGTGGTATCTTATTTCATATGTGAGATAAGGAGGTTGTTATGATTGATGTATTTATTATAAATACTATGAACGTAGTAGTTGTTATTAGGATATAAATAAACAAGTTTATTAAAGTTATAGTTGGGTTATAAATTAAGGTAGAAACTATTTACCCTAAATGGGCAATAGATGAATAAACTATAATTTTACACAATTAGGTTTGATTTAATCCTCCTCAGCCTCCAATTGCAACTGATAATAAGGATATAATTAAGAAGAGATTTAGATTAATAATGGGTGAGTGAACAGTGTCTGAGTCAGGAGGCACTTGACAGAGCTCGGGGTTCTGCTGTGACGCTCCCCACTGTAGGGCCAGGAGGCGGTGTTTCAGACACAGAAATGGAGCCACAGAGTCTTGCCACTGCTTAGACTCTCAAAACTCGCCTCCAGTTGCCCTTAGCGTCAGGTCCAAGAACACATCATCTGTAAACTAATAGCTGTTGCAATATAATAGCTGTTTCCCTCTGTGACTGATCCCAAAAAGAGGTGCTTGGAGTGGACCCTATGGAAGTTAGGGGTTGCCATTAGGAGAGAAGGCAAAACAAACCCATCCCCAGCAGCTGTCCAACGGAAGCTGCAGAGGCTCAAATCTGGGAGATCACAGATATAAAAATCTTGCAATTCAGCGCCATCTACTGGATTATAGTAGAAAGACTTTGTCAGAGATGTAAAAAAGGAGCACTGCAAATACCATGAAGAGCCACAGTATTGATGATGGGCAGAAAGAAAATGAAAAATCCCCTGAAAGTAGGCTGGAACATGTGACATAAATGACAGAGAATTCAAGATTGCAATTCTGAAAATACTCAACAAGATACAAGAAAATACTGACAGGCAATTCGGTTTATTCAGAAAAAAAATCAATGAACAAAAGAGTATTTTACCAAGGAAATTGAAATGTTAAAAAAGAACCAATCAGAAATCCTAGAAATGAAGCATTCAATTAAGGAGATTAAGGGAGAGTTACTGAGCATAGAAATCAGAACCAACCAGTTAGAGGAAAGAACTAGTGATATTGAAGACAGGAATCAAGAAATGACACAGATGGAAGAAGAGAGAGACCTGAAATAAAGAAAAGTGAAAGATCTCTATGAGACTTAACTGACTCCATCAGAAAAAGCAATATCCGAATTATAAGCACTGCAGAGGAGGAGGAGAGGGAGAAGGGAATGGAAAGTTTATTAAAACAAATAGTGGATGAGAACTTCCCAAATCCATGAAAATAACTAGATCTTCAAGTCCAAGAAGCAAGCAGAACACCTAGTTACCTCAATCCAAAGAGGCCCTCTCCAAGACACTTGTTATTGAAGCTTTCAAAAATTAACGACAAAACATTCTTAAAGCAGTCAGAGAAAAGAAGGAAGTGACCTACAAAAGAAAACCCATCAGAATTTCATACTTTTCAGCAGAAACCCTACAAGCCAGAAGAGATTGAAACCAAATATTCAAACGCCTGAAAAAGAGGAATTGCCAGCCATGAATAATATATCCAGCAAAATTATCCTTTAAATATGAAGGAGAAAAAAATGTTTCCAAACACACAAAAGCTGAGGGATTATATCACCAGGAAACCTCCATTGCAGAAAATAATCAAGAGAGTTGTTCCACCTGAAACAAAAAACATAAGGCCACAACACTATGACTAAGATCATCAAAAACTTACAGCATAAATGGGGATAATTTGTGACAGCAAAAACATATGAGGGGAAGAGAGAGTGAACAGTGTCTGAGTCAGGAGGCATCTGACAGAGCTCAGGGTTCTGCTGTGACGCTCCCCACTGTAGGGCCAGGAGGCGGTGTTTCAGACACAGAAATGGAGCCACAGAGTCTTGAACTGGCAAAGGAAGATGAAGATCAGATGCACTCAAAAGAAAAAGAACTACAGTATATATGCAACTTTATTTTTCATAAACCTAATGGTAACCACACACTAATCCTGAAACCAGGACACATAGCTTAAAAAAAAAAGAAATAGGTATGGAATACCACCAAACAAAAACAACAGACAGGAACACAAAGAAAAAAAAAATAATGGAGGCACAGAGCTACCAGAAAACAACAGATAAAATTCATAATTATCCTAAATGTAAATTATCTGAATTCAGCAATAAAGATGCATAGAGTGTCAGAGTGGATCAAAAAACAAAACCCAACCCTACACGAGGCACCTCTAAGCTGCAAAGACAAAGGTAGATTCATATTAAAAGGGTGGGAAATGATTCTTCAAGCAAATAAAATCCACAGAAAATTTGGTATGACCATATTAATATCTGACAAAATAGATTTCAAGATAACAAGAGACAAAGATGAACACTTTATAATGACAAAGAAGGCACTACATCAAGAAATCACGATACTTCTTCATATATATGCACCCAACCAAGGAGCACCGGAATATATAAAACAACTACTCACAGAACTAAAGGGAGAAATAGGTAAGAACACAGTCGTAGTTGGAGGCCTTAATACTTAATTAACAGCCATTGTCAGATCAACCAAACATAAAAATCAATAAAGAAATATCAGCCTTAAATGAAATACTGGACCAAATGGACATAATTAACATTTACAGAACATTTTATCCCATAACATCAGATTATACATTCTTCTCCAGGACACATTCTCAAAGATAGACCATCTGTGGATCACAAAACTAGCATCGAAATTCAAGAAGATTAAAACTACACCAAGCATATTCTCTGACCATGATGCTGTAAATTAGAAATCAACTTTAAGAAGGAAGTAAAGAAACCCACAAATACATGGAGATTAAACAACATATTACTAAAAAATGACTGGTCAGAGGGAAAAAAATGAAATCAAAAGATATATAGAAACAAATGAGAATGACAATACAACATATCAAAAACTTCTGGTATGCATGGAAAGCAGTAACAAGAGGGAAGTTTATATAATTACAGGCCTATATCAGGAAACAAGGGCAATCTTAAGTAAACAACCTAATATCACATTTGAAAATACTAGGGGGAAAAAAAGAACAAAAGCATCCCAAAGTTAGCAAAAGAAAGGAAATAAAAATTAAACATGAATTAAATGAAATATAGAATAAAAAGACTATACAAAAACTTAATAGAACAAAGAACTGGTTCTTTGAAAAGACGAATAAAATTGACAAACCCCTGGCTAGACTTGCTAAGAAAACAAAAGCAGGAATTAGAGCAGAGAGATCACCACAGACATCACAGAAATACAGAAGATCATACTAGAATACTATGAAAGACTTTATACCACCAACTTCAATAATCTAGAAAATGATAAGTTCCTAGAAATGTATAGCTTTCCTAAACAAAATCAAAATGAATTGGAAAATCTAAATAGACCGATCAGCAGTGAGGAAATTGAAACAACCATCAAAAACCTCCCAAAAAACAAAAGTCAAGGACCAAATGGTTTCACCAGTGAATTCTACCAAACATTCAAAGATATAACTCCTCAAACTCTTTCAAAAAATTGAAGAAGAGACAATACTTCCTAACACATTCTACAAGGCCAATATAACCCTGATACCAAAACCTGGCAAAGATAATGCAAAAAGAAGGGAGAAAAAAGAAAAGAAAACTACAGACCAATATCTCTAATGAATACAGATGCAAAAATCCTAAACAAAATACTGGCAAACCGAATACAACAACATATTAAAAAAATAATACATCATGATCAAGTGGAGTTCATTCCAGGGGCACAAGGATGCTTCAACATATGCAAATCAATCAACATAATACACCACATTAACAGAAGAAAGGATAAAACAATATGATATTATCAAAGATGCAGAAAAGGCATTTGATAAGGTACAACATCCACTTAAGGTTAAAACACTTAATAAAATAGGAATAGAAGGAAAGTACCTCAACATAATAAAGTCCTAAATGATAAACCCTCAGCTGATATCATATTCAAAGTCAAAAGACTGAAAGCTTTTCCTCTAAGATCATCAGCAAGACAAGGATGTCCACTCTCATCACTCTTATTCAACACTAGTGGCCCAGTGCATGAAATTCGTGCACATTAAAAAGGTATTAATTAGAGGAAATAATTTAATATTGCTATTTCCTCTTTCTCTATAATAGAGGTATCAGAGACTAAAGAATATTAATAAAATGTATATGAAAACCTTCATCCTGTCAAAGTCTGGGGCGCGCCATGGGACCCAGAGTGAAGTTGCCACTCACTCACATGTGCCTCAAAATCACATGAGACCCATATCCAGCCACCCCCCTGCAATAGGGTAGATCCAGACCCAGCCAGTCCCAACCTTGTCAAGCCCTGCAGGGCAGGGGGCATCCTTGAGTCCCCTGGCCCAGCAGCAGGACTGAGGGCATGGCCTGAGGTCCCCCATCAAGTCCCACCAGGTGGGAGACATGACCTGAGATCCCCTGTCAAGCCCCACTGCATACGGGGCATGGCCTGAGGTCCCCCATCAAGCCCCACCAGGCAGAGGAGCACAGCCTCAGATTCCCTGGCCCAGTACTGGGAGGGAGGCACAGCATCATGTCCCCCATCAATCCCCACTGGCATGGGGGTGCAGGCTCAGGTTCCCTGTGAAGCCCTGCTGGGTGGGAGGCACAGCCTAAGGTCCCTTGTCAAGCCCAGCCAGACAGGAGGAGCACAGCCTCAGGTCCCCTGGCCTGGTGCTGGGGCAGAGTGTAGGTCTAAGGTCCCCAACCTGGTGCCGGGGTGGGGGTGCAGCTTGAGGTCCCCTGTCAAGCCCTGCTGAGTAAAGAGAACAGTCTGAGGTCCCCTAACCCAGCACCAGAATGGGAAGCACACCTTGAGGTCCCTTGTCAAACCCTGCCAGGTTGGGAATCTGGCCTGCAGTCCCGTCAAGCTGCACCAGGTGGGAGGCACGGCCTGAGGTCCCCCAGCCTGGAGCTGGGGCAGGGGGAGCAGCCTGAAGTACCCTAGCCCAGCACCAGGGCAGGAAGCACATCTTGAGGTTCCCTGTCAAGCCCTTCCAGGTGGGGAGAGTGGCCTGTGGTCTCCTAGCCCAGCACCGGGATGGGAAGTACACCTTGAGGTCCCCCATCAGGCCCCACTGGGTGGAGCGCATGGCCTCAGGTCCCCTGGCCTGGTGCCAGGATGGGGGTCCAGGCCTGAGGTCACCTGTAAAGCACCTCTGGACTGAGGGAGGGTGTAGCCTCAGGTCTCTGCTGATTGCTCTTTCAGCCTCCTGAGTGCCATGCTTGGCCCCGCCCCCACTCCTGATTGGCTGGTAGCATAGCGAAGGTATGGTCAAATTTGCATATTACTCTTTTATTAGATAGGATAGTTCTGGAAGTCCTAGCCAGAGCAATAAGACAAGAGAAATAAGTAAAAGGCATCCAAATAGGGAGGAAAGAAGTCAAACTCACTTTTTATGGATGACATGATTCTGTATTTAGAAAACCCTAAAGACTCCACCAACAAACTATTAGAAACAATAAATAAATATAGTCAAGTTGTAGGATACAAAATTAATGTGCAAAAATTCATTGCCTTCATGTATCCTAACAACAAAACTTCATTAAAAGAAATGAAAAAAATTCCTTTGGCAATTGCAACCAAAAGAATAAAATACTTAGGAATAAATTTAACAAAGAATGTGAAGGACCTATATATTGAAAATTACAAAGCATTATTAAAAAAGATTGAAAAATACACAACAAAATAGAAAGATAGGCCATGTTTCTGTATTGGAAGAATCAACATAGTTAAAATGGCTGTACTATCCAAAGCAATATACAGATTTAAAGCAATCCCCATCAAAATCCCAATGTCATTTTTAAAGAAATAGAACAAGAAATTATCAGATTTGTATGAAACCATAAAAGACCCCAAATAACAAAAGCAATCCTGAGAAAAAAGAACAAAGCTGAAGGTATCATGGTACCTGGCTTTAAATTATACTATAGAGCTATGATAATCAAAACAGTATGGCATTGGCAGAGAAACAGACATTCAGATCAATGGAACAGAATAGAGAACCCAGCTTTAAAAACCACATGTATATGGGCATATAATTTTTGACAACGGAGCCAGAAATACACAATGGAGTAAAGATAGTCTCTTCAATCAATAGTGCTGGAAAACTAGAAAGCCATATGCTAACGAATGAAACTGGATTACAGTTTGTCCCCATGTACAAAAATTAATTTAAAATGAATCAAAGCCCTAAATATAAGACTCAAGACAATAAGTTACATAGAAGGAAATGTAGGTGCCAAAGTTATGGACCTGGATCATAGAGAACATTATATGAACTTGGCCCCAAAGGCAAGGGAACTAAGGCAAAAATAAACAAATGGGACTATGTCAAACTAAAAAGCTTCTGTACAGCAAAAGAAACTGCAACAAAACAATCAGATGGGAGATGATATTTGCAAACAGTAGCTCCAACAAAGGTTTAATTTCCAAAATATATTAAGAACTCATAAAACTCAATACCAAACAAGCAAATGACCCAAGTGGACAGAGGACCTGAAAATATACCTCTCCCAAGAAGACATATGAACAGCCAATAGATATATGAAATGATGCTCAACCCCACTAGCAATTATGGAAATTCAAATCATATTAGTATTTTATCTACAAAGAGATAACACCTCATACCTGTTATACTGGCTATTATCAACAAGACAAGCAATAACAAGTGTTGGAGAGCTTATGGAAAAAAGGGAACTCTCATTCAGTGCTGGTGAGAATGTAGACTGGTACAACCACTATGGAAAGCAGTCTAGTGATTCTTCAAGAAATTAAGAATAGAGCTACCATATGACCTAGCAATCCCACCCTTGAGTATAGACCCAGCAAAGTAGAAATCATGTATTTGCAAAGATATATACACCCATATGTTCACTGCAGCATTATTCACAGTGGCCAAGACATGGAAACAACCAAAGTGTCCCTTGATAGAGGACTGGATAAAGAAGATGTATTACATATATACAATGGAATACTACTCAGCCATAAGAAATGATGAAATATTGCCATTTGTGACAACATGGATCGACCTTGAGAACATTATGTGTAGTGAATTAAGTCAGTCAGAAAAAGCTAAAAACCATATGATTTCACTCATAAGTGGGATATAAAACTGAAATTCATGAACACAAACAGCAGTGTAGTGGTTGCCAGCAGGAAGGGGATCTTAATATAAGGTGACAGGAGAAGATTTGACTTTTGGTGGTGGGCATATAGTGCAAAAACAGATCTTATAAGACTAGAGCCCTGTTGCATGAAGAGATTTGGGCAATAGGCCTTCCTTCCCTTGACTTCCAGCACTGGTTCTCCTCCAGCACCCAGGACCCAGGCCTTCACTCCGGCCAGAGTCTGTCATCTTTGTCTTCGCTGCAGACTCCCGGAGTCTGCAGTCTTGTCTTTGCTGCGGCACTCGGCTCCTGTAGATCCCTTCACCCCCCCGCTCCACTCCTTCTCATACCAGGCATCCTGCCCCAACTGGCCACTCCACACCTGGAGCAGCTGGGCAGCGACCATCTTTGGCCTTTTAATTTGCATACTCATTCTGATTAGCTGTGGATGTAGTGGAGGTACGGTCAATTTACATGTTTGTCTATTATTAGGTAAGATAGAAACTCACACCTGAAACCTATCCTATATAATAAAAGGCTAATATGCAAATAGACCATTTGGCCTGTCTCCCGTTGCTGGGGACCAGGAGATAGGCCGATTGGTCAGACTTGGGAATGGCCTGAGTTTCCTGTCTAGTGTTCAAAACTGCCAGAAAAGCCAGTTGCATGAAGTTCAGTATGTCCCGAGAAAAAGGCACCCAACTCTTATTTCTTTTGCTGAGGAGGAAACAGAGTGTTCCCTTAAAGATCAATATAAAAGGCAAAGTGGGTAGCTTTTCAGCTGTAACTACACTCTGCAGCAGGCTGCCAGACAGCCAGGCCTGAGTAATAGGTGGGAGGGAAGAAAGCCACTTGCAGACTCAGCACTGACCACATGGAAGGGTAGGCCATGCCCAGTGAGGTTGACACTTTCTGGAAATATGCCATAAAGCAAAGCACTTCTTTGGTTATGGGGAAGACTGTGTCTGTCACTTCCTAGAACTGCTGAAAGAAATGCCCTGGTTCAAATGGAGTCCACAGATGCCCACACCCTGACGTAAGAGCCTCAGTTCCCTACATTGGGCCACACTGAAAGCATGAGGGTGATGGTAGGACACTCTTATGACAGCCAGGGACTATTTGTTCTTGTAAAAGATCAAAGGACTCTGAATGCATTCATTTCTTTTTTCCACAAGTGGAGATGATCTCTCTGAGCAGGTATGTGAGTGAGTGCTCTGGAACATATTTTTGCTTTGGGGGTGTTAAACTATTCCAGGATATGTATAGTCTGCCACATGTCAGAGAAACCAAGCCCAGGAGGGTGCTGACTGACGTGGAGTGAATGCCAGTTCTGGGCAGGCATCCTGGGATTGGAATTCCTAGCAGTAGATCTAACCAGATTGCTCCTTCCTTTCCTGCTCTGTACTAAATAGCTCAGAAAACAAGGCACGCATGAAAAGTTTAATTATACTACAGAGTGAACAATGCCAAAGATGCCACAGAGGTCCAGGTCCGAGACAGGCAGTAGGTGGGAGGGGAAGGCTGCAGTGGGCTTAGTGGTTAGTGGGGTTTCTGGAATTCAAGGGCAATTGATAGAGTTTAGTCAGGGCCCCTGCCCAACTCCAGAGAGCCAGGTCTGTGGTAAGTCAGATAAACTTTTAAGGAAACATTTGAAAGAAGCAGAAATCATGAAAACAGTTCCAACCAGAACCCCAAGACGTTCAGCCTAAGACAGAGGAGAAGCCCTGGCTGCCAGGAAGGCCCTGACCCCCCCCCCCCAGAATGGGTGTATTCCAGTTTATGGATTAGTGTCTTTCCTGAGGCACAGCCACCATCATCAAACCACACTATGGATTCCCTTCATCTTAGCTGAGAAGTGTAACCGGGCTAACCAGATGTAATGCTCAGGTTGGGAGTACAGAGTGACAAAGTCTGTAGCCTTCAGGAGATGTGAGGGATGCTCCCAGGTGCCAGTCACAGGTAGGTCCAGGGCATATGAGCCCACTCTGTGTTCCTAAGCACTAGCTGATGGTTGCTCACCAGCCCCTCGCTGCCCTCCTCATTCTCTGCCCAGATTCTGCCATCAGCACACAGGCAAGTTCTAGTGCCTCGTTGAGAGATGCCAATGAAGCTGAGCAAATGAAAACACATTTGATGTTGGTAACCCTTGTGGAGGGCTTAGGGAAGGTACCAAAGCAACATGTACTTACCAGGGAAATTTCTTAAAAAGGCCCTTTTGAGCCTAGGTATAGAATATCCATTAGTAACAGATCTGGAGAATAAAATCCTCAATTCTCTTTCCCCTCTTTAAGTAGAATTTATTCTTGTGTTCATTTATGAATCCATTATTATGTTCGCATACATATTTCTTCTCAATGTGCATTGAACTTTGTTGGCCTTGTGGAAATTGTAGTACATTTTATTGGCATTTTGAGCATCACAATAAATTAAACATTAAAAAATACATATCTCTAAAAATAATTACTTGAGTTTTGGATAACAGAGCGGTATTCCCCAGAGAAACATCAATTCTTTTGTTGGAGAAAAGGCGAATATTTTTGTGGAAACGAGGTTCATTCCACATAGTGGTATATGTTAAGCATATACATGAGAGATGATGCAAGTTCTTTTCCCATGTAGCTGAAGAAAAAAACAAGACAAATATTTTGAACAGCTCATATGTCAAAGAGATATGTGCAGGCTCCACTTATTAAAATAATAGTGACATCGTGGTGCATTGATGTGGTGCTTCTGTCTTCAAAGCATTTTATGAGTGTTCATGAACTGACTTGGAACAAAAGATCAGAAATTGGCAGGAGGTCCTGGGACTGTGATTTTGAGAAGAATGGATGGGATGGAGATCAAAGTAGTGTCCCTCTGCTCCCCATGTTTTGTTAATGTGTCCCTTTGGAGCCTAAAAGGAAGCCTGTGATTTTTCCCTGGGGCACTCTGTTCTGGACAGTGGAAGCTGACAATTCAATGGTGAAGAGAAGATTTGTCCCATTTCCGCTAAATCCTATTCTCCCTGCCCTGTCTGGTTATGGTCCTAGAACCAGGGGGAACCAAGAGAAATATTCCACACAATGCACCCAAAGACCCCCTCATACCTAAATGAGACGTACATTTTGAATCCCAACATGACCTCTATATCATCCCAGTCTCCTTTAGCCACCCCATAGTCTGGATCTTAAGTCATACTAGCGATACTACTTACTAAGTGCTTATAATGTGCTTGGCCTATGTATGGATTGTGCCATGTTATCTGCACAATTACTCTTTGAGGCAAGCACTCTGGTGTTCCCTATGTTACAGATGGAGATTGTGGTGCAGTAACTTCCATGAGGTTCTCAGCTATTGGCAGAGGACATGGGATTCATTCTCAAGCTGTTAGTCTCCAGATCTCACCCCATTAACTATATACCATGCTACTTCCATATGACAGAGAATGGAAATTCAAGTTTTTAAACTTTGTTTGTTTTTGTTAATCCTCATCCAAGGATATTTTCCCACTGATTTTTAGGGAGAGTGGAAGACACCCATGAAAAACACACATGGTGTCAAAATAAGCCAAAAGAAAATCATTTGGGCAAAAATAAAAATGGTCCCAAGTCAAATTTATAGAAAAGATTCCTTTATTAACTTTTGGTCAAGAATATGTTTGTATGTTTTCAGAAAACAACTCCAAGACCATATGGATTCCTGCAACAAAGAGGAATTGACAGGTCTGCTCGAACCACAAAGATAAGAAGAAAACAATCCAGAGATGGAAGATGCTGACGACACCTTGGCATGCTAGCAGTCAGCAGCTATGTGTTGCTGCAGGTTGCCCAGGGCCAAACCAGAGAAGGTGGGACCTGCATTGCCACTATTTGTCCACCATCCCAATATCATTGCTTACATGTACACTTAAGGAACTGTTTGACATTGAAACTGGAACTCAGAACTGTTGGACATTGAAATTGAGGTTCAAACATTTCTTATTCTTATATGTTTATTTCTAGTATGCAGATGCAAAATTTTTTAAGGAAAATAAACGAGGGAAAAATAGATACAGAGGTAAAGAAGCATTGAACACACTGTCAAACTACAGGGGGAAGGCAGGGGATGCTGGGGGGCGGGAGCTGTAAGAGGTCAACCAAAGGACCTGTGTGCATGCATATAAGCATAACCAATGGATACAAGACACTGGGGCGGGGGGGTGGGCGGGGACAGGTGAGGACATATGCTGGGGATAGGGGAGGCCAAGGGGAGGTCAATGGGGGGAAAAGGAAACATATGTGCTACTACTTGTAATACTCTAAACAATGAAAACAATTAAAAATAAAAATGAATAAAAATAATAAAAGAAACCTACGACAGTAAGTATTAAAAAAAGGTCCCTGGCTAGTGTGGCTCTGTGGTTGAGCATCGACCTATGAACCAGGAGGTTACGGTTGATTCCTGGTCAGGCCATATGCCTGGGCTGTGGGGCTTGATCTTCAATGTGGGGAGTGCAAGGGGCATCAAATCAATGACTTTTTCTCTCCTCATTGATGTTTTTATCTCTCTGTCCCTCTTCTTTCCTCTCTGAAATCAATAATATATATGAGGGTTTTTTAAAACATATTTTATTGATTTTTCACAAGTCCAATTCCACGCGCTCTGTTCTTGGGCATACATTCCCAGGGTAGAGACACATTTTCTCTCTTTTCTCTAAAACATAACTATTACATAAAACTCCAGTAGCTAAGCATACATTGAGAAACTCCCTTTTTCCTCTTATCTCTGCAGATGCCTCAGAAATGCAGTTTCTGCTATTTTACATTTCTCTCTTTCTTTCTCTCTCTCTCTTTCTTTCTTTTTTCTCTTTCTTTCTTTCTTTCTTTCTTTCTTTCTTTCTTTCTTTCTTTCTTTCTTTCTTTCTTTCTTTCTTTTTTTGACATTTGCCAGAACATAAACCAGAGAGTTCCAATTGTTATTGGCAAGACCTAAGAAAGTAAAAACACATAAATAATTAAAATGGCACCCCATCAATCTAGATATGTAGCCTCAGTTGTGTGCCTGGGCAGGGTGGACTCACAGAGCTGGTCAGGCCAGTTGAAATGAACCCAGAATTCAGATCTAAAACAACAAACCTTCCTCCTAGCAGATCCCTGGGCCTACGTGGATCTCTTCCTCATCACACACACACACACACACACACACAAGCATATTGAGTATCTATTTGTGTTTTCCACAAAACTGAAAAAATCACCCTAAAAGGCAGTTAGAACAAGAAAAGTCAAAATGATTTGTGACACACTGAGGATATATGTTCATGTAGGATATTGAATAAATGTGTGTGTGTGTGTGTGTGTGTGTGTGTGTGTGTGTGTGTGTGTGTGTGAGGGGGGAGGGAGATGGAGAGGAGAGGGAGCCCTCACAGGACACTGCCCATCCTGATGAAGTCATCTGGCCGACATTAACACAGTACAGATGTGGCGGTTCGGGGCTGAGCCACTCTCAGCTGCTCTGGACACCCTGATGACAGTGAGCAGCCTCCTTATTGTCATTGGCATTGCTATCAGCAGCCGTCGCCATTCGGCTTCATATTTAACTCAGCCTGCAGGCCCAATTTATTAGAAGGAGATTTATGGGTCTTACAGCGTATTGCTATAGACTTTGTTTTCAGAAGCAGAGCCTTCTGGGCTGCAGGCAGGAGAGAGGGAGGCGTTCAATCCATCATCCCAAGCTGAGCTACATGAGAATGAAGACATTCCAAGCAGGTGAGGGCGCAGGGAAGGAGCACTTAGCTCACAAGCTTTCCAAGGGGTTGAAGGTCCACCTTAGCAATCAGTAGATGGACAGGATGAATTATTTATTGTGGGAAATTATACATTTATTATGAACTAACAGCCACTGTGGCTTCCTGTGCTGGAAGCTTTGAGGGAAAGGGATAAACAGCCTGGTCCCTGCCTTCAAGGGGTTAATAGTTGCCTGATTATGAAAGAATGACACAGTTTTGAGGAATGGTTTGTGGAATCAATGTTATGAATTGGCACCACCCCTTTTGCACACACTTTCATCCGTTAGCAGACAGGGCTTGAGGTGAAATGAACACTGGGCTGTGTCTGCTACTTAACAACTCTATGGCCTTAAGCCAATGCTCCTCAAAGGGTGGCCCCTGAGCAGCGCATCAGGACACCATCACCCAGGAGCATGTGGGAGTTGCCTGTTCTCAGGTACCACCACAGACACATTGAATCAACTCTAGGAGAGGAGTTGGAAAACTCTTACCAGCTTTCCAGGTGATTCTCAGGCCTGTACAAACTTGAAAGCCACTCCCTTCAAATCCCTTTATTTCTCTGGTCTTATTTTCCTCAACCCCCCCACCCCCACCCCCAAAAAATGGTAAAAATAGTACATCACAATTCACCCCATTAAGTTTCTGGGATTAAGTAAGCTAACCAAGGGACTTGAAGATAGCAAGGAACATTAAAAAATGGCAGTGACTAACAATTAACTATCAACAATGCAATGCTTAAAACATCTCTGAGGAGATCAGCAACTTTGGGCAATGATTAGGCATTGTTTTTCAGGAATGGTCTCCATCATGGAAATGTCCAAGAAGTGCCTTCCACACGTTACAAATGTGCACATCATATTACCCAACACTCATCTCCAGCAGGGTGGATTCCGTCTCTGAGTCTGCAGCATCCTGGGTTGAAAGGGGTTCAGGTCTTCAGATTTGCAGGTCCAAGGGGTAAGGGCACCAGGCCAGACAGGCTGGTGCCTTTCTCTTCAGAGGTCCTACGAAGGGAGTGGCAGTGAACCCAAAAAAGGAACACCCAGGAGAGCATAGGGAAGTGACTCTACGGCTTTAGAGGCAAACTAAACATACAGATCTTTTTTTAGGACATTGGGGAAATATTACATAGGCAGTTCACAGAAAATCATCTCTACTATTAAGAAACCTATTGATAGTAAGTATTTAACAAAAAGAGTCTGGCCAGTGTAGCTCAGTTGAGCGTCGACCTACGAACCAGGAGGTCACGGTTGATTCCTGGTCAGGCCATATGCCTGGTTTGTGGGCTTGATCCCCAATGTGGAGTGTGCAGGGTGCAGCCAATCAATGACCCGTTCTCTCCTCACTGATGTTTCTATCTCTCTGTTCCTGTTCTCTCTTCTCTGAAATCAATTATATATATATACACTAGAGGCCCAGTGCACGAAATTCATGCATGGGGTAGGGGAGGGGATGTCCCTCAGCCCACCCTGCACCCTCTCCAATCTGAAACCCCTCGAGGGATGTCCAACTGCCTGTTCAGGCCAAATCCTACTGGGATCGGGCCTGAACGGGCAGTTGGACATCCCTCTCACAATCCAGGACTGCTGGATCCCAACTGCTCCCCTGCCAGCCTGTTTGCCCTTAACTGCCCTCCCCTGCTGGCCTGATCACCCACAACTGCCTTCCCTTGCAAGCCTGGTATCTCCCAATTGCCCTCCCCTGCTGGCCATCTTGTGGTAGCCATCTTGTGTCCACATGGGGGGCAGGATCTTTGACCACATGGGGACAGCCATCTTATGTGTTGGAGTGAAGGTCAATTTGCATATTACTCTTTTATTAGATAGGATATGAGTTTTTAAAACATAGTTTATTGATTTTTTACAGAGAGGAAGGGAGAGGGATTGAGAGTTAGAAACATTGATGAGAGAGAAACATCAATCAGCTGCCTCCTGCATACCCTCTACCTGGGATGTGCCCGCAACCAAGGTACATGCTGTTGACTAGAATCAAACCCGGGACCCTTCACTCCACAGGCCAGTGCTTGATCCACTGAGCCAAACCAGTTTTGGCTATATATGAGTTTTAGCCTGGCTGGCATGGCTCAGTGGTTGAGCATCAACCTAAGAACCAGGAGGTCATGGTTCCATTCCCAGTCAGGGTATAAGACCAGGTTTCAAGCTCGATCCCCAGTGGGAGGTGCAGGAGGCAGCCCATCAATGATTCTCTTATCATTAATATTTCTATCTCTCTTTCCTCTCTTCCTCTCTGAAATCAATAAAAATATATTTGATAACATTTAAAAATGAATACATAAAAGGAGTTTTAGAATAGACATTCTCAAAGTGATCAAATAATAAAGTCTCTGTAATAACAGTTTCTCTCATGACAGTACTTTTATTTTTTTATTGTGGCAAAATGCACATAACAAAATTTACCATTTTAACTGTTTTTAAATGTATATTAAGTGGCACTAAGTACATTCCCATGTTGTGCAACCATCACCACTAACCATTTCCAGAACTTTTTCATTTCCCCCAATTGAAATCAATAGCCTTTAAACACTAATGCCTCATTTCCCCTTCCTATAGTCTCCGGTAACAAGCATTCTACTTTCTGTCTCTATGAATTTGATGACTCTAGGAACGTCATATCAGAGGAATCATACAACATTTGTCTTTTTACATCTGGCTTATTTCACTTAGTGTAATATCTCTAAGATTCATTCATGTTATAGCATGTATCAGAATTCCTTTTTTTTTCAGGCCAAATAATATTTTATTGTGTGTATAGACCACATCTTGTTTATCCACCGAAGCATCTATGGCCAGTGTTTTACTTTTAGTCTTCTATCTACTAACTACCTTAAAAGGGAGAGAAAAAAATGAGATGTCCATAGAACACTTAGCACAGGGCCCAGAACCCGGTATGTGCTCAGTAAATAAGCATTAGCGTTATTTTGTTTGTGACTCTTGAGTGTGAAATGCATGTTCACGCATGGATGCACAGCCCCTGGCCTAACTGCTGAACCACTGGGTGGCAAGTCACAATCCAATGCTATTGCTTAGGAGGCAGGGTCATGCCCAGCTTGAGAAAGGGATGGAAAATGCAGCCTAAATGTTGTTTTTTGTGTTTTTTTTTTTTTATAAAAACAAATGTAATTAGGGCAATAGTGACTGTGGTGCAGGCTTATCTGGCAAATGTTTATGTCCATTTGCTGAACCTGTTTCCACTGCAAGTGACTGCTGGGGTATTTGGTGTCCATACTGATGATTTTATTCTTAAACTAGTGATGTGTTTATTTAAGGAATAGGTATATGTGTCGATGTTTGTAGGACGTAGATGCTCAGTGTGCTGAATTTCGGAAGGAAACCACGTGGTTTTGCTTTCTACTTTGTCTCAAAGTCTGCCTTATTAGGGTTAAATTTAAAGAGTTAAATTTGTCTTTGACTACAAAGAACATAGCAAGGAAGCAAGTGCTACTAATGGGCTGCCCATCAATGAGCATTAACAAGAATGTACATATAAATCACTAAACAATAAGCATCATTATCTACTGAGCTTTGACAAGAGTCTCTGTGGAGCTCCCTGTTGCCTCTCTGGATCAGAAAAGAGAAACAGAGAAGCCCAGCCATTCCCATGCTGCCCCCCCATCCCCCTAGCAGACCAGCCTTTTACCCTTTGGCTCTGGCTGCAAAGTGAATAGGATGCAGGTGTTGCTGGTCAGGATCTGCTTACTAAGCAGAATAAAAGAGGAGAAGAAAAGTTCAACTCCACATGTGCAAGGGAAGCAGATGGTTCCCCAGGGCAGCAAGGAAGCCCTGGCCAGCACTATGCATGCAGAACTGTGTGCCAGGTGGAATATTTCATTAATATGAGCTAGTGAGGCAGCAAGAGGGTGATTAACATAATATTCACATCACACTAGTAACCCAAGGGAATGGAGAGAGAGAGAGAAAGAGAGAGAGAGAGAAAAAGAGAGAGAGGGAGAGAGAGAAGAGTTGAATCCCTTTCTATCCCTAAAAGGATTCCCAAAAGAACATGTTCTTTCATTTTCAATGCCTTATTAATAAAAAAAAAAATAACTGGACTGATGCAGACCACTCAGTTGTGTCTTATTCACCACATCTGGGCTGTGTAGGTGAAACTATTCAGGGTTATCCCCCATCTGGAAAATTTCAAGCACATAACTCATAAAAGTCTACACTCCTCACAAACTGTTGAGACTCAGTGGGAAGGACATGAGTCACTGAAGTGGTGTTCTTGCCAAAATATTTCACCTGGGCTGATATCAGGGCTCATCAGACACATCTGCAATGAGGACATGCCACAGGAACACTGGCCTGGGTCCTTCAAAAAACTATCATATCGTGACATCTAATGTCATGAGAGACAAAAATAAACAAACCACCACCAACAAAACCTACATAAAAAGAGTAAGGGATTGCTCCATAATAAAGAGACTAAAAAAAACATTCAACCAAATGCAAAGTGTGAACTTTTATGAACAGCTCTAAAGGATACTACTTAAGGTTTTAGGGAACTTAGAATATGGATTCTGTATTAGATCATACTGACACTAAATTTCTTGGATGTGATTATGTTATTTTGATTTCAGAACATCCTTATTCTTAGGAGATACAGGCTGTAATATTTAGGAGGAAACTGTCGTGGTGTCTCTAATTTTCAAATGGAAAAGAGAAAGGGGTGGGAAGGAGAAAATGAGAGGGAAGTAGAGGAGAGAGAGAAAGAGCCAGCAAGGATGTGTGCTTGATTTTAGCATCTTTAGCAATGGTGAAAGGGTACTGTATTTTTCTGTGTATGAGAAGCTATTTTTTCCTAAAATCCTTAGACTGAAAATCAAAGGGTGTTTCATATATAGAAGTCAGCCTGGGAGGGAGCCCTGGGGGTGGGGGGTAGCTGCCCATACCTTGTTAAACAGCCTTCTCCAATCATGAGCCTTATTGTTACTGACGTCAGCTGATGCCATAATTGGAGGTGGAAGTGGAAGTGGAGAGTGTGCAGATGCAACAGGGACCAGAGCATTCTGAGCCCATACAGATGTCAAAAAATAAAAAGATAAATATTGGTAAGTGGTTGTCTTACTCTGCAAAATTCAAATTGAATGTAATCAGCTATGCAGAAAAGCATGGAAATAGTGCTGCAGAGAAACAATTTGGACCTCCTCCCACTGAGTGATCAGAGAGTGTAGAAAACAGGAAGAACAACTCCTTAAGATACCAAAAAAGAAGAAGACCTTAAGAGAAAACCAGCAAAATGTTTAAAATATTGATTTCTTAATTTGGGATTGGAAAACTGGAGGACATTTTATACCGTACATGGGGGCATCTTATACACAGAAAAAATATGGTATATTGGTATTCATTAAACATTTTTTAAATCTTCTCTATAAGATTAAAATTTTCCAAATGAAAGTTGGAGGGTAGACACTATACTCTTTTCTAAGATTTTTTTTTTTTAAATTTCTAAGAAAGACAGGGACCATGGCTAAAACAGGCCCAGGTCTGGAGCCCCACAAGGAGCACCAATCTAAACAACTAAGAAACCCCCAGCCGAAGGGAGGGCACTGGCCAGCACCTGCTGAGGCCTGCCAGGAAATTCCCACAAGGACATCCCAGGGCTCCCATGGCCCTGTACCTGAGTGCTCTGTACCCACCCACACACTGTAGCTGCCAACCACTCCTGACCTCAAGAGAGCAGAGGCCCCAGACACAACCACAGGGTCTCACCTCCAGACCATTGCTGATTCCATATGGGCCAAGAAACTACTGCTTACAATACTACATTTGCCTATTATGAGTAATAGGGTTCTTCCTCCCTGACCTTTTTCCATCTTTTAATCATAAATAAGGGATTATTCTAATTTAGGAGCTTCAAGTACTTCATGTGAAATTAGTCATCATTCTCTCCTGGTATTTCCTGATTTAGTTACCATGAAAGCTAAGAAATCCTGGAAACCTTTGATCAACAATGGTTCACCCCTGTTCTAATATTTGGGCAGAAATAACCTTTATCAGTTATTAATGATGTTAGTTCTTTCTCTTTAGTACCTAGAATCAAGAGGTGGAAGAATTCCTTTAGATAAGCACATAGGTAGTTGGGGACTACCTAATGCCCTACCCTGGATTGAGGAAGTTGAAATTCCCACTTGACAATGAGTCAAGACATTCCAGGTTCTGTGCGTGCTTCTGTGACTACTGTTTCCTCCTATAGAAGTTTATTTCCTCCCTTCTTCCCTTAGGGACCATTTGTTTACTGTTCTCAAACCCTGGCTCTCCTGTGATGGCCACTGGGTCTTTCTGTGCATGAAGTCACATAATATACCCAGATTTTAAACCCATTTATTTGTATATAACTCTGCTCCTCCAGAATCTTGCTCACTGTGTTGAAACTCTTTCTCTCAAAAGACAGTGAGTCACTCTGGCCAGGGGACCAACTAACTGTGTTTGGCACATGGTTGGTACTCAGTAATTATCAAATGAATGAAAACCCATCATCCTGAAGGACCCTGTGGAGTTGCAGGGACACAGAAAAGGAGAATCATTAATCCAACAGCATCTACCACTCCTTCACAAGGATGAATTTATCACATTAGTTGGCTGTTACTTGGCACAGAGCAGAGGCCTGAAAAACTGGACATTAAGCAGGACAGATTTTAGATCTGGCCTGCGATGGTTCAGAAGGCAGCCTTAGCAGAAACCCTGGATGGCCAGGGCCAAGAGCCAGCAAAGAGTGCCAAAGCACAGACAGCCCCTAGCCTCATTTTCTCAGCTACTTTTCAAACAGACACCCCCCCCTTTTTTTAGAACAATGCTATCCCATAGAAACATAATGCAAATCTCATACATGATTTTAAATTTCCTAGTATCTGCATTAAAAAGTCAAAAGAAATGTGTGAGTTCTTTTTTTATTTTTTAAAAAATATATTGTATTGGTTTTTTTACAGAGAGGAAGGGAGAGGGATAGAGAGTCAGAAACATTGATGAGAGACAGACATCAATCAGCTGTCTCCTGCACACTTCCAACTAGGGATGTGCACACAACCAAGGTACATGCCCTTGACTGGAACCTAACCTGGGACCTTACAGTCTGCAGGCCAATGCTCTATCCACTGAGCCAAACCAGTTAGGACAAATGTGTGAGTTCTTTACAAATTAAATTTATTGGGATGACATAGGTTATAACATTATAATATGTTTCAAGTGTACAATTCTATAATACATCGTGCTTATATTGCATTGTGTGCTCACTATCCAAAGTCTAGCTATTTCTAAACTATTATTTTAATGTGTAATCAATGTAAACATAACTGAGATATTATATTTTTTATACTAAATGTTTGAACCTCAGAGTGTATCTGTACTTAGAGTGCATCTCACTTCAGACTAGTCACATTTCAAGGGCTCAGTAGCCATACATGGCCAATGGCTGCTGTGCAAGGAGCTTGAGAGCAGAATCCACAGTAACATTGATTAGCTTTCAACTCCTGGTTGGCAAAAAATAAAAAAGCGAGCCACAGGGCAAGACACGTCATTGTCCTGGAGTAATTAGTGGTCAGTAGGAAGAGTTTTTGGCTACGAGGACAGGTCCCAGCTCTCTCCTGATGAAAGACTGCCTGTTCCTGAAGGAAGAAACGCTGGCTGTCTCTTAGTTCAGTCTAACAGATAATCATCATCACACATCTGTACTTGGGGCTTTTCCCTGGTTTCTATTCCTTGCACATGCTGTTTATTTTACCCTGCTGACATAGAAGCATAAGAAAACGACAGAAATTGAGGTCAGGGATAAATTAATAATGAATTCAATAATTCAAATCTACTGAAAATAGCTGTTCCTATCTCCATATTCATACATAATCTCCAATCATTATGGAAGCAGAGAATTTCAAATTACAGAAAAGAAGGACCAAAGCTCAAATTTAAAAAAAAACACCACAATAATAATAATTTTTCAATTCAAATATGTCAGAGGTCCAGACCAGTGTGGGTCGGTTGATTGAGCATCATTCTGTGAACCAGGAGGTCACTGTTCAATTCCTGATTGGGGCACGTGCTGGAGTTTCGGCCGTGATAGGGGCATGCAGAGGCAGCCCATGGATGTTACACTCTAACACTGATGTTTCTCTCTCCCTCTCCCTTCTTCTCTTTCTAAAAGTCAATAAAGTATTCTAAAAGTTAATAAGTTAATAAATAATAAGGTATATGTCAGAGCATGAAAATTCTTGCCATTTTGCTACTTGTCAACCTTCTTTCAAGTGAATTTACATTAAAACATAATCTTTCCTTGGCCAATGTATTCTCATATTTTTTACAAATCTGTTTATATTTTCTTAGACCTGCTTCATGTGTCTGTCTTGGAAAGCCTGAACTCTTTGGCCATTTATTCCAAAATGTATTTTGCTCCTATTATTTGTTTAAGAAGTGGCCCCTGCCCTCTTAGAGCTGACGATTGACCAGGAGCAACCAGACTTAAGTAGTCATAATCAGGTTTTGCCTCACCCTTGGGTTCTTTTAGGGAGGCTTCAACAGCCTTGAAGAAATTTCAAGGGATTGAAAGTTGCTTACCCCCTCCACTTTATAATAAAAGCAAGCCTTAGATAAAATTTCGCTCTACATAGAGACATTTATTGAACAAATGTTTATTCCCATGCAGGCCCCAAATACTAGTATATATCATATGTAGTATATGAAAATGTATGATATATATACACACAATATACATGATATGTAGATATCTTTCTATATATATATTATACATCATCTTCATCCATTCATCCATCGACGGACACCTACGTTGTTTTGATAACTTAGCTATCATAAATAATGCTGTAATAACCAGATATTTCTTTGAGATACTGATTTACTTTAGATAAATACCCATAAGTGGGATTGCTGGATCATATAGTAGTTCTGTTTTTAATTTTTTGGTGAATCACCATACTGTTTTCCATGGTGGTTGCACCAATTTATAATACCACCAATAATGCATGAGGGTTCCCTTTTCCACATTCTGACCAACACTTACCTCTTTCCTCTCCCCCCCCCCTTTTTTTAGAGAGAATGAAAGGGAGAGGGAAAGACAGAGAGAGAAACATCTCATGTAAGAAAAGCATATTGATTGGTTGCCTTCTGCAGGCACCCTAACGGGGCTCGAGGACCAAGCCTGCAACTGAGGTAAGTGTCCATGACTGAATCAAACCTGAGACCCTTCAGTCTGTAGGCTGGCATTCTAATCACTGAGCAAAATTGGCTGGAACTATCTCTTTTCTTTTGTTATGATAGCCATTCTACCAGGTTCAAGGTGATATCTCACTGTAGTTTTGATTACCAATTACCTGATGATTAGTGACATTGAGTACTTTTCATGCACCTGATGGTCATTTGTATGTCTTCTTTGGAAAAATGTCTATTCAGGTCATTTGCCCATTTTTAATTAGATTGTTTTTCATGTGTTAGATAATACCTGCTTAGGTGGCAACCTTTCAACTAACCGGCATAAACAATTTTACACTCTCATTGCTGACGATTTTGAAGTAAATTATAAACATCTCAATACACTCTGTATTAGGAAAACCAGACAGGACACCATGGAGAAGCTGAGCAAAGGAAAAGAAATTTTTCTGGTCGTCACAGTGTTCCCCTGTGAGCTGCATATAAATTGAAACTTGAAGGATGGGCAGGACTTAGCCTCTTATATTGGGGTGAAGAAGCCTGGAGGTGCCCAGAGATGGGATAAGTAAATGAAAAGACCACAGCATCTGGGGCAGGCAGAACCGTGAGGGCTCCGTGGTCTCAGAGGAACAGCAGCCGTCCATGTCCAGGACGTAGGAACAGATTTCCATCCGCAAAAAGATGCCTTCATCATCCCTGTGTGCTCAGATCCATTTCAGAGCCCTGACAACCTCTCCCCAGCACGAACGATGAGTTTGGATTGCAATACCCGGGTGGAAAGCCAGTGTGGGAATACATGTACATCGCCCCTTTGCCTTGAACCTCTGCTTTGTTTCATGCAATTTAAGTGCTGAGCCATGTTTTAAACTCTTTCACTCACCACTAAGCTCTAACTTACAAAAATGATGCCTCTGTTTATTGGAAAGAATGTGTTTTGAAATCAAATTTTTGTTTTGCACATGAAAATTGTTTCTTAATCTGATTTTTTCTGCTTTAGAAAATTTAACTTGATGATTGTTTTCTCACCTCATGGGATGACGACTGTGTCGGGAGGAAGTTCTGTAATTATGACAGAATATTGCATTTTATTTCAGCAAAGGGAGCTGGGTTCCTACAATGGACAGAAATCACCGCTCCACTCCTCAGATCAACGACCAGAGGTTTGAAATGCCCTCCACTGTATTTTAATAACAAAGAACCAACAGCTAACTTAAGCTATTATGATTTGCTATAATATTATATACTATATTATATTATAGCAAATTATAATATCATATATAATATCATTCATATATCTTTTATGTCATTTTCCAAATTAATAAACAGATGGGAATCAATATAGCAATTGTGACACTTTAGGACAGCTGGTGGCTTCCTTCATGGTTTGCCTTGCTAAATGACAGGCATCACCTACAAAGCCCCTCTTGAATAGAAAGGAAAAGAATTTGCTTGTTGAAACCCAGGCTGCTGAGCCCCAAACTAAAAGTTTTTAATTAAATAGATCTGGGCTGGGATCTGATAATTTGCATTTTAACAACTTCCAGGTGATGCTGAGGCTGCTAGTTTAGAGACTACACTTAGAGAATACAGAAGAAAAAAAGAGAATGGAGAGAGGGAGAGGGAGAGAGGGAGAGAGAGAGAGAGAGAGAGAGAGAGAGAGAGAGAGAGAGAGAGAGAGAGAGAGAAAAAGTTTAAAAGCCAGAAGCATCAAATAGCAGATAATCTCTCCTGTGATGATTCTTGGTATTTTTCTTGTCCTCTAGCAGCTTGCCAATCATGTGGGTTTCAGGCAGATAGCCAGAAAACACTGACGGTGATGGATTGGTGGCACATGACCTCCAAGCTCTGCTGCTTTCCTTCACTGAATTGGGGATATATAAAGTCCATAGTTCATAATGAAGTCCATAGTTCACTCTTTGTAAATCCATACATTCTATGGATTTTAACAGATGTATGCTGACGTACTCACTTCTATATTATCATACAGAACATTTTTCCTGCCTGAAAAATACTCTGTGTTCTGCCTATTCATTCCTCCCTCCACACTAACCCCTGGCAACTATTGATCTTATTACTTGCTGTCTTCATAAATTTGCCTTTTCTAGAATGTCATCTCATTGGATTTATACAGTCTATAGTCTTTTCAGAATGGCTTCTTTCACTTAGCAATGTGCTTTTAAAGTTTCTTCATCTCTTTTCCTGGCTTAATAGTTCATTTCTGTTTATTGCTTAATAACATTTCATTGTATGGAGGTAGTACTGTTTGTTGATCCACTCATCTATGGAAGAACATCTTAGTTGCTTCCAAGTTTTGGCAATTACAAATTTATTTACCAAGTTTTTTTATAGACCTAAGTTTTCAACTCATTTGGGGAATTAAGGACAGTATCTAGCTCACAACATACTTTTGGCAACACCCTCCTTCCATAACCTAGGCTTCAAAATCCTCCCCAATAACCCAAAAGACTATTTCTCTGGGGTATAAGGTAGGAACATAACCCACGAGAATGGCTTTCCCGAGTTGCTGTGAAGTTCTATCTTTCCTCACATTGCTGAACAGCTTTGTCTTTACCTGATGTTATCCATCTTTCAAGACAAAGCTAAAGGACCATAATCTCCTGGATTTCCCTAATCACTCTCTCTCTGTCCGTGGAGAGCTAACAGCCTCTTCCACCATATTTGTGGTACCCTGAGTATTTTAAAGGTTTTATGGGTATCTATATTGTTAAGCTCCTTAACAACTTTCTCACAAGATGGTCTTGCACAAGTGAGTCAAATCTCAAGTACTAGATATTCCCATAAATATGTCCGAAAGATAAATGTTTAACTGAGAGTTATTATCTCTAATGCAGTTACTTTATGGTCCTCTTTGGGGAATGCCTTCAGTATTAGTTTACACTTTCCCACCCCCAAGATTTCCAGGAAATTCCAGTATTATTGGAGTAAATTCTTTTTCAGGACAACACTTATTTTATTGTACTGGTTAAGAATTTTATTTTTAAAATCAGTTTGCTCTTCTATTGCAGTATTCAATCAATATTTTCTTGATTAGAGGTAGAAAGAAGAAAGAAGTAAAAAAATAAAATAAAAGAATTATTTGTTTTTTATGAGCAAAAAAATATTAGATAATTAAATAAGTGTACAGGAAGGGAAAACACTGAAGAAATTTAACACATTGAGATATTTCCTTAAAAAGTGCTTTCTAAATAGAAATGTCATAAATTCCTACAATACATCCATATAAGTAAGAACTATTATCATTCCCATTGTCTAGGGTCTAGAGTTAAAACCACACCTCCAGATATCTCAGAGAGAATCAAAATAGAATCCAGGCCTCATTTCCAAATCCATGACTTTAGGGCTTACAACCAGGATTTTGATATATTAGCATAGATAGTTGGAACAGGCTCTGGCTGTGGTAGAGGACATAGCTCTAGTGGAGAGGGGCGGAGGGGAATTACACATGGGAGCTTGTTTTATACCCTCATGAGAAAGACACTCCTACTGTGGCTCTCTGCTGATCTACAATAACTGAGTCTTTTTTGTGGGGTGAGGGGTGGGGGGGGTAATGTTGGGGGATAAATCTTCTCTTTTACTCAAGAGAAAATGTAAACACTCCTGGAGAACAAATATGGAATTTATCAGTTGTATAGAATTCATTATGGGTGAGTGTGTTAGAAACTTACTGCAGGGACTTTCTAGAGCGAAAGGAGAGAGAGTTCCTTGTGGAGGGTATGAGACAAAGGGAAGGACTGCAGGAAGAGGAGGCTAGGGAGGGGGGAGACAAAGCTCTGACTTTGGAATTTTGCCAGCCTGTCACTCTGTATGGGTGACTCTGTAAGGATTGTCCTATGCTTTTTCCTGATCACAGACCAGCTGGGGTTGCAGCTCTGATGGTGGAGCTGGGTGCAGTGAAGAAGACTGTGTCTACAGAAATGTAAGAGAGACCTCATGGTCCAGACAGACTGTATCCCAAAGCTAGGTTGACAGCCCTTGTAGCTGCACTGAGTGGACAGGTTATTATGACCACCCCATCAGTACTTCGTTGGGCCACCTTTTGCCTTCAGTACTGCAGCAGTTCTTCTTGGCATTGACCCCACACAATGTTGAAAGGTGATGTGAGGAATCTGACATCATGGCTGATGAATAGCACTGTCCAGTTCTTTGAGATTTGATGGTTGTGGAACCAGCTGCCTGATGGCTCTTTTAACTTCGTCCCAGGAATGCTCTATTGGATTGAGATCTGGTTATTGTGGGGGCCACCTAAGCAAGGTGAAGTCTCCTTAATGTTCTCGAAACCACTCCTGCACAATACGAGCACCGTGGCATGGCGCATTGTCTTGTTGGAAGAAACCATCTCTATTGGATATGGCATCAACATGATTGGATGAACTTAATCATCAGTGATACTTAGGTATGTTGTGCTCTTCAGACATTGAATTAAAGGGCCCAAATCATGCCAGGAAAACATGCCCCAAACCATAATACTGCTCCCACCAGCTTGAAGGGTTGTACTCATGTGTAGGGGGTGCATGCTTTCATGCTGTTTCCGCGAAATTCTCACTCTGCCATCTGCACGATGTAACTGAAAACGTGATTCATTGATCACATGACTTTTTTCCAATGCTCAACTGTCCAATCCTTGTCTTCCTGTGTGTGGAGACATTTCATCTTGGTAACTGCAGACAGCAAAGGTGTTCAAACAAACCTTCGGCTTCCATCTTCCATATGATGCAGTGTATGGCTAATTTGCCTACAAACTTCAGGTGGTCTTAATAACCTGGCCATTCAGTGTAAGTCATTACTTTATACTGCCTGAGTAATGGAGAGAAAGTGGTCTTTTAAAACACACCATTGAAAATACTACATTAGTAACACACACACACACACACACACACACACACACACACACACTAGTATATATAGTAAAATATTATATAGCTTCTCTTTAAGTGTATTCACATGTATTTGTGGGGATACATATACATTTTCTATTATCCTGATTTTTATAAGTGGGATCATTCTGTACTTATAGTACCAGCTAACATTTTGGGGTGTTTGTTACTGCTGTAATAATTGGTTCTTGTCTCACAGAAACCCTATTAAGCACTATTTTTATCTCCGTTATACAGATAGGAAACTAAGGAAAACGTAAGTTAAATGGCCTGCCCAAGGTCACATAGCTTGGAAGTGGCAGAGACAGGGTTGAGCCCCAGTCCTCTGATTGTGGAACCCTTGCATGTGACCAAGTCAGATTACCTATCCCGCTGGTTCTACAACTTTTTAATTTTTTATTTAAAGAATATCTTTTGTAGCTATATTTTCATGCCAGCTCACTTCATCCTTTATAATGGCTGAATAATGCATAAAATTTCATTCGGTGCTTGCTCTGATTTAATCACTCATCTCCTATTGACAGTTAGATTGTTGCTTTTTTTTCTCATATAATTTTCAATAAACTTTGACTCTTGTAAAGAACCTGTGTATGCATATGTATAGACTCCTAGAATTATAATTGTTGAATCAAAAAGTATTCAACCTAAAAGCTCTGATAGGTAATCACTAAACTGCCCTCCAATTTATACCCTTACCAGCTGTGCATGAGAGTGTCCATTTTCCCCAGGGAATAACTCCAGATATGAACAATTATAGAATTTTTGGTTAGCAGAATAGTTGTAAATCATCACCAACCTTTTTCCCTTCTCTCAAGAAAGTGGTAGAGGGGGAGGTTGCATGCATAGTTTTAAAAAAGATCAGATGCTTTAACTTCTAGATTCAATCACTCCCAACTTTACATCCCTGCACCCCACATACCACTTATATAAAGAACAAATTGGTGGAGTTTTTTTTAACCCTATGAACTTACTTAATAAAGGAACTCTTTACATTGAATAACTACATGCTTATAGTTATACTAGAGGCCCAGTGCATTAATATTCATGCACTGGAGGAGGGATACCTCAGCCTGGCCTTCCCCCTCTCACAGTCTGGGAGCCCTCAGAGGCGAGAGGCAACCCAGTGACCAGGGGAAGGTGATGCTCCTATCACACACAGCAGCACAAGCCTCAGCCAGCCCAGGTTACCTGAGCCTCAGGCAGCCCAGGTGTTGGCTGGGCAGCTGCCATCTGAGGCTTGCCTGCACCTCAGGCCAGCCCAGGGCCACTGGAGGGCGGAAGGCACACACTGTGTGCCTGCCACCACCCCTGCTTCCCCTGACTGGGCTGAAAGGACTTGGGACTCCGGCGGGGCTGAGGGAACTGGTCACCAGCATCTTGTGGCTATGGGTGCCACCATATTTGTGATGGTGTAATGGTCAATTTGCATATTCCTTCTTTATTAGATAGCATATGTAAAGTGTCTGTGCTTAAGAGCACAATTCATCATGTTTACTTATGTAATTGCTCTGTAACCATTGCCAGATCTGGACACAGGACATTGCCAGGACCCTGAAGCCCTCCACATTGATCAGTCCTCTATTCAAAGTAGCCACCATCTTGACTTCTATCATTATAGATTAACTTTTCCTTCTTGATTTTTATCAACCTGAATTAACTTTGCCTATTTTTTAACTTTATGTAAATGGAACTGTAAAATATGTCCTCTTCATCTCTACTTTTTATCAGATAACTAGAGACCCAGTACACAAAATTTGTTCACTGTAGGGGTGTCCCTCAGCCCAGCCTGCACCTTCTCCAATCTGGGACCTTTCAGAGGATGTCTGACTGCAGGTTTAGGACCGATCCTCTCACAATCCAGAACTGCTGGCTCCTAACTGCTTGCCTGCCTGCCAGCCTGATTGCCCCCTAACCACTCTCCTGCAGGTCTGATTGACACTAACTTCTCCCCTGCTGGCCAAATTGCCCCCAACTGCCCTCCCCTGCTGGCCTGATCTCACCCCAACTGCTCTCCCCTGCCAGCCTGATGGTCCCAGTGCCCTCCCCTGCATGCCCAGTCACCTCCAAATACCCTCCTCTGTTGTCCTGGTTGCCCCCAATTGCCCTCCCCTGCTGGTCTAATCACCCGCAACTTCCCTCCCCTGCCAGCCATCTTGTGGCAGCCATCTTGTGATGACATGGGGGTGGCATCTTGTAATGATGTGGGGGCAAGAAGCCACTAAGGCGATAGAGGAGGAACCAAGATGGCAGCATAGGTAAACACCCATACTGCTGCCCTGTACAGCAAATTCAAAACTACAACTGAGGGCAAAACAGACATCATTCAGAACCACCAGAGGGCTGGCTGAGTGGACATTCCACAAACAGAAGGAAAAATAAAAGGACACTGAGACTCAGGGGACCTGAGGAGGACAGAATTGTGGATACACGCAGTGTCAGAGGTTCAGAGCTGCGTGAGAACAGAAAGGGCAGGCGGCTGCAAACCTGGCTGGTTTTCTTGAACTGGGAGGGAGACAAAGGTGTCCCACTGCACTGAGCCCCGGTTCCGGGCGAGTCTCGGGGAACCCAGACTAATATGGGGTGAAACTAGACTATAAGGAGGAAACACACTGAAACTTGGGCGTTGCAAAGGCACGTGAGCTATCAGAGAGGGCTCATGGGTGGCTCTGACGTTCACAAGGAAAAAACCAAACCAAAGCACCAGACTGCTTTGTTTTCCCGTTCCAGTGAGTCTTTGGGTGTGCAGACTCATTTGGGGAGAAACTAGACTGTCTGGCAGCGGGCAGAGCTCCGGGCAGCTTTCTCTCAGAGGTGCGTGCAGCCCTTTCTGTGGGGCACAGAGACCCAGGAGCCGTTTAGGGTGGAACTGACCGGAAACCAGGGCTGCCTGCCCAACCCAGAGACTCTGCCCCATCCAAGCTGAGCACAGTCATCCCCACAGCCAATTGACCTGGAGGTTAACCCCTCCCAGTGATACCAGCAACTATCTAGACTTAATTACAACAAGACTGTGCAAACCATAAAGAGGTGCACCAAGAGTATCCACCTCAGGTAACTGGGAAGGCTGAGCCACTGTCCCCTAGAGGACACCTACCACACAAACCTACTCAACCAGCCAAAATGCAAAGGAAAGCAGCCAAAATGCAAAGACAAGGTAAAAAATTACATGTGAAAGAAATGGAGGGAAAAGAAAACGACTGGACAAAGAGTTCAAAACCACAGTTATAAGGTTTTTCAAGAGGCTCCTAGAAAAGGCCAATAAATTTAACGAGACCCTTAAGGATATGAATGAGACCATGGAGGATATGAAAAAGGACCAACTAGAAATTAAGCATACACTGACTGAAATAAAAAATATTATACAGAGACCTAAAAGCAGACTAGAGGACCACAAGAATCAAGCCAAATATTTGAAAAACAAAGAAGCAAAAATCACTAAGCCTGAAAAGCAAGAAGCAGAAAGAGTCCAAAAAATTGAAGATAGTGTAAAGAGCCTCTGGGACAACCTCAAGCATACCAACGTCCGAATTATGGGAGTGCCAGAAGAAGAGACAGGTCAAGATCCTGAAAACCTATTTGAAGAAATAGTGACTGAAAACTTCCCTCACCTGGTGAAAGAAATAGACTTACAATTCCAGGAAATGCACTGGACTCCAAACAAAAGAAATCCAAAGAGGACCACACCAAGAAACATCATAATTAAAATGCTAAGAGCAAAAGATAGAGAGAATATCAAAAGCAGCAAGAGAAAAACAGTTACTTACCTATAAGGGAGCACCCATACGATTGTCAGTGGATTTCTCAACAGAAATGATGCAGGCCAGACAGGAGTGGCAAGAAATATTCAAAGTGATGAATAGCAAGAATCTACAACCAAGATTACTTTATCCAGCAAAGCCATCATTCAGATTTAAAGGTCAGATAAAGTGCTTCACAGATAAGAAAAAGCTAAAGGAGTTCATCACCACCAAACCAGTATTATATGAAATGCTGAAAGGTGTTCTTTAAGAAGAGGAAGAAGAAGAAAAAGGTAAAGATGAAAATTATGAACAACAAATACACATCTATCAACAAGTGAATCTAAAAATCAAGTGAATTAAAACTCTGAATAACAGAATAAACTGGTGAATATAATAGAATCAGGGGCATAGAAAGGGACTGGAGTGATGATTCTCGGGGGAAAAGGGTGTGGGGGGTGGGAAGAGACTGGACAAAAAATGTACACCTATGGATGAGGACAGTGGGGGGGGGGAGGTAAGAGCAGAGGATGGGATTAAAGGGGGGAAAGGAGCAACATTGTAATAATCTGAACAATAAAGATTTGTTAAATTTTTAAAAAACGAAGCCACCAAGGCTTTAATTAGTATAGATATTGTTTGTGAAATTTACTTCTGTTTTCACAGGACATAGATGCCTGATAATTTTTATTGCTATGTATATTTCATTGCATGGATATACCATAATTTAATTATTCACTTGCATTGTTTCTAATTTGGGGCTATTCTTATACATATCTTTTGATGACTATATTGAAAAAGACTGAAGAATGGAATTCTTGACCATAAGTCATGGATGCTCAGTTTTAATAGGTACCAGCCAGTGTTCAAAAGTGATTGCACAAATTTCCACTACCTCAGGCAGTGGAAGCAGTTCCATTGCTCCACATCTCACCAATGTTTTATATTGTTAGTTTTCTAAAAAACTTGAACCACTCTGGGGTGTGTGTAGAGATATTTCATTGTTGTTTTAATTTCTATTTCCTTGATGACTAATGAGATTGAATAACTTTTCATATGTTGATGGCCATTTGGATATATTTCTCTCCTGCATTTTCAATACTTTTATAAGATTTCTTCTGTGCTATCTGCCTTTTTCTTATTGATTTGTAAGAGTTCTTAACATATTTTAGATCTGAGTCTTTTGTTGGGATATGTATTGCAAATATCTTTTCCCATATTGTGGCTTGCCTTTTCATTTTCTTAGTGCTATCTCTTAATCAGCAGAAATTTTTAATGAAGACAAATTTATTTACTTTTAAGTCAGTTCTTATGTGTGCTTAAAAATACTTGGCCGACCAAAATCAAAGAAGATATTCTCCTATGTTAGCCAAATGTTTCACAGTGAAAGCAGTCCTGAGAAGTAAGTTTATAGCTCTACAGGCCTACCTCAAAAAACAAAAACAAAAAAATGGTAGTAAATCATCTAATGCTACAACTCAAAGAATTAGAAAGAGAGCAACAAGAAAAGCCCAGAGTGAGCAGAGGGAAGGAGATAATAAAGATTGGAGCAGAAATAAATGACATAGAGACCAATATATATATATCAGTGAAACCAAGAGCTGGTTCTTTGAAAGGATAAACAAGATTGATGAACCTCTAGCTAGGCTCACCAAGAAACAGAGAGAGAGGACCCAAAGAAACAAAATCAGAAATTAAAGAGGCAAAATAACTACAGACCCCACAAAAATACAAAGGATTGTTAAAAAATACTAGAAACAACTCTGCTCGAACAAACTAGAAAACCTGGAAGAAATGGATATATCCCTAGAAAAATAAAACTTTCCAAAACTCAATCAGAAAGATTCTAAAAACCTCAATAGGCCAATAACAATGGAAGAAATTGAAGCAGTCATCAAAAAGTTTCCAGCAAACAAAATTCTAGGGCCAGACAGCTTCACAGGAGAGTTACACCAAACATTCAAGGAAGTACTAAAACCTATCCTCCTCAGACTATTCCAAAAAACTCAAGAGGAAGGAACACTTTCAAGCTCCTTCTATGAAGCCAGCATCACCCTAATACCAAAACCAGATAAAGACAACACAATGAAAGAGAATTACAGGTCAATATCCCTCATGAACATAAATGCCAAAATCCTCAACAAAATTCTAGCAAGTCAGATCCAGCAGTATATCAGAAAGATCATACACCATGACCAAGCAGGATTTACCCCAGGGATGCAAGAATGGTGTAATATCCACAAATCAATGAATATGATACATAACATAAATAAATTGAGGGAGGAAAATCACATAGTCATATTACTTGATGCATAAAAAGCATTTGACAAAATTTAACAGCCTGTCTTGATAAAAATTCTGAGCAAATTGGGAATAGAAGGATCATACCTCATCATAAAGGCCACATATGACAAACCCAAAGCCACCATCACACTCAATGGACAAAAACTAAAGCCATTTCGCCTAAAACCAGGAATAAGACAGGGATGTCCTCTCTCACCACTCCTGTTTGACCTAGTACTAGCTAGAAGTATTAGCCATTGCTATCAGACAAGAAGAAGAAATAAAAGGCATCTAAATTGAAAAAGAAGTAAAACTGTCCTTATTCGCAGATGACATGACACTGTACATAGAAAACCCCAAAGACTCCATCAAAAATATATTAGACTTAATAAATTAATTCGGCAAGGTAGCAGGATACAAAATTAATGCCAAGAAACCTATGGCATTTCTATACACCAATACTGAACTTACAGAAAGAGAGACTAAAAAAGCAATCCCATTTACCATTGTACCAAAAATATTAAGATAACCTAGGAATAAACTTAGCTAAAGAGGTAAAAGACCTATATGCAAAAAACTATGACACTGAAAAAAGAGATAGAGGAAGATATAAACAGATGGAAGAACATACCATGTTTATGGATTGGTAGAATCAACATCATCTAAATGTCCATACTACCCAAAGCAATCTATAGATTCAATGCACTCCCCATTAAAATACCAATGGCATATTTCACAGACTTAGAATGAACTCTCCAAAAATTCATCTAGAATAAAAAAGACCCCAAATAGCTGTAGCAATCTGAAAAAGAAAAACAAAGTAGGTGGGATCTCAATACCAGTTATCAAGCTGTATTACAAAGTCACTGTTCTCAAAACAACCTGGTACTGGCACAAGAACAGACATATAGATCAATGCAACTGAATAGAGAACCCAGAAATTGAACCAAACCACTATGTCCAACTAATGTTAGACAAATGAGGCATGAACATACAATGGAATCAACACAGTCTCTTCAATAAATGGTGTTGGGAAAATTGGACAGATACATGCCAAAAAAAAAAAATGAAACTAGACCACCAACTTACACCATACACAAAAATAAACTCAAAATGGATAAAAGACTTAAACATAAGATGGGAAACCATAAAAATATTGGAAGAATCCACAGGCAGCAAAATCTCAGATACATGCCAAAGGCACTTCTTCACCAATACTTCTCCAAGGGCAATGGAAAATAAAAAGAAAATAAACAAATGGTACTACATCAAAATAAAAAGCTTTTGCACAGCAAAAGAAACCATCAACAAGAAAGACCACTACATGGGAGAACATATTTGCCAATGTTATCACTGATAAAGGTTTACTCTCCAACATCTATAGGGAACTCATACAACTCAACAAATGGAAGACAAACAATCCAATCAAAAAATGGACAATGGATCTAAATAGAAACTTTTCAAAAGAAGACAGAAAGAAGGCCAAGAGACATATGAAAACACACTCAAAGTTACTAATTATCTGAGAGATGCAAACCAAAATGACAATGCAGTATCATCTCACACCTGTCAGAATGACTATCATCAACAAATCAATAAAAGACAAGTGCTGGTGAGGATGCAGATTAAAAGGAACCCTCATGCACTGCTGGTGGGAATGCAGATTGGGGTAGCCCCTGTGGAGAATAGTATGGAGTTTCCTCAAAAAACTAAAAATGGAACTCTCATTTGACCCAGTAATACCATTTCTTGGAATATATTCCCAAGAAGCTGGAAACATCAATCAGAAAGATATATGCACCCCTTTGTTCAATTTACCATAGCTAAGATTTGGAAACAATCTAAGTACCCAGCAGCAGATGAGTGAATTAAAAACTGTGGTACATCTACACAATGGAATACTACACTGTGCTAAAAAAGAAGAAATTCCTACCATTTGCAAGAGCATGGATGGAACTGGAGAGCATTATGCTACATGAAATAAACCAGTCAGAGAAAGATAAATATCACATGGTCTCACTCATCTATGGGAAATAATGAACAACATAAGCTATATCAAAAACAGATCCAAAGACAAGGAAGCATTAATCAGACTGTCAAACCTCAGAGGGAAGGTAGAGGAGGGTGGGAGTGAGGGAGAGAGATCAAACAAAGGACTTGTATGCATGCATATAAGCCTAACCAGTGGACACAGACAACAGGGGGTGAAGGCATGAGTGGGCAGGGGGGGGGGGTGTTGAGAAGGTAATGAGGGGATGAGGACAAATATGTAATACCTTAACCAATAAAGAAATTAAAATGCAAAAATAAAAAATAAAATAAAATACCAACAGTGTATCTCACAGATCTAGAACAAATACTCCAAAAAATTATATAGAACCAAAAAAGACCCTGAATAGCTGCAGCAATCTTGAGAAGGAAGAACAAAACTGGAAGAATCACAATAACAGATATCAAGTTATACTATAAAGCCACCATAATCTAAACAGCCAGATACTAGCACAAGAACAAGCATATAGATCAATGGACCAGAACAGAGAACTCAGAAATTGACCCAAGCCTTTACATTCAATTAATATTTGACAAAGGAGGCAAGAGCATACAATGGAGTCAAGATAGTCTCTTCAATAAATGTTGCTCAGGAAAATGGACAGATACATGCAAAAAAATGAAACTAGACCATCAATTTATATCATACACAAAAAATAAACTCAAAATGGATAAAGGACTTAAATGCAAGACAGGAAACGATAAAAATCCTAGAGGAAACCATAGCCAGTAAAATATCAGACATCTTTGGCAGCAATACATTTATGGACACATCTCCTAGGACAAAGGAAACTAAGGAGAAAATAAACAAATGGGACAACATCAAAATAAAAAGCTTCTGCACAACAAAAGAAACCACCAACAAAACAACAAGAAAGCCCACTGCATGGGAGAACATATTTGGCAATGATTCATCTGATAAAAGGTTAATATCCAAATTATATAAGGAACTCATACAACTTAACAAAAGGAAGACAAACAATCCAATTAAAAAATGGGCAAAGGAACTAAATAGACACTTCTCCAAAGTGGACATCCAGATGGCCAAGAGACATATGAAAAGATGCTTAAAGTCACTGATCATCAGAGAGACACAAATTACAGGTACAATTACAGTGAAGTATCACCCCACATCTGTTAGGATGGTTACCATCAACAATTCAACAAACGACAAGTGCTGGTGAGGATGTGGAAAAAAGAGAGCCTTAGTACACTCCTGGTGGGAATCCAGACTGCTGCAGCCATTATGGAAAATACTATGGATTTTCCTAAAAAAAAAAAAAAATATATATATATATATATATATATATATATATATATATATGTGTGTGTGTGTGTGTGTGTGTATATATATATATATATATATATATATATATATATATATATAACTGCCATTTGACCCAGTAATTTCACTTCTAGAAATAATATCCTACGAAACCCGAAACACCAGTCAGAAAGGATGTAATCACCCCATGTTCCTAGCAGCACCATTACAGTAGCTAGGATCTGGAAACAGCCCAAGTGCTCATCAGTAGACTAGCGGATAAAAAAGCTGTGGTACATTTATACCAAGGAATATTATGCAATAGTAAAAAAAAGAAGAATCTCTTACCCTTTGAGACATCATGGAGGGACGTGGAGAGTATCATGCTAAGTGAAATAAGTCAGTCAGAGACAGACAAGTATCACATCATTTCACTGATATGTGGAATCTAATTAACAAAACAAACTGATGAAGTAGACACAGAAGCATGGAACAGACCGTGGAATCTCAGAAGGAGGGAGGGGGCAGGTGGATGGGTGACAAGTGATCAATCAAAGAACTTGTATGCACATATGCATAACCCATGGACATAGACAATAGGGTGATGAAGGCCTGGGGCAGGGCATGTGGGGGGGTGGGTAGGAAGGGAGTCAATGGGGAGGAGGGGGACATATGTAATACTTTCAACAATAAAGATAAATAACAAACAACAACAATAAAAAACAACCACCATAGAGACTTCCTAAAAGACTTTTTAAAGATCACCTTGGTTTTACAGGCTTTTTACCTTATGCTCTAACTTGAGACCAAAAACTGCAGATAATGTGTTACTCCATCATAATAATCCTCTGCCACCGGTGGGAAGAGTGATGGAAGTCAGGTTGTTTTCAAAATAGAGGCATACAGGCGGGAGAACCAAGATGGTGGCATAGGTGAACACCTATCTTGCTGCCATACACAGCAATTTCAAAACTACAACTTAACGAATGAACAAACACCATCCAGAATCACCAGAAAGCTGGCTGAGTGAAAATTCCACAAATAAAAGTGAAGGTAAAGACACTGTGACTCGGAGGAGCGGTGGCGGACAGCGTTGAAGATACACGCGGAGTCAGAGGTTTGGAGGAGTGCGCACGCCAGCGGATAAGGCAGGCAGCTAGAAACCGGCCAGTTTTCTTGAACGGGGGAGACAAAAACATCCCACTGGACTGATTCTCCAGCTCTGGGCGAAGTCCAGGGAACCCACTATCATACGGGGTAAAAACTGGACAGTGGGAGGGCACGCCGAAGCTCAGTGCTGCAGGGGTAGGCGGGCTTGTGGAGAAGGTGAGCTTGTGCGGAGTGCGCGTGAGCTTGGGAACAGCGCAGCTGTGTGACCATGCAGAGAGCACTCGTGACTTGCTCTTTCATTTGGGAAACCGTCAGACTGTGTTGTTTTGCAACCCTGGGTGAGACGTTGGGTGTGCAGAGTCATTTGGGGAGAGGCTGAATTCTCCGGCAGCTGGTGGAGCTCAGCAGCAGCTCTCTCTCAGAGACCCTGGGGCCACATAGGGCAGAGCTGATGCTGTCTGCTTGGCCCAGAGACTCCACCCATCCAACCCAAGCACAGATGAACTTCACAGACAATTGGCCTGGAGGACAACCCCTCCAAGTGCTAACAACAATTAACCTGAGCTTAACTTCAACAAGACTGTGCAACCCATATCCACCTCAGGTAACTGGGGAGGCTGAGCCGCTGTCCCTTGTAGGACATCTACCACACAAAGCTAATTGAACAACTCAGGGAAGCAGCCACCATGCAGAGACATGGAAAGAAATCAGATGTGAAAGAAATGGAGGGAAAAAAAACGACTGGACATGGAATTCAAAACCACGGTTATAGGGCTTTTCAAGAGGCTCCTAGAAAAGGTCAAGACCTATAAGGAAATAAATAAGACCTATGAGGAAATGAACAAGACCTACTAGGAATTGAACAAGACCTGTGAGGAAATGAACAAGACCAACGTGGAAATGAATGAGACCTACAAGGAAATGAATGAGACCTACAAGGATATGAATGAGACTCTCAAGGATATGAAAAAAGACCAACCAGAAATTAAGCATACACTGAGTGAAATAAAAAATATTATACAAAGACCTAAAAGTGCTCTGGAGCACCCCAAGAACCAAGTTAAAGATTTGAAATACAAAGAGGGAAAATCCACTCAGCTGAAAAAGCAAGAAACCAAAAGAATCCAAAAAATTGAAGATAGTGTAAGGGGCCTCTGGGACAACCTCAAGCATACCAACATCTGAATTATAGGGGTGCCAGAAAAAGGAGAGAACCAAGACAATGAAAACCTATTTGAAGAAATAGTGACCGAAAACTTCCCACACCTGGTGAAAGAAATTGACTTAAGAGTCCAAGAAGCGCACCGAACCCCAATATATAGGAACCCTAAGAGGACCACACCAAGGCACATCATAATTAAAATGCCAAGAGCAAAAGACAAAGAGAGAATATTAAAAGCAGCAAGAGAGAAACAGTTAGTTACCTATAAGGGAGCACCCATATGATTGTCAGCGAATTTCTCAACAGAAATGATGCAGGCCAGACAGGAGTGGCAAGAAATATTCAAAGTGATGAATAGCAAGAATCTACAACCAAGATTACTCTATCTAGCAAAGCTATCATTCAGAATTGAAGGTCAGATAAAGTGCTTCGCAGACAAGAAAAAGCTAAAGGAGTTCATCACCACCAAACCAACATTATATGAAATGCTGAAAGATAGTCTTTAAGAAGAGGAAGAAGAAAAAGATAAAAGTGTAAATTATGAACAACAAATACACATCTTTCAACAAATGAATCTAAAAATCAAGTGAATTAATAAGCTGATGAACAGGATAAACTGGTGAATGTAACAGAATCACGGACATAGAGAGGGAATGGACTGACAATTCTTGGGGAGAAAGGGGGTGTGGGAAGTGCAGCAAGAGACTGGACAAAAATCATGCAACTATGGGAGAGGACAGTGGAGGGTTGTTTTGGGCGGAGGGTGGGATGGGTACCACGTGAAGGGGAGCTATAGGGGGAAAAAAGGGAACAATGTAATTAATAAATGAACAATGAAGATTAAAAAAAATAGAGGCATACAAGTTGCTTGAGAAGAGAGGAGTTAATGGTCATGTAAGAACTGAAACCATGCTGTAGCTTCCACTGTGAGTGTAAAGGCTGAGCTGTGGTAATGAAGAGCCCAAAATTGGTGCCTGAAGCAGGCAGATATCTGTTTTCCACTCATGTAACAGCCCTCACATTGGGACCAGTTTTGCTAAATAAGGTAAGTCTTTGACCCTTACTGGGCAAGGACCCAAATGTTAGTATTGTGACCTAGCCATTTCCTAGGGTGTTGTCCTGGGTTGCAAAGCTGAAGCCAAATCATGAAAAGTCACTGAAGGGGAGAGAGAGAGGGAGAGTCCAGGGCAGCAAATTCCTTCTTGAGCCAGTGAGATGGATTGTCACATGGCTCTCTGTTCACATTTCATCAGCAAGAACTGGTTGTGTGGCACATAGACCTTAGCCACATGGTCTTGTACCCAGGAAGAAGGGGACAGGAGGTGGAAAGTGGGGATGAGGAACAGCAGCTGGCATCTACCAAAAGAGGAATTCAATTTTTGAAGAAGTGAATCTCTCCACAGAAAAGGACTAATGTTGTTTTTATAATTTCTTGTTTTTTTTCACCCCAAATTTTCCATATGTTTCTTGAATTTGAAACTAAAAATCAGCATCTACCTTTCCCAAAACACACTCCAAGAGGAAGAAACAGTAAATCATTCCAGAGGATGAGTTGCTTGAGGGGCAGCGTTTGTCATTGTTGGTAGGCATAGGGGTCTCCCTAGACACACTGAACATAGCTAAAGGCTTCATACAGCAAAAGTGGCAGGAATTCCAACAATAGACCGTCTGACATTTGTTCTACTTCCCTGAAGAATTTCTATGCTGAGGGAATGATCTTCCCAACCACCTCTCACAGTTAAAGCTAACTGTGGGTAACCGAAAGGCCCATGGAAAATAATAAGAAAGAAAAGAGGATCCTTCCCTTGCCTTGAGTTTTTAGTCTAAGCATGTTAGCAAAGTCCAGAGTCTAGGCTGGAAAGGGGGACAGAATTGAGCCCTACTCTATTTCCTGTGTCACTGCAAAAAGAGTTACCAAAGGAAAGGGACTGTGAGTTATAAGAAGATGGATCAGAGGTGGGGCTGAGGGAGGGAATCAACCCTGAAAGACCCACGGTCCTGGCCCTGTGGCTTGTATTTCTATGTGAAGAGTTGGTCCCACTTAAGCCCACAGCCAAGATTCCCTAAAGCCACAGTAAAGTTCACCTCTCATCAGTTTCACAAAGCACCCACTCTCCCCATCATCTGCCATTGAAAGTACCCAAGCAGACAGTAGAACAAGAGATAAGTCCCTCATGTGATGGACACAAGCCTTGCACGGCCTACACATCCCTGGGTCTAGAGTTTTGGGTCATTGGCAGTTTCTAGCTGTGGAGAACCTGGTTGCCACATGCAAATGACATGCAGAATTTATCATGCCTGAAGAGTTTTCCAAGTTCAAGGAGAGTTTCATGTGTAGTAGCTATGACCGCACAGCAGAATCACCTGGGAGAGTTGTAAAAACAGGGATGGCTAATGCAAACACTCAGAAGTTCTGATTAATGGGTCTGGATGGGAACCCAGACAGCAATGCTTCTAAATGTGCAGCCCAGGCTGAAGACCACAGACTTATAAGACCTCAAGCGATCAACTCAGTCATCCCAGTGAGAAAAGTGGAATGTACGAAGGAAAGCCATCTGAGTCCCAGGCCCCCCCTCCAGTGTCCCTGTTTCATACTCAGGTGAGCCCATATGATGCAGAGTAAGGACTTTTAGTCACTGTTTTACATGTGTTTCCAAGGCGTGAAAATATTTGTGCCATGTTTTGGGGCTCTGCCAGAGCCTGGCACAGGACACCCTCCACTGTGGAGAACATGTCTCTCCCCTAGAAATGTCACTGTCACCTTCCCCAAGAAATGTCACCCCTGGGCCTGGAAAGCAAGCCATTTAGTACAGAGCAGGGAACATCTGAACAACAAAACTGTCCCGAACTAGAATTTCTTACTTGAGACTTTTTGTGGCCCAAAGGGGACACTGTGTACTATTACGGAAATAATTCTCTATTGAAGAAACAATATCTAACAAGGCAGCAAGATCCTGACTCATAAACATGGGACTTTTCCCACAACTGCCTAAGGGCATTTATTAATAGACCTGGCAACCACAGGGAGGAGGAGAGGAATTCAACTAAGGGAAATGACCCCCTTTCCAGTGTTAAAGCAAGAGGAAGTATTGTACATATATGTCACACATGCAAGACATACTCATTCACAACACACAGTATACACACGCAATACTCAGTACATACCCTTGCAGCACACACTCATGCAACACAGGCAGAATACATACACAAGTGACACATGCATGCACAACACATAGCACATGTGCATGTGAAACACACATGATACACAGCACATGCACAAACAACACACTCATGCAACACACATAGTGTACACACATGCATTAGACACACACACACAACGTACAACATGCACCCAAGCAGCTGCCAATAAGCAGCCAGCAGGAGACAGAATTACAAAGGCTTTGGAGGATGAGGATTTTGCTTCCACAGGCAATAAACATGAAGGGTGGGTTAACTTTACAACCTGCACAGAGTGCCTACTATGTGCCAGGCGGAGTCTTGGGTGCTTAGGGACCAGCAACAAGGAAAACAATAATGTATCTTCCTTTAAGACTCAGCTTCCTCTCAAACTCTTCAGGGTGGGCTTCACCCAGAGCCCATGTGTGGCCACTGGCCCTGAGGCCAGCATGGGGAGGGACTCTGTTGTTAGTCCTGGCCCTGTACTAAGTAGGCCTGGGATGTTAGGCAAGCCACCAAGTCTCTGCCTCTTTTCTAGAACATAAAATGGCCGATAGAGCAGCAACATCAAATAGAAATAAACTGTGAGCCACAAATGGAAGCCTCATTGGTGACTAAATTATCTAGTAGCAGCCTTTAAAAGGTTAACTCAATACAAGGGTAAAGTTAACTCAATACAATGGAACCTCAGTTCTTGAACTGAATTCATTCCAGAAGGCTGTTCGAAAACTAAATGATTTTTTCCCATTAGAAATAATGCAAAGTGGCCCTAGCCAGTTTTGCCAAGTGGGTAGGGCATCAGCCTGTGGACCAGAGGGTCCCAGGTTCAATTACAATCAAGGGCACGTACCTTGGTTGCAGGGTCCTCTTCAGACCAGGCCCTGGTCAGGGCATGTGCAGGAGGCCACCAATCAATGTGTTTCTCTCACATGGATGTTTGTCTCCGTCTTTCCCTCTCTCTTCCACTCTCCCTAAAAATCAATGGAAAAATATCTTCAGATGAGAATTAACAACAACAAAAAAGAAAGAATGCAAATTGAATTAATCCATTCCAGACCCTCAAAAGCAAAGAAACATGAAAATATTGACAGCATAAGTTCCTAAAATGTTAACAACTCGAGGTTTAGCAGTGAACTGACTCATACTTGTGCATTCTCTCCTTTGTGGCCTGACAGTTGCATGACTGATCACACAGCTGTCAGCATAAAGGGGCTGTTGGGTTGAGAACCAAAGTTTACTTGAGATGGGAGATATCTTTCAAAGACTGAGATCTGACTGTAATGTGTATTATTTGCCGCAAAATATTAAAACATTTTTCCAATGTGTAATATAAAAATACAGAACCCTTTTACATTCATTTTTTGTATGAAGTCTTCAAATCTAGGGTGTATTCTACACTTCTCAGATTAGACTAGCCACATGCCAGGTGATAATGTTAGTGGACATTAGAACTAGGCCTAGTTGTAGAATTGTCTCAAAAAATTAAAAAAACAAAACAAAACAAAAAAAAAAACTACCATGATCCAGAAATTCCACTTCTCACTTATCTGAAAAAAGAAAAACAAAAACATTCATTTGGGAATATGCACTCCTTATGTCATTGAAGCATTATTCCCAACAGCCAACATATGGAAACAACCTAAATGTCTATCAATAGATGAATGAATAAAGAAAATATTATTAAGCCATAAAAGAGAAGAAAATTTGTAATAATATGGGTGAACCTTGAGGCCATTGTGCTAAGGGAAATAAATCAGAGAGAGAAAGACAAATACCATATGATCTCACTTATATCTGGAAAGGGGTCAAAGGGTATAAATTTCCAGTTATAAAAATAAATCCTGGGGATATAATATACAGGATGATGGCTATACTTAATAATACTGTATTATATATTTGAAAGTGACTAAAAAAGTAGTTCTTTTAAAAGCTTTTAAATTCTCATCACAAGAAAAAAACTTAACTGTGTTTGGTATTGGATGTTAACTTGTGGTGATCATTTCACTATATATACAAATATCAAAATGTTTATGCTCACCCCTGAAATGAAGATAATGTTATACATCAATTATGCCTCAAACAAACAACCATGTAACTCTTAGCTGCCCGTCCTGTTTGGGGCAGAAAAGAGAGGTTTAGAGGAAATGTTGTCTTTAATCACTTATTTTCGAGGTTAAGGGTCTCCTCTGCCCTGATATTATCTGACCTTGGAAACATCCCTAAACTTCCTCACCTGGAAAAAGGAATTAAAATGCTTGCCGAGCCTGGCTTGATTTACAAGGTTGTTGTGAAAACCAAATAAGAGCACTTTGGCTGAAACTTGTCCAGAACAGGGAAGGTTCTGAGATTGTTGCCCTCTTTGTAAGCTAACAAGTGAACTGACCTCAGTTTTATAGGTGATGGAATAAGACACAGACTCTTGGGTCAGAGATAAAGGACTGTGTTACTCTCAGCAAGAACAGGAGGCAGGGTAGCAGCAGCTACTTGCACCATACCCCAAGCCCCCAGCCCCACAGGATGATGTAAAGAGGGCCAGTGACACCTGCACACAGGCAGGAGCCCTGTGCTTGAAAACCTAATTGTTTAGAATGGGTAGTAAGCATGCCCAAGCGTTGCCCCAGTGGGACACATTCTCCTTATTTTACTGGGCAGTTAACAAACCTGCCCTGTGCTCTGGAGACAGACACTGTTGCTGCCTTCCGCAGCTGTTCTGTAAACATCCTTGTCTCCCCACCAAAGCATTATGTAATGTGTAAGTGCTATACATCCAACAGGTATTCCTGCTTCATTTATTCTGATAATTGTCCTGGGAGAAGGGAGTTGACAATAAAACATCATTATGCTGCTTATATGACCAGGGGGAGCCCGGGGCAATAAGAGGTTAAGTATTTGCTCAAGCCACCAAGCTATTTGGTGAATCGCTACATCTAACACTGAGAAATCTAGACTCTAGGCCATTGGGAAAATTATCTCTACTGTCACCCAAGCCTCTTTCATCCCCATTGCCATCTACAAATTGGGACATCCCGGAGCACCCAGCAGTCACTGATTCTAGGAACTTCTGAAGCTCCCATGGGCAAGCTCATTTGCAAACAGGTGGTGTGGTGTGTGCCCTAAACAACAGAGCTTTGTTCAGAGTTGTCCTGGTGCTTCCAGGAGCTGCTCCCACCTGCCAACTTGGGCATCAGAGGGAGCTCACAGACACCCAGGACTAATCGGGCCCCACAGCAGGTCTGCTGCTGCTGAGAGCTTCCTGAGCAGGGGGACCCCGAGGTGCCTAGGAGGAGGGATGAGCAGGACTGTGGGCAGAGGGGTTGGTGGTCCGCCAGCAGCCCTCACACAGGATCTGCCTGTTGTTGCTCGGCCTTCCTCTGGATCTATATGTGAAGGCTTCTTTCTGTTCAGTGAAGGTGTGTGGCCCGGGGACTGAGGGCTCTCTTGGTATTTCAACAAATGTCAATGAGGGTCTCACTCCCTGGAGGTGCATCTGGGTCCTTGAGGGGAGGGTGCGTTGCCTGCACTGTCTCCTCACGGGACCTCTTTTCCAGCCCACCAGCATGACTGAATTAACACGACTGCACAGGCACTTTGCTAAGCTCTTCACAGGCATGATCTTACTTAATCCTCACAAGAACCCTTTCTATGGTGACACGCTTGTGTTCACAGTGACAAAACCTCAATTCATCCAGGGCCCAACTGGCTCTAAGGCCCATATGTGCTTGTTAGTTATCTGCACATTTCACAAATAAAATAAGGCTCCAGGAACTGAATCCCTTTAGTCTTTCTTTCATGCCAGCGCTGTTGCAGCAAAGTGCTTCAAACCAGATCTTTGTATAATCAGGGCTGTGTGTTCTGTCTGCAGGAAAAACTGCAAGCCATTGATTGCCATAGTCCAGAGGGACTGTGGTTCATCCAAGCGGCTCCTCCCTGGCATGAGCGTGCGCCGCCCTCTAGTGTTCAAACACCAGCAGGACACTGCTCAGGATGAAAGAGTATCTGTCTTCCCTCTGGGCTGAGCAGAGAGCCCTGGCTTTAAACTTAACACTCTGAAGAATGGGCCATTTCATGGCACCCTCTCCTACTCAGACTGCAAGAGTCTCTGCGTGAAAATCGCTGTGTGAAGCTCCGGGTAAACTGCAAGCTTCAACCTATGAGAGGGTTTTTTGTTGCTGTTGTATTTCTCTGACAGGGGCATTTGTACATCATTAACTACAGTGTTCATCCCTGGGGGCATTTATTCCAGTGGCCAATGGCAAGTGCTGATTCGACTGGATTTTCAACTTGCATTCCATAAATCTCAATATATTTCCTGTTCTCTCCCACGTCACTATCCCTTTAGAAACCGAATAGATTTCCAAAGAAACAAATCGGTGCACTAAGGAACACAGCCACTCCTCACTCATGTCAAGATTTTAGAAAAATGGTTAAATGTACAAAAACAAAGGAGCCTTCTAGTGATTTTTTAGCTCTTTAAGAAGAAGCCTACAAGGAAAAGTCTAAGTTCAACTTGACCCTCAGGTATAAATGGGGTGGGGTGAGCAGAGGGGCTTCCCAGGGCAGGGTCAAAGGTCAGAGACACTCTTCAGCACACGCCTCGTTAGGCGACTCAATCTTCCTGAAGGCTCTGACCCAATCTATCTGCAAGCCAATAATTCATAAATGTTTTGAGAGTGCACAGTTCTCTAGCTAAGTGCAGTAGCAGATAAATAAAACTAAGCCCATGTTTCAGTCAGCAGCTACTCTCACTGTGATTCCCAGCAACCACCAACATTTCTGGGACCTAGCACAACAGCATTTGTTTTGCTCATTTCTATGAGTCACCCCAGGTGTCAAGCTATGGCTCTTAGGGTAACTGGAGCGGCTCACCTCTAAGTGTCTACTATTTTCCCAGAATAATGGGAATGCTTGGGCATAGCCTCATGGTAACAGGAGAAGCACAAGAGGAAAAATACAAATGAGCACATCTCAAGCCTTTGCTCAGATCATATCTGCTAACATGTTATTGGCCATAGCTACCAAAATGAATCCTCCCAGGCCTTAGTCCTATATTTCTTCTTTTCCCAACAGAAATCACAAGATTCCCTTTTGCTTTTTAACTTCCTTTCTCAGTTCAAGGTCAAAAATAGTTTTCTATTTCTGCAAAATAAATCACCTCCAAACATAGCAGTTTAGAAGTATAAGAAACACTTATCATTTCACATTGTTTCTGTCAGGATATAGGAGCAGCGAACTTGGGTTAAAAAGTTCACTTCCAAGGTGGCTCACTCCAACGGCTGGCAGCCTGATGCTGGCTATTGGTGGGAGGCCTCAGCTCCCCACCACGTGGACTTCCACAGGGCTGCCTGAGTGTCCTTCTGACATGGCAGCTGGCTTCCCTCAAAGTGAGGGATCCAAGTCAGCCAGTTAAAATCCAATTTTTTAATGCCCCGGTTTCAGAATTAACAAACCATTACTTTTGCAACAAGCTGATCTATTACAAAGTTCAGGCTTATTTAATCTGGGAGGAGACTCCACAAGGATATGACTATCTTAAAGCAAGGATTATGAGTTAATTTTGGAGGCTAGCTACCACACCTCCAGCTCACTTTCAGAGGCCTTTTTAAAAGAACCCCCATTCTTAAGAGATCAAGAAAAGGACTAGTATGCATGCGTGTAAGCATAACCCATGGACACAGACACCAGGGGAGGTTAGGTGACCAGGGGGAGAGAGGTCAATGTGGTAAAATCCAATGTGATATTGGATTTTGTGGAATGATTTTTCTGAATCAATTGATATGACAATGTGATTTTTATCTTTCAATTTGTTTATGTGATGTATAACATTTATTGATTTTAAGATATAGTACCAACCTTGCATCCCCAGAATAAATCTCACTTGGTCATTGTGGAAAAAAAAATAAAAACAAAAATAAAAATAAATAAAGTAAATAAAAGAACCTCCATTCTCCTATTAAAAAGGGAAATAACCTGATATCAATAATTGAGTGATTGATTTCAGAGTAAATTTCAGGCAAGAGTCACATCAAACAGTATTGGATTTTACCTTTAGATGTAATAAAAGGCATTGTTCCATGTTGAAAGAATGGTAGGCATGAGCCAACAGGAATGGGGACCTCAGAATTTACTTTGTGCTGACTTACAGAAGGTCAGCTTTGAGGGTAAAACTGGACTGGACCTTGTGAGTGAATGGGTTAGAAGAGGCTGGTGTGTTCTGCTGCCTTTCTCCAATGGAAGTGCCCTTTCTGTGATGAGTCCACACAGCCCACATGTCAAGCCAGTGAGGACCCAGCTGAGGTTGTGCGAGGACCCCTGGGGGTCCTCCCGCCCACACCTGCTCCAGCCCTCTGCCACCTTTCTGGAATGCCAGATGCTGGGCCCTCTGTGTCTTGGTAGAGCAACCCTGAGTCTCCCTCCCATGTGTCCTTTGCCTAGTAGAACCCCAACTACCCCATCTTAACCCATGCACTTCCTACCCTACCCACCATCTTGGGATCCAGTTCAATTCACTATCCATTTTCTTCCCTTCTCTTTCTCTTTTAACCTTTCTCCTGTTTTCCTGCAATAGCTATTCCTTATGGAAAAGTCCAAATAAACAATACTTATATATCCATAATCCCAATTCCAGAGATAATGCTTGTTAATACTTTGGTGTAAACACTTTCAGACTTGTAAAGTTTTGTTGTGCTATGGTGTTCACTTCCTGCTCTACCAAAATAAAATAGAGGACCTGGTGGCCCCTACTTCCTTCTTTTGTTTAACATCTGAACGGCTGTGTTCTGGCTTAAAAAAAAAATGTTTGATAACCGATACTGTCTCTCTGTGCCAGACTGTCAGGTTCCATGGATTCAGGTAATACATAGAATCCAAACCCTCAGGAGGCTTGTTGCTTAGGAGGAGGTGACAATGACACTCGACACTGCATTACAGTCATAGTGCTGTCAGGGGAAGCTTCTCAGAGCTAATACTAAACACCTTAGTCTGTTTGGGCTGCTATAATGAAACACTCCAGACTGGGTGCATTATAAATCATGGAAATTAATGTCTCAGTCCTGGAGGCTGGAGGTCTGAGGTCAGGTGCCAGCATGGGGGGTGAGCGCTTTCTTCTAGGCCAAAGAAAGATTTCTCCTGTGTCCTCTGGTTGTGGTGAAAGGGCAAAGGACTTCACTGGAGCCTCTCTCTCTCTCTCTCTCTCTCTCTCTCTCTCTCTCTCTGTCTAGGTAGTGAGTTTTATTGTTTTATTTATTTTTCCCATGCAATCCTCTTTTTAAGAAGTTAATTTTTTCCATCACCATTTATCCCCTGTGCCCATCCCTCTCTACCCCTACAATCACCATATCATTGTCTATGTTCATGAGTTCTCTCTCTTTTTTCCCCTTTTTCTCAATTCCTCCACCCTCTAAACCTCCCCTGTGAGCTTCTGCCTGCTCTATACCTATGAGTTGGTCTCTATTTTGCTTGTTAGTTCAGTTTGTTCATTAAATTTCACATATGAGTAAAATCATATGGTTCTTACCTTTCTCTGACTAGCTTATTTCAATTAGCATAATACTTTTCAGGTCCATCTATCCCAGGGATTGAACCCGCAACCTGAACATATGCCCTGACCGGGAATCGAACCATGGTTTGTGGGTGGAGGCTGAACCACTGAGTAACACTGGCCTGGCCAGTTCTAGTTGGATTTTTGGTGGAATCTCTTTTGGGTTTTCTTTATAGAATATCATATCATCAGCAGATAATGACAGTTTTACTTCTTCCTTTCCAATTTAGATGCCTTTTATTTCTTTCTCTCTGATTGTTATGGCTAGGACCTCCAACACTGTGTTGAATAAGACTGATAAAAGCAAACATCCCGGTCTTATTCTCAGTCTTAAAGGGAATGCTGTAGATTTTGCCCATTGAGTATGATGTTGGCTGTGGGTTTGTTATATATGGCCTTTATTATGTTGAGGTATGTTGCCTCCATCCCCACTTTCCTGAATTTTTTTTTAATCATAAATGGGTGCTGGATTTTTATAAAATGTTTTTGTTTTGTTTGTTTGCCTCTATTGATACGATCATTTGGTTTTTATCCTTCAATTTGTTTAGATAGTGTCACATTTGTTGTTTTGCAGATAATGTACCATCCTTGTATGCTTGGGATAAATCACACTTGGTCATGTTTGATCTTTTAAATGTATTGCTGGATTCAGTTTGCCACTATTTTGTTAGGGATTCAAGTATCTATGTTCATTAGGAATATTGGCTTATGATTTTCTTTCTTTGTAGTATCTTTACCTGGTTTTGGAATTAGGATAATGCTGGCCTTGTAAAATAAGCTTGGAAGTCTTTCCTTCTTCTAAATTTTTTTTGGGGGGGTACTTGAGAAGGATAGGCTGATTCTTTGAATATTTGATAAAATTCACCAGGGCTTTTGTTTTTTGGGAGATTTTTAAAAAGTTTTATTACTGTTTTAATTTCACTAGTTGTAATCTGTCTATTCAGATTCTCTTGATTCTTTCTGATTTAGTTTTGGAGGTTATATGTTTCTAGAACTTTAACCATTTCTCCCAAATGGTCCAATTTTTTTGGCATATAATTGTTCATAATATTTTCTTACAATCCTTTGTATTTCTTAGGTGTCAGTTGTTATTTCTCCTCTTTCATTTTTGATTTTTTTAATGTGCGTTCTCTCATTTTATCTTGATGACTCTGACTAAAGGTTTGTCAATCTTGTTTATCTTTCAAATAACCAGCTCTTTGTTTCATTGGATCTTTTGTATTGTTTTTTTAGACTCTATTTCATTTATTTATGCTCTAATCTATATTATTTCCTTTACTCTGGGCTTTGTTGTTCTATTTCAAGTTACTTTAAATGTAAAGTTATATTGCTTATTTGAGCTTTTACTTGTTTCTTGAGATGCTAGCATTTCCCTCTTAGGATTGCTTTCCCTGTGTACCATATATTTTGGGTTGCTGTGTTCTCATTTTCATTAATTTCAACATTTCTTCTTGATCTCATTGTTAACCTACTCATTGTTTAGTAATGTTATTTTTGTATCCATGTCTTTGTGTGCTTTTTTTTATTTTCTTCTTGTGAATGATTTCAAGTATCTTAGCATTATGGTCAGAGAAGATGCTTGATATAATTTCAACCCTGTTAAAGTTTTTGAGACTTGTTTTATGTCCTAACATGTGGTCTATCCTAAAAAAAAAAAACTCTCCATGTGCACTTGAAAAGAATGTATATTCTGCTGTCTTGGGGTGGAATGCTCTGAAAATATCAATTAAATCCATTTAATCTAGTGTGCCACTTTAGGTTGTTATCTTCGTATTGATTTTCTGTCTGAAAGATCCATCCTTTGATGTCAATAGGGTGTTAAAATCCCTTACTATTACTATATTATTGTTCATCTCTCCCCTTATGTCCATCAAGATTTCCTTTACATATTTAGGTACCCCTATGTTGGGTGCATACATGTTTACAAGGGTTATAATCTCTTGTTGGGTTGATCCCTTTATCATTATGTAATACTAAAGGCATAGGCCTGGTCAGCAATCAGGGCTAATCTGTGGGGTGACCAGCAGGGTGATAAGGGGGCCCTCACTGGCACCCACCTTGGAGGCAACTGGTAAGGGCAATTAGAGTGGCGGCACTGGCCAGCTCACTGGCTGGCCCCACCCCTGACCACCACCACCAGTCACCTCCCTCTGTGGGGCAACTGGCGGGGTGACCAGGGGACCCCCATTGGCATCTGCCTTGGCTGGCCTGGGGCCTGCAGACTGGGGGCAGCTCCTGCATTGAGCATCTGCCCCATGGTGGTCAGTGCACATCATAGCAAATGGTTTTTCCACAGGTCATTCTGCCATTCAGTCAATTTGCATATTAGGCTTTTATTATATAGGATCATTCTTTGCCTCTTACTATATCCTTGGTTTTAAATTCTGTTTTGTTAGAGAAAAGTATTGCTGCCCCAGCTTTTCATTTCTTTTCTAGTTGTATGAAATATCTTTTCCATCCCTTTACTTTTAGTCTGTGTGTATCTTTAATCTGAGATGGATCTCTCAAAAATATCGTATACATGAGTCTTGTTTTCTTACCCATTCATTTACCTTGTGTCTTTTGATTGGAGCATTAAGCTATTGACATTAAAAGTGATTATTTATAGGTACATATTTATTGCCATTTTAGTTTTTTTCAACAATGTTCATGTGTTTTGTTTTTCTTTTTCTTCTGCTTCTTAAAGCAAGCCCTTTAACATTTCTTTTATTGCTGGTTTGGTGGCAACAAACTCCTTTAGCTATTTCTTGTCTGGGAAGCTCTTTATTTCTTCTTCAATTTTTAAAAAAATATTTTTTATTGTTTAAAGTATTACAAACAGTAGTACATATGTTTCCCTTCTTTTCCCCCATTGACCTCCCCGCGGCTTCCCCCATCCCCCAGCACATACCCTCACCTGCCCCCCCCCCAACGTGTCCTGTATCCATTGGTTATGCCTATACACCTGCACACAAGTCCTTCGGTCAGTCTCCCACAGCCCCCGCCCCCAACTCTCCCCTGCCCTCCCACAGTAGTCTAATGCCTCATTGCCTCTGTATCCATTCTTTCCCATTTCTTTTCTTTAAAAAATCTTGCATCTGCATATTAGAGATAAACATATATGTGTGACTTGAAGAAACATTAACTTACAGTGAAATCATCCTATGGACTTATGGCTGTGTGAAAGGGCCAAGCTTGTTTCCTATGTCTGTGAAGACTCCACCATCATGTTGAATTTTGTCAATACTGTGATCTCTCCAGGAACTTATTTTAATATTCTTTCTATTATGGACAAATGCAGGCTGGACTCAGAAATGGGTCAAAATTGTGTTTTAGGTGTTTGTTACTAAATAGAATATTGTGCCTTATATTTCAATCAGAGGGCTTCTTATTTCCACCAAAAGAAAATTGTCCTATTATTGAGGATGAGAATAGCTTATTATTGTTATCTATGATAACACTGTTTTCAAAACACATGGTAATAACACAACCGTTTTTCTTATTTATTGGTACTGTGAAAGATAGATATTGCTATATGAGAATACTAGGCCATGAAATGAAAGTTGGATAAAATATTTGGATTCTAAATCTAGTTCTAATACCTACCAGCTCTGTGATGCTTTAGATGAGTCATTAAACTTTAGTGAGCTGCATTTTCTTCTGTTTAAAAAAAACAAAACAGCTTTAAGCATCTATTTAAGAACAGTTTTTAGAGTTAGAAATCATGATTGTTAAGTACCTAACAGTACCTGGCAAAGGATAGGTGTTGAATAAATGGTAAGAATTTTTTAAAAAGAACCCCAAGTAGCCAAATTGAGAGTCTTAGGCTGATACCCAGGGCTCATAGTGCCCTGCTCTAACCTAAGTATAATATATTGAGATAATTCAACATTGTCAGCCTCTTGGCTGCTCCATAGCTATGGCGTGGAGGAGAGAGCATGACAAATTAGTGGAATGGTGAAGTGGACCATCCTGGTTAAAAAAAAATAAAAAAATAAAAAAAAAAATTTTAAAAGGTAATGGTAGGGCTTCTTGCCCTGGCCATGACCTGGTCTGCAATCATGTGCAGCCATGGTTTTGAAATCGTTTTATTTCTGGACTTTTCAGGCAGGGCAAAAGATCCTATGGGACTTCCAATTTTTGTAAGAAATATTTATATAATCTTTTAAAAATACATATTTATTGATTTCAGAGAGAGAGGGGGAAAATAGAAACATCCATGATCAGCTGCCTTCTGCATACCACATGACTGGGGATCAAGCCAGCAACCCAGGCATGTGCCCTGACCAGTAATCGAACTATGACCTCCTGGTTCATAGGTTGATACTCAACCCCTAAGCCATGTCAGCCAGGGCAGTTATATAATCTCAAAGTTGGGGAAAAAAACAACAGTTAGTTCAATCTCTCTTCTCCACTTCCAAAGAGTAGGAGAGGTAGTGGGTCAAAGCTAGTTAACAAAGAGCGAGGCCCAGGATTGTGTTCTCTGATTCGTAGGTTTGGTCAAGGTCTTTTTCAGTTAAATTTTAATATATGGATTCAGTTATCAACCAACTGGGAATAGCTCTTAATTTAAAACCCACATCTCAACATGATCTGAAATTTCAGACTACTGTGAGGGCCCTGGTACACTCAAGGTTTGAGACCCACACATACAGAACCAAGGAAGGGACAAGGACAACCATCTACAAAAGCTAATGGGAAAGACAAGGAGCTTAAATTGAAAGGAAGAACAAAACTCAGAAACAACAGTTTATATGTTTATTGAGCTACTAGAAACCAATTTAAAGCATGTGCTTCTGCTTCTAGAACCCCAACACTAGAAATGAGATGGATCTTTGAATGAAGAGCAAGGCCAGCCTGAATTTAAAACCTACAAGCTGCCAGACACACATTTATTTACTCTGTTCCCCATAGAGTACAGGTCTACATTCACTTTCCATGCATGGAATGCTACAGTGTGCCAGGGGCTTTTCTATATATTTGATTCTTATAGTCAAGTCAATATATTGATTCTTATTCTTATCGTTAAGAGAGGTTAGATGGGAAAACAGAATTTGGGGTAGAGAAGGATGCAAGGCCACATGGTTAGTGATGGCCTAGAAATGCAAACCAAGTCCCTCAGCAAGCCTTTGTGAAAAACGTGAAGAGGAGCTTCAACACCCAGGAAATACTAGTATTTGGTGGAGACTAAAGGTGCTGGGACATCTTGGGTCACCTGGCCCTTTGTTACTCACACCATCTGAGCTGTGTTTGGTGCAGCTTGCTGCCCTCCGGGGACCAGCCTTTAAGGCTCACAGGGCAGCTCTGGCACCCTCAGCCAAAGACGAAGAACATAGGTACTTTCATGCAAAATCTTTATTTGAAACATGTATGTCAGTCATCCTGAAATAGCAAGTCTTTAGATTATGCAGAGAAACACAAGAGCTCAGTGAAGACATTCAGCTGCCCTTCTGGCTTCCACAGGGAAAGGGGACTATAGTGGATGAAGCGCTCCTTACCCCAAATGAAGGCATTGGTACAAATAGGCAGACTTGTCTTTGGGTCCACGTTTCCGTCAGAGGCCACAGCACAAGGCCCTTCTTGTCCCCTGTACTAAACACAACTGTGACAGGGGCTCTCAAAAGTCAACGCCGGAACGCGTGCATGCAGGCACTCTGCCCGTCTCACTGCACTGCCCGTGTCGCGGCACTGATGATGAACTTAAGCACTGTTTCCACAGGCCATTTGTTAGACCACAGAGATCTTTCCAAAGGACTTTAATCTGAGTTGTAGTCTTAGCCATTCCTTAATGCAGGCTGGGGCCATTCTTTCTCTAATGTCATTTTATCATCTTCCCTGGTTGAGTCCACAGTGGACCAACCCAGAGTTCGGGAAAAGGACCTCACACCATGCAGGTTCTTAAAGGTCACTTGGGATGTGTCTCTTAAATCCTGTCCTGAGTAGCAGCTCTCCTCCCTCAAACAGATGTACAGAATCTGCAGTGAAAAGCTAACAGAAAATGCATCTCCCCCGTAAGCCTACTCTAACAGCTTCACTTCAAGAAAGACACTCCCACCCTTCACTCCATCCCTCACACTTCATGCCACCTGCAGATAATCTAGCAGAACAATAGCCCAAACACAAAAACTTAGAAAACTGGAAGTGTTTTCTTTAAGCTCAGATATTTAGAGAGAATTCTGCTGCACTGGCCACTTTCCAAGAGATGCTAATCTGATACTTAACTGTGTATTATTTAACCATTTTAAACAAAATAGCCAAAACATATAAACATAATCCTTGGGGACCAGATAATATGTGGGTTAATCTTATCTTCCATCGGTCCCTTATGCCTCAGAGCTGGGAAGTAGTTGTGAAAATGGTGGATGGGACTCATCATTTCCCCTCAGAAGCCCTTAAAGCAAACTTGTATCAAAGTAAATCCTTTTATTGTCACACACACACACAAAAAAAGGTCGGGATCTAGTTTTAGAATCATTGGAGTTTATGCACTTGAACTTGTATTAACACCAACCCTTCACCAACAGTCAGATGAATAGGAAAAGTTCTAATTAGATTTCCCATACAAATCAAATCCTCAACCTACACTTCTAGTATGGACACCGACCGGAATCTCAGAGTAGACACATTTTTAAGTGACTTTAAAAAAAGAAACCCAAATAGTTAGAAACAACATGGAAAGGGATTCTGAAGCTGCAGTCAGGGGCTGTACTTCTAAGAAGTTTTCTGTGGTTTGCAGAAACAAAAGATTGAAAATGACAATAAAGATATTTGGTTTTCAATCATTCAGAAATTTCCTTCAAAGAGGTAATTAGAGCTATACCAATATTTCCCCCTACTTTTTCAATTAAGAAATACAAATACATTTAATACATAATTCCTCATACAATTTTTAGTTCAAATAGTCAAAGTTAAAACTTTTAATTTAATTTTATAAGCCCCAAATTATTAAACACCAAAAGTTAGTCAAACATATGAGAAAAACAATGACAAACACAAAATACAAAAAAAAAAAAATTCGGCCACAAGAGGTATGTATGTATGAACAACAGAAGTAATAGAAGAATACTTTTAGTTAAATTAAAAATCTCTGGGAAAGCTATTTCTGATTAGACTGTATTATTTACCTTAGAAAACGCAAGTTTAAAAGTTAAATTTTCAAAGTTACTATATTCAAGCTGGAATCCAGAAATGAAAGTTCGAAGTATAAATATTGATAATTTCAACTAAATTCAGAATGGTTTCAGAAAACTATAATAATTTAGAGTAAAACAAAGTAAAAGTATCACACATAAGGTATATTAATTTTTTCTCTTTAGGATTCTTCTCTTTCTTATGAGGAATAAACTAAAATTTAATTATCATTAAAAGAAGTCTTTATATGGGATCAACAAAATTTAGAAGGAAGCCAGGACACAGTTCAAATACATGTATGTATATATGTGTGTGGCTATATGTATATGTGCATATATATCTGCATATGTTTATATGTATATGTAAACATATGCATATATATGCATTTCACTTGCATTTAAAGAGGAAAACATGTAACCACCCTCATTTAATTCTACCAGATTACTTAATGATTCAGTGACCATGACAGAGTAATAAGCCTCTTACTCACTAAATTTTTCCTGGGAAAACAATCTAAGCTATGCCTAGCAGATGCTTGGCCCTTTTCTTTGTGTTGTGAAAACAAGAGCCTCCAACAACTTCTCACAAAAGCCAAAAATCACGAGAGAAGTGGCTATGAGTAATAGGTAGCAATCAAGACTACGGATAAGTGTATTCAAAATGATTTTTCAGAATTATTTAGATCCTGTATTGTTTATTACAGTCCAAATACATGAAGTTCTTATGAAGTAAAATCATATGCTACAGATAAAAACAGGCCAGGAAAGCCCCGTCAGAATTTTTTTAGGGCCAAATTGCAGACCACAACAATTCACATTTTAGGAATCTGAAATGTCTAAAAATAGATCAGGTGGTTTCTCAAAAAAAAAGGGGGATGGTAGAGAGAAAGAATGAAAGAAGGAAGAAAAGCCCCATGCCCCTGACTGGTGTGGCTTAACAGTTGAGCATCAACCCAGGAACCAAGAGATGGCTGGGTCACGAGTTCCATTCTGGTCAGGGCGCATGCCTGGGGTTGTGGCCTCGACTCCCAGGAGGGGTGTGCAGGAGGCAGCGGATTGATGATGTTTCTCTCTCATCGATGTTTCTCTCTATCTTTCTCCCTTCCTCTCTCTCTCTAATATATTATATTAGAGAAAAGGGAAGCAAAGGGAAGGAGGGAGGGAGGGAGGGAGGGAAGAAGAGAGAAGACAAGAACCCATTCAGGAAATGTTAGCTAACAAGAATACCTTACTTAGAAAGAAGGGACAAATGCATAAAAAACGCTTTAACTTTGTGCAGGATAATGCAATAGTAAACACAGTAGAATACATAGACCTCATAATACTTTTGTAATGGCATGTATATACCTCTAGCACATTTTAAAAATATGCAGAGATTAAGTTAAGGATCATTCTAGAGAAAAATACTTATTTTTAAAGGGTAGGGGGAGGAAAGCATGGTCTCAGGGAAGACCCTCATAGATATACATAAATGAAACTATACTTTTTGGTAATTCTAGTGGATATGGCAGCAAAAATTGTGGACATTGGCTGGTTTTGAGAGGATTATTTTCACATATAACCTTATAGTTATATTTGTAAAAAAAAAAAAAAACTTGTGAAAAGTTTAGTTAATCCTGTAAAATGTCTATATTGAGATCCCCTAAGGTAAAATAAAAGTAGACGAGTTTTGAGTGGGGGAGGGATATGTGCTTTAGAGCAGATATGAGCCCTCTGCGGGCCCCTCTCACACAAAGGGACACAGATTCTTAAATAAAATAAAACTTCCTTAAAAATCTGCCACCTAACAACTGTTCACATCATAGAAAAATAGCATTTTTGTAAAAAGAAATATAGTTACTTTGTTAAAATGGTCTATTTTAAACTAGCAATTATTTTTCATATAAAGAATTTCTAAACGTCCATACAGAAAATAAAAATAGATAATACTGAGTGCAAAGCAGACATGGCATGTTTGCAAATGAGCAAAGCACTTCATTACTAGATAAATAATATTCTTAGTACGTTATAGTAAGTTTTAATCTTTTAGGAACTTAAAAATATATTGCTTTTAGTCTCTGATGGCAAGTTACTTATAAGTGAAGTTACTTCCAGCAGCAAAAGGCCAAATTGATTAGAAATGGATCAGATATAGTCATTCACATTTCCCCTAAACTCAAAGTGCAGAAATGCTGTCCCAAATTCCTTTACATGAGCATGGACCATAGGCCCTGGAGATATGAAAGGGAATTTATGGCATTCACAGTCATTTCAAAAAGCATTCACTCTATTGTCCATGTTTAAATTGTCACAGAAGCAGATTAACACCAAACATTTTACCAGTTTGGCTAAATCCATCATGCAGGAGAGTCCATGTGACTCTTCTAAATACAGGTATTAACTCTTCATTTATAAAAACAGATAGTTTCAACGGACTATTTCTTTACTTCCACGAAGCGACTCTGAAGGCGTGATGAGCCTCCTGGTGGCAGTGGGAGTGACACCTCAGAGCACTAACAGCCAGCAGTTTCCAGCTGACACAGGGCAAGCTGGCTGGTGGACAAAGTCACAGAGCACTCAGTATGCAACCATGGTGGAAGCACTTCGCTGGCACCTCATCACACCCGCTCCACTCTGCTAGGGTCATACGAATCTGTAAAAAAAAAAAAAAAAAGATAGAAAGGAAAATTAGTGGAATATTCAACTGGTCTGTTTCCTGTTTAATCCTCAGACCATAGATAAACACACTTAGGGAGCAAAATCCATTTCAACAATCTTGTTTTCTTTTCTTTTTTTAAAAATATATTTTATTGATTTTTTACAGATAGGAGGAGAGAGCGATAGAAAGTCAGAAACATCAATGAGAGAGAAACATCAATCAGCTGCCTTTTGCACAACCCCCACCGGAGATGTGCCCGCAGCCAAGGCACATGCCCTTGACCGGAATCAAACCTGGGACCTTTCAGTCCAAAGGCCGACGCTCTACCACTGAGCCAAACCGGTTTTGGCAACAATGTTGTTTTCACTGAGTGAAAAACTGTCATCAAAAAGCTGTTTTAGACTTTCGATTTCGACCCGTTGGTGGAGGCTGGACTTGTGGGGCTCCCAGAGACGGGATTTCAGGTCCCAGCCACGAGATGAGGAGCCTGAGGCCTGGAGAGATGAAATGATGAGTTATCCAAGGTGCACAGCTGGGATTAGAACTCAGGTGTCCTGCCTCCAAAATTTCTGATCAGAATTGTTACAATGAGTCTATGGAAGCAAACTCCCAGTGACTTCCTAAAGCAAATCATTAGACGGCCAGTGGTGGTAAAACTAAATTCCGGAGCGGATTATCGAGGAGTCCTGGCTCGCCTGGATGGCTCCATGAATACAGCCTTGGGGCAGACAGAAGAATATGTAAATGGACAACTGAAGAGTAAGTATGGGGACGCATTTACCCGAGGAAACAATGTATTATATACATAAGCACCCAGAAGAGAAGGATGTGAAGGCGTCAAGCGTACAGCACTCTTTAGAACTGGATATATATTTTTGTGAGATCCTTTTGGTTCTTTTATATAATTTGTCGTATTTCATAATAATTGGTGACTTTTCAATTATTAAGTAGAAACAATAATGGTGATTTTTCACTGGCGTAAGATAAATGTATAAAGTTGTGGATTTAATTGTAAAGAACTCTTTCATAAAAAAAAAAGCTGTTTTAATGGGACATGTATGATCACCAATGGAAAATGTGAGTTGCTTAATATTTTGATGGTCTCTTCCTGCTGTTCATAATGGAACATAATTAACCTTAAATATGATGCCTGTTAACCAGCAGTGGTGCGCTTGGCTGATACCAAGGATTGTTTAAATGTTTTGATAAATTACAATTCTAATGAAAGTTTGCTTTGCTGTGTGCATCTCCATGACTGAGTGCTGTCACAAGAAAGCTTGAGGACCCTGAAATCCTGACTGTTTGGCCTCCTTCCTCTGACTGCCACCAGCCAGCCCAGGGCTGCACACAGGCCTGTTAGCACAAATCTTCTGGGCCTTTCCACACATAGGTATGAGTCTGGACCACCCATGGATCCATTCTGTAGCCCACACTGTAAAATCTCAAACTGGGCGCAGATGTCCTAGACTTCCCAGATGGGACACACACACACACACACACACAGCAAACAGCAGCCCTAACCTGCCCTCGGTGCTGCAGCTGGTGCCGCTGACGGTGACTACTTGGGAGTCACAGATCTCTGGGTCAAGGCAAACCTGAAGCTCACACATCTGCCTCCGATGGTCAGAAATTCCTGCCACGGAGAAACCAAGATGGCGGCATAGGTAAACACCTAAACTGCTGCCTCGAACAACAATTTCAAAACTACAACCAAAAGACAAAAAGGAGATCATCCAGAACCACATGAAGGCTGGCTGAGTGGGAATTCTACAACTAAAAGGAAAGAGAAAAGCACACTGAGACTCAGAGGAGCTGCAGGAGGCAGAGGTACTGAGACACGTGTGTGGAGAGGACTGGCAACTGAGTACATGGTTGGCTTTCTCAAGTGGGAGAGAGGAAAAAGCTCCCAACTGTGCTGAACTTCAGTTCCTGGCAAGACTCTGGGGACCCAGACTCATACGGGGTGAAACCAGACTGTCAGGAAAGAGAAAAGCACAGAGTCTCAGAGGAACTGCAGAAGACAGAGGTACCGAGGAGCACGTACAGAGAGGGTGGGCAACTGAGTACGTGGCTGGTTTTATCAAGCAGAAGGGAGACAAAAACTCCCTAATGCACTGAACTCCAGTTCCAGGCGAGACTCTGGGGATCCAGACTCATTTGGAGAGAAACTGGACTGTCTGGCAGCAGACGGAACTCAAGAGCGGTTTTCTCTCAGAGGTGTTTGCAGTGATTACCATGGGACAATGAGACACAGGGGCCTATTAGGGAAGGACTGACGAGAAACCAATACTGTCTGCTCCACTCTGAGACTCCACCCCATCCAAGCTAAGGACAGAGGCGTTTGCAAGTCTTGTCTCATAAGGGTGTCTCCAGCACAGAAATTCTCCCAGTGTAGACACAGATGATCCTCACAGCCAATTGGCCTGGAGGTCAATTCCTCTCAGTGATACCAACAACAATCAAGGCTTAACTACAATAAGATTGTGCACATAGCTCACAAAGGGGTGCACCAAGAGTGTCCACCTCAGGTAACTGGAGAGGCTGAGCCACTGGCCCCTATAGGACACCTAGCACATAAAGCCACTCTATCAACTCAGGGAAGCAGCCAAAATGCAGAAAAAGATCACAAATGAAAGAAATGGAGGGAAGCAAACAACTGGATATAGAGTTCAAAACCAAGGTTATAATGTTTTTCAAGAATTTTCAAGAAAAGGCCAATAAATTTAGCAAGATCCTCGAGGATATGAATAAGGACCAACTAGAAATTAAGCATACACTGACTGAAATAAAAAATATACAGAGATCTAACATCAGACTAGAGAATCATAAGAATCAAGTCAAAGATTTGAAATACAAAGAAGCAAAAAACAGAAATTCTTGCCACAGCAGCTCAAAGATTTTCTAACTTTTTAGGAGCGAATACCATAAGAACTCTGGAAGGATGGTACAATTTGATAGTTATAAAAGTATTACAAACAATCGCTTCTCAAGTCACAGATTCCAGTGTCTCAGCAGCACATCTTCTTCACACCTGCTCAACTTAACTACAATATATTTACTGCATGAAGCTCCAACTGTGACAACTGAGACAGCACCTAGAGCACTCCGACTCTGATACTGTTTACCAATAGGGCAGCCTTTGCATTTGGGAAGAGGAGTTTGCTCTTCCTCAAACCCGATTCACTGCACTAAGTGCTCATCAGACTAAAGCCAGCGGAATCCCAAGAGCCAGTGCCTTCTGACTTCTTACCCAGAACACCACCCAGTGGGGTGAGAGGACGCTAACCGCTGAGCACCACTTCTGTGCTGCACCGGCCTCGCCGTGAGCTGACTCTGACAGGGACCATCTGTGAGCAAAGAGGTCTTCTTCTCCACTGAGGATGAGGGTGCACTGCAGCTGGGGAGAGGAGGGGACGAGGCTGAGCATCTGTCAGGCCTCACATCACATAGGCATGGGCAGCTACTTGGGGACACCTCCACAGAATGTGCCTGCACTTCAGGGCCCCACTGTAGAAGTTAGGGGCCAAAAGACAGAGTGGGAAGAGAATTCTGAAGAACATGGGCTCCTTCCTCAGGTCTTGGAGCATCTGAGTCCTTTAAAAATGAGCCACATATATTATTTTACATTTTCTAGTAGCCACGTTAAACCAAATAAAAAAGAAACAGGGGAAAGTAATTTTAATGCTACATTTTATTTTACCAAATAGACTCAAAATATCATTTAAACAGGTAAGTGATTTAAAACTGAGAAATTTTAGATTGTTTTTGTACTAAGCTTTGAGCTCTGGTGTGTATTTTGCACACATGGCCCATCTCCGTTGGGATGAGTCACATTCAAGTGCTCAGAACCACATGTGACAGAGCTACCACACTGCCAGCCAGGCCTAGAGAACAGATAGGTTCTCTGAGGAGCTGGAATCCTGGCTCCTGTGGGTATATTTAGATGAAGAGAAGTCACTAAGCCTGCCCCAATGGATATTTCACATATGACCACCCCCTTAAAGATGTTCTCCGGTCTAGCCTTCTAATATCATTATGTGGTGTCACGAAACCTTCCCAGATTTTCCTCACTGCAGCCCTGAGGCAGTCTCTCCTCCACACAGGCATTAAGAAAATATATGGAAGTTAATGGAACACTATCAGTGCCTGGGACGACATTCTGAATTGGAACATAATCCATCCAGTGGAGATAGCATTCTCTTCCCCGATTTAGTTTTGAGCTGCTGATTTCTTAACCAGAGCCCCAAAAGCCCACTGAAAATGTCAGTTGAATTGCCCATTTTAAACTGAGATAAAGACACTTTATAATAATAGGTACTACAATACCACATAGATAATAAAATTCTGGAAGGTCGTGTGTGTGTGTGTATAGCACTTATAGATAAGCATGGTATATTCTTATTTTGAAATGCTATAACAAAATCTGAATGTGAGTGGGCTTTGCATTCAGGAACAGGGAAGTGGTTCTAATCCAATGGGATGGTGGAGGTAGGGGTGGGGTGGGGGTGGAGGTGAGGAGTCTTATATTCAAATAAAACTGAGCAAGCCCTGGCCAACGTGGCTCAGTGGGTTGGAGCGTCACCCCCTGCACTGAAAGGTTTCAGGTTCAATTCCCAGTCAGGCCCCACACCTAGGTTTCAGGTTCAGTCCCAGTCAGAGTGTATACCAGAGGCAGCCAACTGATGTTTCTCTCTCACAATGATGTTTCCCTCTTGGTCTTCCTCTCCCTTTCCCTTTCTCTAGAATCAATTAATGAGCATGTCCTCCACTGAAGATTAAGATAAATGAATACTAAAATAAAATTTAGCAAAAGCAAAACAAACTCCAAGTTTATCAGCAACAAAGCTTCATTCTAATTTTAAAGCAACGCTAAAGAGAAAATTTAGCATTTGTGAAAAATTTTATTAACTCAGTCATGTGATCTCTGCAAAGAACTAATTGAATACTGAGGCCTCATGGCCATCACATGAAAGGCCGATGGAGTTTCACCTGGGCCACTGCACAGGTAGGAAATCTTCCCTAGTAGTGTCCTGCTATGCAATTACTTAAGAATGCCTGGGGTAGCTGTCTGTCATCATAAGAATGACTTCAGAGTTTTGATCATTTCATTATACATTAACAAACGCATCAGAAGAGAAGAAAAAAATACTTCTACTTGTTAGTAACTATGGTTAAAAAAAAAAATAAGGCCACAGGGGAGGTGTTTTTAATGGCTGAATAAAATTAAAATTGGCATTATCTAAGTGTTTTCAGATACCTATCCCATCCCATTCACATGTCGAATGGTAAACTAAAATTGAGGGAGTGCTTTATTAAACTAGAAATTTTATGTTATAAAATACTACCTGTCATATGTGGTCACGGACTGGGACATAGAAATCTTTACAAACTGGTGTTTTATTTTAATAGGATTTGTCTTATTTTAAAGTCCTTATAATTCTCAGGATGAGGTAGGACTGATAAAATCATCCTAACTTTATAGATAAAGAAATGCATCTTAAAAGGCTACAATGTCTTTTTAACCAACACTGAAACACGAGTGGGCATATTTTGGAGGGGAACAGGAGAGGAGGAATTATGCTAAAGCCTAATAAATCCCCACAGCTCAAAAAATGGGTCATGTAACAATTTTCCACCATAGTGGCAAAGGTTCTTGTCCTCACCAAAGACCAAATTTGTCAAGTGAGATGGTTAAAGAAGGCCATGACAGATCAGTTATTTCAATAATGTAGTATTTTACATAAGACACAGAGCAACATTGGCTAATAATACTCCTAAGAATCATACTGCATTTCTGGAAAAATTTAAAAAGTGCCAAGTATATTTTTTTGTTTGACAAAAATATTTGGATTCTTCTAACTGAAACAAGGGAACTTTTCCATCTACTTTTAAATTCTTGGATTTCATCCTTGCTTATATGGTTAATTAATCTATGACAAAGAAGGCAAGGATACACAAGGGGTAAGGACAGTCTTTTCAATAAGTTATGTTGAGAAAACTGGACAGAGACATGCAAAGATAAAGCTGGATTATTTTCTTACACTGTATACAAAAAGTAAAAATGATTTAAATACTTAAACATAAGATTTCAAATCATAAAACTCTTATAAGAAAACAGGCAGTAAACTCTGTGACATTTCTCTTAGTAATATTTTTTTTCTGACATATCTCCTTGGGCCAGGGTAACAAAAGAAAGAGTAAATACATTAAACTATATTAAACTAAATGCTTTTGCGCAACAAACGAAACCATCACCAAGAGGAAAAGGCAACTTACTGAATGGGAGAACATATTCACAAACAACACATTTGACAGGGGGTTAGTATCCAAAATATATAAGGAACTCAGACAACTTAACTCCAAAAAATTAAAAAGTCTAATTAAATAATGTGCAGAGGATCTAAATAGACACTTTTCCAATGAGATCATATAGATAGCCAACAGACATATGAAAAGATGCTCAACATCACTAATCATTAAGAAAATGCAAATTAAAACCACAAGATATCATTTCACACCTATTAGAATGGTTGTCATTAAAAAAAAATCAACAAACAACAAGTATTGGCAAGGATGTGGAGAAAAGAGAATGCTTGCGTACTGTTAGTGGAATTGTAAATTGGTATAGCCACTGGGAAAACAGTTTGGAGGTTCTTAAAAAAATTAAAATTAGAGCTGCCAAATGACCTAACAATTCCACTTCTGAGCATTTATCTAAAGAAAACAAAAACACTAATTCAAAAAGATATGTGCAACCCTATGTTTACTGCAGTATTATTTATAGTAGCTAAGATATAGAAGCAACCAATGATAGATAAATGGATAAAGAGTTGAGGTACATATATACAATGGAATATTACTCCACAATAAAGAAGAACGAAATATTGCCACTGTGACAGTATGGGTGGACCTAGATGGTATTATGCTAAGTGAAATAAGTCAGGTAGAGAAAGACAAATACTATCTAATAAAAGAGTAATACAAATTTGACCGAACCTTCGCCACACCCACAAGCCATGCCCACCAGCCACACCCACCAGCCAATCAGGAGCAGATTATGCAAATAAACCCCAACCAAGATGGCTGCTGCCACTGAGAGCAAGAAGGAGGCTTGGGTTTCCCCGGCAACAGAGGAAGCCAAGCTTTCCACTTGCCATTGTGGGCCTAGGCCTCCACTCAATGTTACAAAGTTTCAATTACAAAAGATACAGAAATGGCGGCAGCCACTGAGCTGGAGAGAACAGAGGCTTAGGTTTCCCTGGCAATGGAGGAAGCCAAGCTTTCAGTCTGCCATTGCTGGCCTAGGCCTCCACTCTAGGCTACAATGTTTCAAACAGAAATGACTGCTGCCCTGGAGTGAGCAGAAGGCTTGGCTCCACTCCAGGCTACAAAGTTTCAATTGTAGACATAGATTAATCCCAGATCCCAGGGCCTCCGCTTGGGTGGCTGGGGGGTGTGGCCGGCCTGCAAACCTCCATAGGCTCCTTGCCCAGGCTGCCCCTCGCCCCTAGGGAACCCTCACCCTGATCTGGGACACTCTTCAGGGCAAACTAGCTGGCCCCCACCCATTCACCAGGCCTCTATCCTGTCTAATAAAAGAGTAATTTGCAGATTGACCATCACTCCAACCCACAAGAGGGCTGCCTTCATGTGGTCAAAGATCCTGCCCAAACACCTGTAGGAAGCTGATGGACACAAGATGGCCACCATAAAATGGCCAGCAGGGGAGACCCGTTGGATGTTCCAGGCCCTGCAGGGGAGGGCAGTTGGGGGCGATAGAGCCTGCAGGGGAGGGCAGTTGGAGGGACCAGGCCTGCAGAGGAGGGAAGTTGGGGGCAAATAGGCTGGCAGGGGAGCAGTTAGACATTAATTACGCTGGCAGGGGAGTGGTTAGGGGGTGATCAGGCTGGCAGGCAGAAGCAGTTAGGGGCAATCAGGGAGGCAGGCAGGTGAGCAGTTTAGAGCCAACAGTCCTGGATTGTAAGAAGGATGTCTGATTGCCCATTTAGGCCCGATTCTACTAGGATCAGGCCTAGACAGGCAGTCGGACATACCTCGAAGGGTCCCAGATTGGAGAGGGTGCAGGCTGGGCTAAGGGACATCCCCACCCCCCATCCATGAATTTTGTGCACTGAGCCTCTAGTACCATATAATTTCATTTACATGTGGAATCTAAAAACAACAACAGAAAACAAACAAATGAATACTGAAAACACAACAGAAACAGTCCTACAGATATAGAGAACAAGCTGATGGTTAAAATAGGTAAAATAAATAAAATGGGTAAAATAGTAAATAAATAAGAATCACCACAATATTCAAACCTATTTCAAAGCAAGTAAGAGGAACCTGAAAGAAATATTGACATTTTGAACTCTGAAAAGAGAGATATTTAGATGACATCTCTCCTTATGGAAAAGTAAATAAGCAAATAAATGCACCCCTGGATTTCAAAATATAAAACAGAGAAGCAGGTGGGGAACCAACTCACTGGGGCAAACTGGAAGGAGGGGGGCCTGGCTCAGGGGGTCAGACTAGAGCCTAGGGTAGTGGGGAAACACTTATCTCCGGGGCATGGTTTCGGCTCACTGCGAAAAGGTCTGAATTTATGAGTTAAGGTTCCCCCAGTCTGTGGTTTATGACGCAGACCTTTGGATAACTACCGCAACTCGTCTGATCATTTTTAAATACATAATTGATAATCCCCAGCCCCTGAAGAAAGTGTCTGAAACAGAGATGCCAAGGGTTCTCCTGGCCTATTTGTGTCATAATTGAGATGATGAAATTGTGTTTGAGGAAAATCACTGTTACTGTCACTGGGGACCCTGCTCTGGCTTTATGGGACAGAGAAGGCTCTAAAGACACCTTAAGGTGAAAGAATGGAGAGGCCCAAACACCTGTAGGATGCTGTTGCCCAAACCGAGTTGCCTGAGATTTCAAAATCAGAACTTAGGGGACTTTAAAGAAACAGAGTTAATGAGTGGACTTTTAGGGGTGGGTGTTGAGAAAGTGAAAACTGTTAATTTATGTGTACTAAAGTTTCATAAATGGTGTGGTAGTGAAAACAGATAAAAATGGGAAGAAGGGCAAGGAATTTGGAAGGTGAAACGTGGGGCAATAGTTTATTTAATCAATCTGTACATCTTTTCTTATCCTATCTAATGAAAGAGTAATATGCAAATTGACCATACATCTGCCATCCCCACTAGCCACGCCCACCAGCCCATCAGTGAGTATGCAAATTAACCCAACCAAGATGACAGTTAATTTGCATGTCCTGGCAAAAAAGACGACATAGAAGGAAGCCAAGCACCGCAGAAGGGACCATAGCTGCGGAGAAGCAAGCAAGTGGGATGGGGGAGAATGGAGGGAGGGAAGCAGGCGGGGAAGGGGAGAAGGGAGGGAGTGAGGCAGAGGAGACAGGAGGGAGAGAGGCAGAGGAGACAGGAGAGAGCAAGGCAGTGGAGAAAGGAGGGAGCAAGGCAGCAGAGAAGGGAGTGAGGGAGCAGAGATGGGAGGGAGCTTTGCTCAGGCCGTAGAAAGCCCTATTCTTGCAGGAATCTTCCTGCAACAAGTTTCTAGTAAGGTTAATAAAGAGCAATGAGGATTATTTGGGTGAATGCCTGTCATTTTAGGAGAGAGATAGAGCACAAATGCTATGGTCTCTTACAAGATTTTTCAAGGTGTCTGCACCAAAGTTAGAATACCTTAGTGACTCACCTTATCACAGTAAGGGGCCTAATATGTTGTTTATATGAATAATTTGATATAGTAGTTTATGTAGTTTCTATAAAGACAATCATTTAAAATATATTACAAGACCTTGATTTTTCAGGAAGCTTCTAGATAATATTTTGTAAAATGAAACATCTTCTGGTATAACTTGCAGGGTCAATTTGATCTTTTCTGAATATGCAAATTTTCATTATCCATCAACCTGGTATTTTTTCATGCTCTGAGGATACCAAATTAATACTGAATGCCTGTCCTGGCTGGGTGGCTAAATTGGGTGCAATATCAGCCTTGCACCAAAAGGATTGCAGGTTTTATCTCTGGTCAGGGCGTGTATAGGAGGCAACCAAGGGACACCTCCATTGACGTTTCTCTCCCACATCAATGTTTCTCTCTCCCTTCCTCTCTCTAAAAATATCCTCCTGTGAGAATTAAAAAACAAACACCTGTCACTTGCCTGACTCCTCACCGGGGCACCAGAAGTCTCGATCCAAGTTCTTCTCTCTTCCTGGTGCCAGATGTCCATTTTCTTCCAGTGACAGTGCACCCTTGGAGACAGAGAATGCATGTCCCACCTTCCGAGCCTGGTCCCCAGTGGTCAGAGACACCAGGCCTCTTGGCTGAGCTCCTGGGCCCCTCTCAGCCTTCCGTTCCTCAGCATCCTCCATGGAGTCAGTGCTCCGGGAGCTCAGGAGCCTCATCCGAGACATGGAGCTCACCTCTTTCATCCTCATCAAGCGGTCAGGATCGGCTCGCCTTGTGGGGGAAGCCAGTTTCTCTTGTAAACTTTCAATCACTTTGGAAGTACTTCTGAGCCTCTTTTCTGAGCCTGCCACCCTTGAAGCCCTTTCTATAAAATGGAACAAAGTGGACCTGAACGGTGGTTCTGTCCCCATGCCCTTGTGATTGAAAAACTCCAGGTCACTGGGCTGAGTCTCTGGGTCAGTGGCCTTGCTGGGAACGACCCCGTCTACACCAGAGTATTCAGAAGTCCTTGGAGCCTGTACGGCACTGTCCCTTTCCCCTACGAACAGAGGGCTTTTGGTCCAGCCACACTTTCTCCTTCCATAAAAGGCATCATGGGAAACTGTGGGCTCATCCGGCTGGGCTGGACTGGACACTGGTTCCTCCCTCGGGGACACCAACCCTCGGGCACTGCCATCGGGCTCAGAGGGCTGGTTATGTCCTGCTCTCCTGGCGCCCAGCAACAGGGACTCCACAGCCACCTCGATGCCCAGTATCCTTGCAGCTCTCATTTGAAGGGACTCATTTGGGGGGATTTCTATTGCACTCTTGTCACCTGACGATCCATCTAACTTACTGGCACTCCGCTCTTGTGCTGGAGTCAGACCCACAGACCTCAAGTCTGGTACCGAGAGTCCGAAAGGTTTGCTGGCAAGAGAGAGGGGGCCCACCATGCTCCTCTCCTCCCCACTACTAAGCGTGGGAGGAGCTGCTTGGCTGGGCTCCACAGACTTTAAAGCACTGGGGAGCTCCTGCCCATCCTGGGGCTCTCTCAGTTCAGCCGAAGCACATGAGGACACAGTGTCACGTGACCTAGAAGATGTTATTCTTTTCACAGGACTTGGGCTGACTGCTAGCTCCTTTATTCTTTGCCCGTCCTCTTGGTTTCTCCTCTCTGTAATCAAGCTTCCCTGCGATGACAGCAATGCTTCACCTCTGCTGTCCTCCACTTGCAAGGGGCTCAGGCACTGAGGACGAGCACCCTGATGGCAGGTGGCAGGCTTCTGCTCCTCACTCCAACTCTCAGACTTACTCTTAACTCTTCCCGACCTAAACACAGGCTCCTCCGGCACCACCCCCGTCGGCAGCTCCTTCCCTCTCCTTTCCTGGCTCTCTCCACTGAAGCCCAGATTCCTGAGTGTGCAGCCAGCATGGCCTTCTGGCTGCCATCCTGTCTCACTGCTCTCACTGCCACTGCTGGTCTGACTGCTCTCTTCCTCCTCCTGAAGCTCCTTATTAAAACTTTCTAACTGACTTATCAAATCCCATGGACGACGGCTAACTGGCTTTAAAAGAAATTGACCAAACAGCTGTTGACTATTGCATGGACCTGTGGTTGCCCCCTTCACCACCTCGCCTCTGGGCACAGGACTGGGTCCACGCCCACGGTCATCCATGCAGGGCTGACTCTGGCCCATTTTTGGCACGGGGGCCTGGTTTTTGAGTAAGGAAGTCCTTGAAAAAGCACTGTAGCTAGAAGGGTTGAGGGACACTTGACCTTTTAGATGATGAACATTTGGCTTCTGGTCCTGGTCACTGGAAGCTAATGTCATGTGCATCTGAGCTTCGGAGGCAAGAGGGTCCAGAAAATTTGGAGTCAGCACCGTATTAGGTGACCCTCCTGACTTAGCAGGGAGGGGCTGCAGGCTTTTGGGTTCTTCTGTGAAAGTGGTTTGTGTTTGCTGATCTTTGTACTGGTGCCCTGGCCACGAGCCAGAATACTGGAGTACTCTGTGTTTCATGGGGTGAATGAATCTGAGGTCATCTGTTTGTTTGTCTTCTTCTGGTTCCCCCAGATCTTGTTTTTCAAACTCTGCTCTCCCAGCCATGCTTCCTGTGAGAGCTTGCAGCTCCAGGTCGGTGGAAGACATGCTCAGCAGACTTTGTTCTTGCAGAGCTGGGCTCTTATCAAGCCCATGCTTCTTATCAGCACTCTGTTTTAAGTCATTGTTGTTCGTATCTATATCTGGCAGATGTGATTCTGATTTCACTGGGATAGAAACCAAACAAAATATCGTCTCGTTCATTTTTTTCTTTGAACTTTTCTTGGTCTTAATCCCAGTTTCAAACTTTTTGAGCTTGGTTTGGGTTTCACAGGTACTCTCACCCTGCGCGTTTGGGGAGGAGACTTGGCTTTCTGCTTGTCCATGTTGGCTGCCTCTCATGTCAGGCCACTGTCCTCTCAGAACACAGTGGTCTCTCTGGTCAGGAAAGCCACCATTTTCTCCACCTCGGGGGAGCTGGTCCCACAGCCACGGGGGGCTGGGATCCGCAAGGGCAGGGCCCCTCTCTCTCTCTGATGAGGGGATGATGCTCTGTGGGTTTAAAACGGCACCATCATGATGCATGCTCCCATGAGCTGGCTCTGCGGCAGAGACTGGACCAGAGTTGTACAATTTCTCATCCGCCTTTGTTTTGTCACAGAAACCCTGGGGTTGGGCCAGTTTAATATGTCGGATCCTTGGATCGTCAAAGGGAATATACTGAACAGAGCCGTCATAAGTAGTGAAGGGATGGGGGTGTTTCAGGAACTCATTTCCAGTCCCAAGGGAACCAGAAGGAACCTGAAAGCTGGCAGCAGCCTCCACAATTGGATGATGGCGACCATCATACGCATGCCTGGGGGCCTCATCCTCCCCATAGGGGGTTGTGATGTGCTGGGGCGGCGACCTGTATGATGGTGGATGCACGTACACTGGAGGCTCCAAACCAGAGTCGGGCAGGCCGACCTCCTGCCTGTAGGAAACACTCAGGTCCGCCTGCTGGCTGTCCAGATGGTCACTGTTTTCCACTCCTGCCCTGGAGTGTTGGTGGGAGTCGTAGGAGGGAGGCTTGAGGGGTCTCCCAAATTTTGGCCACAGTAAGGGGACAGAGGAGCCACCCTTCTCAGGGTTTCTTGTAGATTCCAAATTCGGTGCACAATCTGGAGGGTATAATGGCATTCTAGAAACATCTGGTAAATACCCATCACTTAACGGAATTTCCATGCAATTCAAGCTCTTAGGGGAGAGAACTCTAGGCAGTGACTGGGATTTCCCTTTAGTTTGAGAATTCAACACCTGTTCTCCTCGCATAAATGGGTACAGATCTTGAAACAGTTTCTCCCCATCACCATCAGACATCTGTCTTCCTAATTTCCTTGTCTGGTTCCAGCTTTGCAGGCTTACATTCTGCCACTTGTCAGGGACTCCCATTCTCAGCTTTTCTTCCCAAACCACCTTTTTCACATTCTCTGTCCTTCCTCCAACTTCCCATGAGCCCTCTCTCGTGTGGATGGGCACACTGTGGGCTTGGGCCGCCCCTCTGACCTCCAAGTCTTCTCGGTCTCTCGGAGGCAGCAAGCCCCCAGCCTCCTGTCCTCTTCTCCAGTGGGCATGGTTGTGGCCACTTTGGTGCTGAGAGGACCACCCCAGCCTGGGTTGGTGATAAAACCTATGAAATAAGAAGAACGGAAGTTACACCAAGGGAGAAAGCACACATTGCTTCTGCGACTGGTGATCCAAGTCAAATGTGGTACAGTACTTTTGAAAACTAGATTCCCCACTAGAGTACTTGTCAACTTTAAAGAAAACACGTCCCACTAATTATGGCTGGAAGGCAGTCATATGTTTGGCCATCCAAGGGCCTAGGAATGGCAGCAACAGGCTGCCCACAGACATCAGGACACTGGGTATACCTGAAAGATGTCAAGGTCCTTATCGCTTTGAATGCCCAAGGGAACAAGAGTAAACCTGAGGGCACTCATTCTCAAGTGTGGTCTTGGGCTACTGGGAGTCCATTCCCGGCTCAGTCCAGACCACTGAGCTCTGGGTGAACAAGTCTGAGAACCTGCTTTTCACAGCCCCACCCGGTCGCAGCGGTTCTTCAGTGTGTAACAAGAACCCAAGAGAGGTACTGAGGCCCAGGCTTCTGGGCCCCATCCCCAGTTTCTAATTTCACAGGCCTGATGAGGCTCCATACGTACATTTTTAATTATTATTTAGGTTTCAGGTGTATAACATTATAAGTAGACATCTATATACACTACAAAGCTATCACTTCCAAAAGTTTAATCACTATCCATCGCCATGTAATTGATTGATCCCCTTCCCACCCTTGGCTCACCCCAGCCCTCCTCTCCTCTGGTAACCGCAGACCTGTTCTCTGTGTCTGTGAGTTAGGTTTTGTTTTCTCTGGTTTGTATATAGAAAAAATTGGAATACTGCTGAGCCATAAAAGAAAAATACAATATTTCATTTGGGACAACATGGATGAATCTTGTGAAATTAGTCAGAAGACACCACATGTTCTCTCTCATATGTGAACCACAGTGATCATTTCTAATGGGCCCCAGGTGACGCTGGCGCTGTTGGTCCCAGCACCCCACTCTGAGAATCATCACTGCCTGTGGTTGTTAACCATGACTGTGTGTTAGAATCTGGAGGGACTTCCTAGCTCCTGATGCTCAGGCAGTGTCCCAGCTCCACCATGTTAGAACGGTGGAGGCCTGAGGGGGACTAGGGCATCAGCATTTTCCCAGGTCCCCAAGGGATTCCCAGTGTGTGGCTGAGACAGAACCTTGGCTCAAGCTCAGATCCCACACTTGCCTCATGTGGGCTCAGTAAAGACACACATTACCAAGTCTCTCCCCCTGGAAGTCAATGGGTTAGGATTCAGGCGGCTGTGTGTGTTTTTTAAATCCTTATTGGAGGATATGTTTTCATTGATTTTTAGAGAGAGAAGACAGTGAAGAGTGAAACATCAACGTGGAAAAGAAATATCTACCAGTTGCCTCCCATATGCACCCTGACTAGGGGTTCAATCTGCAACCTAGGCATGAGCCCTGAATGGGAATTGAACCCGCAACCTTCTGGTGTACAGGATGATGCTTCAACCAAATATTTTTAACAAGCCCTCCAGGGGAGTCTTCCCTTCGGACATGTGAGAAATACTTCCAGGCTGACTCTGAGACTGAGAGGGGGCTCTGTTCATGGGCAAAGCTATCTACCAGGCAGGAAATGGTAGCACAGTCTGGTATAAATGCCAGCCTAGTTCAGGTTGCTGTTCACCACCTGGCTGTACATTAGAATTTCCTTGTGAGCCTTTGAAAACTGTCAGTGCCTAGGGCCAACCCCCTTATATTTGGATCTAAACAGTTTAGTGAGGAGCCCAAGACCAGTATATTTTAATATCTCCTCAAATGAGTCTCCGATGCATCCGAAGTTTAAAATCACTATTTAACCCTAGCTAGTTTGGCTTAGTGGACAGAGTGTCAGCCTGCAGACCAAAGGGCCCTGGGTTGGATTCTGATCAAGGGCACATACTTAGGTTGTAGGTTCCTCTCTGGCCCTGCCCCTGGTCGGGGCTCATGCAGGAGGCAACCATTTCAACGTGGTTCTATCACATCAATATTTCTCTCTATCTCTCCCTCTCTCTCCCACTCTCCCTAAAAATCAATGGGAAAATATCCTCGGGTGAGGATTAAAAAATAAATAAAACAAAATAAGATCACTGTTCAAATGCAGCTGAAGAAAAAATCTGAACACAATTATACTGTACAGAAACATTAAGTGACTACCTACAAACCACCAGAAATTAGGACTTTAATACAGAAAAACCATTAACTGAAAGGAAGTTTGGGGCACTCAATTATTTTGATTAACCACAGGTGAAGCAGAAAAAGTTTCAACTATAAAATTGTTGTTTGCTTTTTAAATTATAAAAGTGATATGTATTCATTGTTGAAATTTTGGAAAAATATGATAAAGTAAATTACCAAACACTAGTTAAAACCATTCTATCAAGAGACAGTTATTTTGATATCTTCTATTCTGTGTGTGTGCAAGGATGTGGCCTTTCAAATAGCCTTAGTATTCTAGTAGGCATCTGTTTTATGAGAACACTAGTGGCCTGGTGCACGAAATTTGTGCACAGAGGGGTTTCCTCAGCATGGCATGCAACCTCTCCAATCTGGGACGTCTCGGGGGATGTCAGACTGCCAGTTTAGTCCAGATCCCACATGGATCAGCCTAAAGTGGCAGTCTGACATCCCTCTCAGAATCCAAGATGACTGGCTCCTAACCACTCATCTGCTTGATCATCCCTAACCCTCTGCCTTCCTGCCTGATCACCCTTAACCCCTCTGCCTACAGGCCTGATCACCCCGACCTTGCCGCCCTGCCAGCCTGATTGCCCCTAACCTCTCTGCCTGCCTGCCTGATCTTGCCCTTAACTGCTCTCTTCTAATGGCCTGATCACCTGTAACTGCCTCTTCCTCAGCCCTCACCACCATGGCTGTATCCAGAAGGAAGTCAGACGTCTGGAAGATGGCCAGTTGACCTGGTCTAATTAGCATATTACCCTTTTATTAGTATAGATAGATTATGTAGGATAGGATTGCTTAAATGGTTGGGGGGGGGTGAAAACTCTTTTTCAGCAGGAGGACATGCTCTTGGCAGACAAAAATATATAATCCCTATATCTGGACTGATAGCCAGCCATATGCACTATACTGCCAAACCAGTCATTAAAAAGTTGAGTAACTTTCTTACACCTTACACCAAACAGCTGTTGCCCTTAAAACCCCACCTCAGCCCCCACCTTTGGTTCCGCCTTTGAAGTTCACCCAGAATAGGTTCTGATTGGTCGGTTTCTATGCTAATCAGTGTCAAAAGCTCCACCTCCTAGGCAGCCAATGGCTCCTCGCAGGTCACCCAGATTTGGTTCTGATTGGTTGGTTTCTATGCCAGTCAGCATCTCTGGGCCTATCTCCGGGCCTGATCATAGAGGTGAGGCTGATCAGCAGCCACCCCAGGCCACTGACGAGCAGACTGAATTTCTGACCTCTGGGAGAGAGAGAAAGGCTTGGCTGCAGGTGAGGCTGGGAGAGAGAAGCAGGGTCTGATCACCTTGCTTCTCTCTCTGGGCCTCGCCAACAGTGGCTGCCACTGCTGATCAGCCCTGCCTCTCTCTCTCCAGGAGGTCAGCAGTTCAGCCCACTCACTTGCTGCATGTGCAGCCTGGTGTTCAGTCGAGCCTTCAGCCATTTTGGATGTTACAACCCTGTCTCTTTACACACACACACACACACACACACACACACACACACACACACACTAGAGGCCTGGTGCACGAAATTTGTGCATGGATGGCGAGGGGTGTCTCTCAGACCAGCCTGCACCCTCTCCAATCTGGGACCCCTCAAGGGATGTCCAACTGCCCGTTTAGGCCCAATGCCGGTAGGATCAGGCCTAAACAGGCAGTCGGACATCCTTCTCACAATGCAGGACTGCTGGCTCCAAACTGCTCGCCTGCCTGCCTCCCTGATTGCCCCTAACTGCTTCTGCCTGCCAGCCTGATCACCCTCTAATCACTACCCTGCCAGCCTGATTGATGCCTAGCTGGTCTTCTGCCACCTATTTGCCCTCAACATCCCTCCTATGACAGCCTGGTCACCCCTAATTGCCTTCCCCTGCAGGCTTGATCTCCCCCAACTGCCCTCTCTTTCAGGCCTGATCCCTCCCAACTGCTCTGCCCTGCTGGCCTTATGGCCCACAACTGCCCTCCCTTGCAGGCCTGGAACCTCCAACTATCCTCCCCTGCTGGCTATCTTGTGGTGGCCATCTTGTGTCCACATGGGGGCAGGATCTTTGAACACATGGGGGCAGCCCTCTGGTGTGTTGGAGTGATGGTCAATCTGCATATTACTCTTTTATTAGATAGGATAGAGGCCTGGTGCATGGGTGGGGGCCAGCTGGTGTGCCCTGAAGGGTGTCCTGGATCAGGGTGGAGTTCCTTTGGGGTGTGGGGCAGCCTGGGCAAGGGGCCTGTGGTGGTTTTCAGGCTGGCCACACCCCCTAGCGACCCAAGCAGAGGCCCTGGTATCTGGGATTAATCTATGTTCTACAATTGAAACTTTGTAGCCTAGAGTGGAGCCAAGCCTTCTGCTCACTCCATGGTGACAGCCATTTCTGTTTGAAACTTTGTAGCCTAGAGTGGAGGCCTAGGTGCAAAGGCTGCAGGAGCCTGGCTTCCTCCATCATCCAGGCAACCCTAGCCTCTACTCTCTCCAGCTCTGTGGCTGCTGCCATTTCTATTGGGATTATGTATCTTCTATAATTGAAACTTTGTAGCATTGAGTAGAGGCCTAGGCTGGCAAGGGCAGCCAGAAAGCTTGGCTTCCTCTGTTGCCAGGGAAACCCAAGCCTCCCTCCTACTCTCAGTGGCTACAGCCATCTTGGTTGGTGTTTATTTGCATAATTTTCTCCTGATTGGCTGATGGGCATGGCTGTGGGTATAGCTTGATTGGATGTGCGGTCAATTTGCATATTACTCTTTTATTAGATAGGACAGATTTTTACCACTTGTAGTGGAAACAATTAAACATAGCTATTACTATGTGCTAAGTTCATACTAAGTGTGTTGTAGACATAAACTCACTTAAGCTTCACCAGCACTCCTCTGAGGTAGGACTACCCTCATTCCTATTTTACAAAGGAGAAAACTGAGGCACAAAAGTTAATTTGTTTAACACTTACATTGATTGGGGATTTATAATGTGTCAAGCACTCTGCAAAGCATGCCAAATGAATTATTTCATTAACTCTATGACCACTATTATTTCATATATATATGAACTGAGAGAGATTAAACAACTCTCCCAAATAACTCAACTTGTAAGTAGAGGGGAGAAAGAATTCAAACCCAAGAAGTGTGACCATAAAGCCCATTCAGTTAGCCACTCTATTTTACTTTTTCTAATCTAATGAAAAATTCCTCAAGTGCATAGTTTTAATGTATTTGTATTCTATCATATGTCCATAATTTACTGAACTGTTGGACATCTATGTAGATTACATTCTAAAGCACTTTGAGAAAATTATTGTTCAGAAACACTAAGCATGTATCATATTATTACTTAGAATATCCTTAGAAAAGGAATGAGTAGCAGAGCAGGGGATTATGTTATTCACATTGTTAAATCTGACCTTAGATTAGCCATTCCCCTTTATCTTCCCTCAGGTGGTGGGGAGGATAGCTGGCCTTTCTGAACCTTTCCCATCTCTGGTTATTACAATATTTTGTTTTTTATTATTAAGTAAGTAAAAATAACTTTTCATTGGTATTAATTTGCATTTCTTTGATCATTAGTAGGGCTCATGTTTTGTCATGTGTCTCCATGTAATTTGTAGTTTCAAACAATTTCTACAACACAGTCCACTTTTCAGCTGATAGCACGGTAGAGTGAAACTGACAGGGAGTAGGGAGATGCTCCTAGGCCACGAGTCCTGTGCATACGCAGCATGTAAAGGCCCAGGAATGGGGCAGCCGAGGGGAGTGGGCTGGAGGAGGTCTATTCCCAGCATATAAGCAGAAGGCTGCTGTTCTGCAGGAGCCTAAATGAATAGTAAAAATCTATTATTATCATTATTATTATTACTATTATTTTGGAATCACTTCTTTGCCTTAAAAAGTGAGGGAGTTCTTCAAATCCTATCCCCATTAACACCCTCAATAACTTGTTAAACATTCACTTAAAGCAAGGCTGAATTATGGGTTGAAAAAGTAGAAAATATTTAAAATCAACTTGAAAGAAAGAATTTGCCACTGAGCACCCTAAATGCTTCTGCATTTACTGTCATACACAGTGCAAGCTGTCTTAACACTGGGCCTGGCTAATGGTCAAATTCTTTGTTGCTTTCGCTGTCATCAAAAGCAAATTTTGAACATTAGGTTTTGGGTACTTAGCAGAATACTTTGTAGGTCGGGTTCTGTTAAGGATTCGGCATTGCATCGCAGCAGGAAGAGGGACTTGCACATGCCTCCCCACTCCCCAACACACACAGCCTCCCCACTCAGGTGAGCCAGCAATCACAGTCCAAAGCTCTGGAAGCCACAGTCCCTTCCCTTAGGAAATCCTCTGTGACTCTCACCCATAGCCTGCGAAACACTGTAGAAGATGAACTATTTAAAAGTCCTCAGCACCTACTGGCTATAGACTCTTAGACTCCATGCAAGTCCACAGGCAAGACAAAAACTAGAACTTAATAAGTTTCGATTGTCACAGATTCAAATAAGAGAGAGTGAAATAAATCATTAGGGAGTATGTGATTGACACTGTCCATCGGAGTCTCCTTTCTTGCCTCTGCCCTTCAGCTGGCGGTGAGTGGCTCTGTACACCACACAGCTTTAATGAGCACCATTCATGCTCCTTGCACTTTCACAAACATTTTTCTGGGGTGCACGACTTTATGAAGAAACCACATTGCATGGCTTCTGCTCATTTTCTCAGTGGGTATTCTGGTTTCTCGGTAAACACGTGGTGGACCTAAATGCCAAGAGGTGGCTGAAATCCAAAAGTGGTACTTGTCTATGTGCCATGAGCATAATCAGAAGACAGAGACATAAATAGGACAAGAATATAAACAGACTTAATAAACAAGTAATGTGGCAGTTTTCATCCCCTTCCCCAAATCTTACATTGTCACTTTAACTTTGTCAAAACTACCATATACAACTCATCAAAATGGCTAAGCATCTGGATTAAACTTTTTCTATTTGCACAATGCACCTAAATCCCAATTTAAGGAAAACATAGGTTATCTGGGAAATTTTAAATAATCTATTTTAAAAATAGTTCATATGACATAGAAAACTATAAATCATTTATTTAATATTTTGTACCTAGTATGAACCTGGCTTGGACAGGCACAAGAGAATCCCACATGATGATAGTTCTGATAAATTTCTCCTTCAGACAAGTTACCAAGGGTAGATATTTATTGGCTTTGATATATAATGTCTATTACCAGATAAAATGTGTGCTCCCTCAGATGGCTTCAAAACCAAGAATATTTTTTCTAATATCTCTGAGGAAATATCAAATAAAACCTTTCTTTTTAAAAATGAGACTAAGAATTTACATTTAAAAATATTAACAATAGCACATTTTACAAAAACACAGTAATACAGGGTGGGAAAAAGATAAGGAAAGCAGAGTGGAATTCGATAGCCCAAATAAATTGTGTTGACAAGTTCAATGAGACAAACAAGATCTTTATACAGAATTCCTGGGAGAACAGGACAGAGAGACAGAAGTTACACTTGCAAACAACTCCATTCTTTATCAGAAAAAGAGGCACGATACCAACAAAACAACTGATAAAAACAGTTTGGAAAATATTTGAAATATAAACATGTGAAAAACAACATGTCTAAAGGAAAGCAGGTAAACCTAGTCACTGAATATATAAAAGCTAATGATGAAAAAATTGGTTTACATGACTCATTTCCAACCACAATATTGCCTTTCTTTTAAAAGTAAAAGCCTACTTAGAATGGCAATATTTGAATGACTTTAACCAGAGTTTCACACACTCCAGGATTTGATTACCTTTTCAGTAGACTCCAACATCCTTAGTTGCTGTACCAACTTGCTACATCTAGTTCTGTGCCTGATTGCCAGTGCACATGAGATAGATGCCCTCCCTTCTCCATGAACAAAATCCTAAATCTAGTCCCCTTGTGCAGACCCCAGAGTCTAATCAGCTGTGTTTCCCTGGGAGGTCTGGGTGGAGTGTGGGAGGCCTCACTAAAGTGGTCCAAGACCCAGTGACTTCTTCCAGCTGTAGGTCTGCCACCTAGCAGATGCTGGCACTGCTATCACCTTCAAACCCTGGCATCACGTTCTGGACCAGGGTGGGCTGCAGCACTTTACTGCAGTGATTCCTTCAGAAGCTGCTCCCCTCCAATGGGTCAGTCAGTATTACTCAGATGCACAATCTGAGCATAAAGGTAGCACGTGCTACCTAAAGAACCTCACACTCTTCAAAGAAGCTCGCTCTCTCTCTAGACAGACGGGCAGAGGTATTGAGGCATCTCTTCAGATAGGTTTATATTAACCAGCCCCAGTATTAGATGTCTGACATATTTCTGTGATAGGGTCAGCTACCTATTGCTACAGAGCTTGCTCTTAATGCTCTTTGTGCCGAAAGCCTGCTATTTGACTTTTCAGCATGCCTTGGTATATTCAGTGTACTATACTGTGTAAATAACCCTCTATTTAAAATACCACCTGTGTACCATCATGATGTAGAGGCCTCCTCGAGCCTGTGGAGGAACTGAGGGTGATGGCAGACCAAGGGCACTGATCGGTGGAGGCTACTGGACTTGCAGTTCACTGCAGGTAAAACCCAGGTGAAAGGCAGGACAAATGCCTTTCTTCCCTCCTTCAAGATGTGGGCCTCCTCATTTGAGTGCTTGGTGGCTGCACCTGCATTTGCCACAGATTACTAATCACCTTCTGACAAATCTCCAAGCTTTAGGAAGAAATGGCTTATAGATAAGAGTGGAATGAAAAGATGGTGCCTGGGAGATGGGAGAGGGGAAACCCAGTGAGCATGTAGCCAACCCTCAAAGACAGTCAAGGCTGTGGCACTTGCACAAGGCTATGAGACCATGGGTGACTGCAACTTTCAATGCACCAGCAGGGAGCAGTGTGGCAATATTGCCGGGAAAGAGTGGGCATCTGCCTTGGGTGCTGGCCAGACGCTGTGGGCTCAAATGCCAACACACCACGTTCTAACTGTATGCCTTCTGCATACTCCACCTCTCTCTGCCTCTGATTCTTCATTTATATCAAAGAGATGGTAATAATTCCTTTCTTTTGAAGTTTGTTGAGATTAACGTAATAATACATTTAACTTTTAGCAAAGTGTCTAATATAATAAACTCTTGTGTGTAGTTATTATTACTAGTGTTAATCCAATGAATAAGTTCTCAGTGGAGTACATAACTCTGAAACTCTTTTCCTCACATCATCCAAGGAAGAGGGTGAGGAGCACAGAGGAGAGAGGAGAACTGTTTGTCTCAATGTGGTGATTATTTTAGATCTGTATTGTCTTTCACTAAATCGTAATCTATAGGCCTTCACAATCACAGGAAACAATGATATAGCTGACTGTCATAACAGACTCTGTCCCTCCAGTGCTGCCTGGTCTCTAAGGAAGAGCTACACCCATTTCCACAATGATGATGTAGAACAAACCAATATTTAGTTTATGAAAACAAAGCAGGAAGAGCAAACTACGATTCACTGTCCCTCACATATATCCAATAGGTAAGGCAGATTATTTCAGTATTTTCCTATTTTTCTTTAATAGGATGTATTATACTTTACCAAGTTAAAATATCTTCACTACTATAGTCCATACACTGTCACCATAGACCATGAAAAAAAAATCACATCCTAGTTTCTCACTTCCCTTTAATGTTTCTATTACCACCCCTCATTTTTATATATTCATTCATTTATTTAATGAACACTCATGGGGTGTTCTCTGTGCCTCTGACCGTCTATTCTTTGGAAGGTAAACTTAGAGCAGTGAAGGGCAGGGGAGGCAGCCACCAGAAAACCTGAGGGTCTGTAAAGAACCAGTCCACATGCTCTCCAGAGGCAGACAAGGACACTGCACCCAGGGGAGCTGGCTAAAGCCCTGAGGTCCCACAGCCGGTACATGTCAGAGTGTCAGCTAGAGTCTTATCTAGGCTCCTTGTACTTTGTTAAGAACATGGAGGGATGCAGTTGACTCTTGAACAACCCAGAGGTTGGGGGTGTCAATCCCTCTGTGCTCAAAGTCTAAGTATATTTTTTACTCCCCAGTCATCCCTGGGTATCTGCTGGGAATCATTTCCAGGACCCATGTGCATACCAAAGATGATCAAATCCCTTCTATACAATGGAATAGAACAAGGCATACATTCAAACTCTGCATCCACAGATCCCCAACTGCTAATCAGAAATACTGTTTTCCATCCACAGTTGGTTGAGCCTGCATTCACATCCATGTTGTTCAATGGTCAGCTTTGAAACAAAGTGACTGGAACCTGAAGACCCACTCTGTTCATTTTTAGACCCATGTTTCATATTTTTACCATTCAGTGTCTTTCATTTGAGTATTTCCCGACTGGCTAACTAATCCAATGTCCCAGCTAAAGAATAGACTCAACACTAACAATTCTCCTCTTGGTGATGACATGGCTACCAATACAAATGAAGCTCTAGGCTGCTCTGCTGAAGTCTTCCCCTCCTGGAAGTGCTTCCTCGTCACTGCTCTCCCAGGAGTCTCATGTTCCAAAGGCCCAACCTGCCTCCTGCTGGTCAAAACTGATGACTGTAAAGCAACATAAGAATGTGTGCAGGAGAGAGAATTAGGGTCCCGGCACTGTCAGAGATTTACACTGCTTAAGAACAAAAACAACACACCTCCGAAGAGGGCCTACAAAGAGACAGCGGGAAAAACAGGAGGTCTGAACCTCCATGTGTGCTCATGAGCACAACAGCTCAAACAATTCTGACTTTTCTCTGTGAAGTGGTCAAAATAACACTAACACTTAGGATATGAAGCAAGCAGCTAAAAGACAAGTAATGTTTGTGGAAGTATGGTTTTGTAAAGAGAAAGAACTACATAGAAACAGATGTTAAACTTGCAGCATTCCTTTTTTGGAAAACCATTATAAGCAGGATATGATTTGAGAGAAGCTTAAAAAGCCTCTGAAAGTTAACTGTTTACTATATCCAGTAGCACTGGCTAGAATGGATGTTTACTGATCAAATATAAACCTCCCAAGATGAGACCCCAGGTCACTACCACATCAGAGACTCTGCTAGATTGTTCTGTCTCTAATTAGTTACAACTGCCGCTGATGGCAAGAGATAATTACAAGCCATTCTCATGGTTAACTAACAAAACTTTTACCAGAATTCCTGGGGCTAAGCAGAAAAGAACTTATTATGGTATCACTTTTAGATTCAAATCTCTGCTTTGTTACTTTATTTTACAGTTTCCTCTGATTATAATATTTCAAAGGAAACACGAAGGAAACCGTGAATGCCTGATAACAGTCTTTTATATAGTTTAATGATAGTTAAGGCTACTTGGATTTTAAGCAGCAGTTTCCTCCACATATAGATAACAGCTAGCTTTTCTCCTTTGTCCCCTTTTCCTCCTTAATCTGTGTGTGTGTGCGCGTGGGTGTGTGTGTGTGTTGGCAAGCAAGCTTTGGAACAAGATAATATGTGCATAAACAGTTAAACTTAATGCAAACTGATGGACTAAAAGAATACTTCTCATTTTAACCTTTGAACACAGATGTAAATAGAAGTTTTCAAGAGATCCTTTTTGTATTGCTGGAGAGATGATGGAAATGCCACTTATAAGATGCACTCAATAAGTACCTATTGTTGATTTTATGGCAAAAATTAGAACATAATAAAACTCTAGCATTAAATGATTTGATCTATAGAATGCTGAATGGGTGCTGTTTTTACAGACACTCCTGGTTTCCAGCTATGCACATAGGATTACCATAGTGATGTTTGACATGGCCTATGAGGTTTTTCTGTAGCAAACAGGGGAGTTTCTTGCAAAGCCTTCAGGCAGTTTCAGCATCACAACCTATTCATTGAGAAAACTTAGGAGTGGTTTAGCCTCTAGATGAGTTCTGTGGAGTCAATGATGCAAAGGGGAAATTCCAAGTCCTTAGAGCTACTAAATGAATGGTCTGTGAAGAGGACAGGGTTAAGGGTACATAGTTAGCACCCTCGCCCAGCCTGGAAACTGGCCTCATCTACAGCCCCTTCACCCACAACGGATAAAGCTCAGACTCCCCTGTCCAACCTCCCTTCCCCTATCCAGTACCTTCCCTGCTCCCAATGGCTGGCCATAGCATCCTCAGACTGCCCAAAACTATCAATTCTTTCTCTCAGAGAAATGGGCAGTGATCATCAGGGGCTCTGGAGTTAAACCATGATGTAGAAGCAAGAGGAGAACAAAAGTCATCGACTGTGAGCCCAAGTTCCTGGGAAGAGTAACTGTCTGTGAAGGGAAGAAGCTGATCAGCAGAGGAGGGAGAATGCAGAGAGATGCAGTAACAGCATCACTGTGGGACAGAGACCCAAAGAGCCCCCTAGGAGACAACTCCAACCAAGAGAGACATCAGTGCACCAACCATGGCTCCCAGCTTCCTAATCCACACATGGAATGAGGCCTGTGAGTCTATGTTTCCTCCCTGTGAATGGCCCATGAGATTTTACATTCTCACAATTGCCCCCTGTCCACTCAGGTGGGCTCAGCTTCCTGCACCTGCAGACTTCACCGACACAGGAAACTTTACCACCAGGGCTAGTGGGCCTGCGGGAGTTTTTCTGACTCAGTTATTTCCTCATCCCTACTGCCCTGCTCATCCCCCAAGAGTTAGCGGGTCCAAACAAAGCCATCAGCACTGCTACCTCAACTGTCCAGCACAGAAAGCTGACACACCTCCTTTCACAATGGAACCTCCCCAAAGTAGCCTCACACTGCTCCTCTCCTTGGCAAACCTTCTCCATCTCCCATCTCAGGTAGCCAATGACCTGAGACATTCAGCACTCACACAACTGCCTTGCCATAAAAGGACTAGGTTTCATTCCATGTATTTCAGAAAGATGTTTGAGTGTTTAATAAATGCCAAAGTCTTTAACAGGAATTAGCAAAATCAGAGATGAATGAGAACGGCGTCAGCCCTCAGGAAGCTGACAGTCCTGTGGACTGGGAGAAAGTGTTGGGGGAGCACAAGGGAGAGTACCTTCAACTGGAGGAAGCTGAAAAAGTCAAACTGGTAAACGTGGGTTTCTGGGGAAGACAGGGAGGAGAGGGTTCTGGGGGCTTAGAGTGTGGGGATCATATGGTGCCCGTGTGGCTGGCACCCTGGAAATGGAAGAGGACATAGGAAAGACACGTGTGCCTCAGAGGAGGAGGCCTGCAGGGTCCATGAAAGAGCTGGGGGTGGAAACTAAGGCAATGGGGTCAGGAAGGCGCCTGGGCAGGGGTCACACAATCGGGGTCAGAGTCCATCCTTTGTGCTTTACATGCTTGTAAAGTTACCAGCCCTAAGACGCAAGTGCAACACACTGAATGTAGCTTTGGAAAATAATAGTTCCCTTGACATCAGTTTGGATAAACAACTGGGTAAAATAAGAATGGACTCTTGGTCCTGGCTCCTTGAGGATAAGAGCTTTTCAGCAAGTTCGGTCGGTCCTTCACCTCTCCTCACAACAGATCATTCTCTGTATCACTTGATCTAATGACCTTGGAAGCTTGAAGCACAGCCTCTTCAGCAAGTTAGGAAATACATATCCTGAATGTTTGGAAATCTGGGTGAGGCTTCATGTCTGTATTCTTTTTTTTTTTTTTTTAAGTTTTACTCAACATAACCAGCCTTTACATAAACTCTGTTCTAAGATGATGTTAAATATCAGGGAGAAGAACTAAATCCTGACCATTCTCACTGCACCCTAGATTATGGGCAATCCCAATTTCATTTATGTACCCCTGAGCACCACACCCAGAGAAGCAGAGTGATGTGCATGTTTCTAACGTAGTGGTGACAGGATTATTCCTTACACTGCTCCAGACAGGAAAGGGGCGTAGCTGGGTTCTAAGAGCAGTTTCGCTTCCATTCGAGCTGTTGGGAGGGCAGAGGACAAGGAAGTGTGAAAGGATGGTCCAGCACTGAGCAACTGTGAAAGGCACACAGAGGACTGAGTAGCCCTTCCAAACAGGGCAGGCCTCACTCGGCCCCAGGCTGCTGCAGAGCAGCAGCTAGCAGCCAGCCTGGCAGCTTCCCTCCACTGCTGCCAATGGCCCGTGCCAAGTCGCCAACATTCTCTGGGCTTCACGTTCTTTGGCTATAAAATAACAACATTGCCAGCATGCCTACATAAAACAAACTGATTCTGCCCAGCCCCTGGGTCTCCCAAACGACTATGATGGCCATCTTCCCTGGGAAGTCAGTGGGGTGCTAAGGACGCAGTGTGGGAACATACTCTAGGGCGGACCTCAATCCACCAGAGAAACTACAGGAAGGGGAAGCACTTGTGACACTTCCAAGTCACCTGATGGCTTGGAGTTGCATAGGGCCATTCTAGACCTCACCTTCCCCCCACAGGCCCAGCAGGGTCCTCCGGGACAAGCCCGGCTGCAGGGCCACCAATTGTACTCATCCAGTGACTCAAGGTCCTCTATCATTTATTTACCCAGGTTCAGAACTTATGGAAGCCAAAGTATTATTGGTTTAATTTTCCTTTCCTTGTGTTTAATTTTTAAACTGTTAACTATTAGCACCTATTTGTTTTCTCCCAAAGCACATTTTTTTCCTGACGAGAAAAAATAATTCTCCTTCCGCCCACCTTCCTGTTCACCTGCTTTCAGCTCTCTATTGACTACTTAAAAACAAGCCAACAAACAAGAGACATAGTTTCACTGCAGCCCAACTCGGCTGGTCTCTGAGGCTTAGGCGCTGGCAAGAGTTCTGTAAGCAGGAATTACGCATTCTCTCTCTCCCTTTTTAAAATTCATCTTTATTGTTGAAAGTATTACATATGTCCCCTTTGCTCCTTTCCCACTGACACCCTCCACCCTGCGCCTGCTCCTCCCAGCCCTTCACCACACTACCGTCTGTATCCATGGACTATGCATATATATGCATATAAATTCCCCAGTTAATCTCTCTCTCTATGCATTTTCTCTTTCAACCCTATCAGGCAACCTTTAATCCCAAAGCTAGCATACACCTCCTAAGTTAATCAGTCAACCTCATACTAGGGGGAAGAGGCCAGATCTGTCAAGATCTCTATCATCTGTATGAAGACATCCCAGAGTATCATGAACCACTCATCTGGGCACTTCACTCATGTCAGAAGGAAAGGCTTCTGGCAGACCAGGTGATGCCCAGACACCTAGAGATCCCCAAGAGCCTGCTATCACAAAGGGGCTAGAAAGTCCTGAGCAAACTGTGGATAAGGTTGGGAGCCACACTGCCCACACAGAACTCGAAAGGGGGTTCTATCACCTCCTACTCAGTGAACCCAATTCTCGTCTCTGATCTAGACCTTCAAGAGGGGGGGAGACTGCACACAGCCTACATGGCTCATGCATTCCACAGCCATGCATTCCAGGGATTCCACAGCCACTGACAGCACCTCGTTAGAAACTAAGTTTTCTGCTTCTCAACAGTTGTTACAATGGTGGGAAGAATAAACTGAATCCATGAGCATACAATAAATGCCTCATATGCCTAACACTGCAACAAGCTCTCTGGACCCTGAAATACAAGGCAGAACATACAGATATGCAAATTTGTGCCACAGTAGCTAAGATGGCTTAATTCTCAGCCAACTCGTCCATAAGCACTCTCTTCCAAAGTTCAGGGGACACCGCTCAAAAGAGACTTAAGCTCAAGAGAGCAATGCACACAAATGTGATTTGTGAAAGGCAACTATGAAAGTAGCTGCAAGTTCCTTTCCATTCTGGGTCGCCCCTGACCTGATTCCATTAATGATAACTCTTCCCCTCAACCAGAGAGATAGTCTGACTTGTCCACACAAACCTACTTTTCCTACACTGGGCATGAAGAGGGGTGATCACCTTCACTTTTACTTAATGACCAAGGTGTCAGATGCTCTGAATTATAAGAACAAAATCCCTCCCACTTTTTGCCTGAAAACTGTCAACAAACAAAAAAGATCCTTTCTGTAAAAAGGTGGGTTATAACCATTAAAGGCTAGTTCAGCCCCTTTCGACTTATTCACTCCCCTTTATGTGTATGTATTTGTTTCCCTTAAAGACAGATCCATTTCTTGCCAGTTACATACAATTTCATAAGATGCTCAATACAGGCAGACCCTTCCTTCCCTGGTCTGAGCCTGATCTCAACACAGCGTTAAAGACAAACAGTTTTATGAAGTGATGACAAAGGTTTCCTCTAGGTCAAAACAGCTTGAATGAGATTGCAGGGCTCCTCTCGCATGCTGGCTCTGGGGCAAGCTGCCAAAATTCCCTCTTTTTAACCCTCCTATTCCCTCAGCCAACCCGACCTTTTCTGTGGGTGTAAGCAAACACCCATAGATGCAGCTATATTCATACGGGACCCACACTGGGGCCAGTATGTGTGCAAGGGAAACCTGAGTCGGGAGCCTGTGGAATTACATGGATACGTAAGGAGAAAGCTGTTCTTCTTCACAAACGGAGGGGAACACAAACCTCTTTCAACTCTGTATACCAAATACTGAAACATATTAGTAAGAAAGCCTAAAGTACCAGGAATGTGTGCCTGACATAAACTAGTTTTTACAGAGCTTTTAAATGATTCCTAGCTTAGGCAATATCGAGAAACTGCAATCAAAAAGAGGAGCTGAGTACAGAAATGCAGCATTTAGCAGGATAGAATTTGTTTCCTCACCACTGCCTATTGAAGGCCTGCTATGGCCTGGCCCTGTACTCAGTGCTACTGGAATATCCCAGTACCTCAACAGACAGCAGCGTTCTTGTCCCTCTGCCCATCCCCTCCTGACCGCAGACAATTATAAGGAGTGGAGGCTTTTATTAGATACCTACTGCCAAAACCCAAGTCAGAAGAACGTGGTGGGTGCACACTTACCCTTCCTCAGTCATCCCGGCAGCAGAGGCGCTCTGGGGCTCTCCTCGGGTTCTCAGTGCATGGTGCTCATTTTCAGAATCACTCACATGTCTTGTCCTCAGGGACGCCTTATTGTGTAGGAAGAGAGCAGGGGCATCCTCACATCCGTTCAGCAAGCCATGGCCCACTCTGTCTCTCGCCCTTGCTGGCTGGCGACCCTTATGTGGTGCCGGAAGATCTCTTGACAGCTTGTGTCCATGAGAAATGAGGAGGTCTTCTACACTGTACATAATGCACTGGCCTCATCCAAGCTCAGCGACTGGAACGGTCATCATGGCAGAACCCACACTGAGGGGACAACAGAAAGTGTTCATGAGGACTCACTAATTCTCCCTGCAGCCACGTCTGATACCACCTCCTCCTTCAACTTGAACAAGAACCTGGTTATGAACACAGTGAAGTTCCTGCACAGAAGGTGTAGGGATGGGGATTGCTGGCTGAAATGATTCTCTGTCTTATTCAAGAGGAGAGTGTGGATGAGCAGGGGCTCTGTAGGGTGTGGCGCTTATTCTGGGGACCTGTCAGATGACTGCCTCTTGTAGAAAAGTCCAGAATGGTGTTTGAGCAATGAAATGATTGACAGTGTCTACCATCCCTTGCTCCAGGCTTCTGAAAACAACAGGCATAAGGAGAGAGGACAAAATAAATACAGACTCAGAAGCTGCAATTACTACTTGGTATTTCTAAAAAGAAAACCACTAGTGTCCAGCTCAATTTTATTATACTTCCTTCCTTTCATTCTGTAGACATACCTTTCATTCTAAAAGGGCAGAATGGGACCTTTAATCAACACAGAGCTATGACATACTCAAGCATGATACGTGAGCAAGGGCAGCTGCCCTGGGGAGGTCAACTAGCTGCTGAAAACAGATCTTTAATTTTGAGGCTCATAATAAGAAAACATGTGACACCGTTCTGAAGCATACACACCCAACCCCGTGTACCATCCAGAACTTCTCCTTTCCACATTAAACTTTTAAGAATCAAATTTCTCTCCAATAAATTGTGGGGAAACATTCTACATCTCTAGGCCAGTAGTGTCCACATCTGAGTCCTGCTATGGTACATGAATTCATGGTAACTTCTTCCCAGGAATAAACTGCCCTCAGGCCACAGTACAATATATATATATATCCTATCTAATAAAAGAATAATATGCAAATTGACCACACCTCCACTACACCCACAAGCCAATCAGGAGCAAATATGCAAATAAATCCCAATCAAGATGGCTGCTGCCACTGAAAGCAGGAGGGAGGCTTGGGTTTCCCTGGTGATGGAGGAAGCCAAGCTTTCCACCTGCCATGGAGGCCTAAGCCTCCACTCAATTATAGAAGATACATCCCAACAGAAATGGTGCTAACCACAGAGCTGGAGAGAGCACACGGTAGGGTTGCCCCAGTGATGGAGGAAGCCAAGTTTCTGCAGCCCTGGCCAGCCTAGGCCTCCACTCCAGGCTAAAATGTTTCAATTGTAGAAAGTAAATGTCCCAATAGAAATGGCTGCTGCCACAGAGCAAGCAGAAGGCTTGGCTCCGCTCCAGCTACAAAGTTTCAATTGTAGAACATAAATAAATCCCAGATACCAGGGCCTCCGCTTGGGTCACTGGGGGGCATGGCCGACATGCAAACCACCACAGGCCTCTCTCTCAGGCCGCCCCATGCTCCAAGGGAATCTCCACCCTGATCCGGGACACCCTTCAGGACAAACCAAGGGGCCTCCACCCATGCACCAGCCTCTATCCTATCTAATAAAAGAGTAATATGCAGATTGGCCATCACTCCAACACACAAGAGGGCTACCCCCATGTGGTCAAAGATGGCCACCACAAGATGGCCAGCAGGAGAGGGCAGTTGGGGGCAATCAAGCCTGCAGGGGAGGGCAGGTAGGGGTGACCAGGCTGGCAGAGGAGGGAAGTTGGGTGCAATCAGGCTGGCAGGGGAGCAGTTAGGCATCAATCAGGCTGGCAGGGAAATGGTTAGGGGGTGATCAGGCTGGCAGGCAGAAGCAGTTAGAGGCAATCAGGCAGGCAGACAGGTGAGCAGTTGGAAGCCAGCAATCCTGGATTGTGGGAGGGATCCCAGATTGGAGAGGGTGCAGACTGGGCTGAGGGACACCCTTCCTCTCCCATGCACGAATTTTGTGCACCGGGACTCTAATATATATGCAGGAACCTGCATGAAAGCATGTGTTTTTGAAAGCAGGTAGGGCTGCCATGTTTCTTTTTATACAAGAGAATCTTCTTTCTGAAGTCTTCTTGTTGTTAATAGGATGGGAGGTAGTTTGATCAGATGAATCTGAATCTGGCTCCCCAGACGTTGTAATGCTGGCCTGGGCAAGAAACACACAAGGCCAGGGCTGTAAGAGTTGGCCAGCTCCAGCCCCACTTCACTGGTAGACGGAAATAGCTCTGTAGCAGCCCCTGGAACAATGGCCAGGAAATGCCTGCTGCCCATGTGCAGGTGAAAGGAGACACGTGTGCTTCCTGTCGGTGGGGATTCTTAGTGAGGCATATGATTCCTCTAACTGTGCATGTCCTTCCTCCTCACCACATGCTGGATTCCAGCAGCAGCAAAGGCTTGGTTATCAGCATGGATCGTATGAGACTTTGGAAGGCTATACTTTTCTATGAGGTTCCTATATGTTATGTGAGGTTGACAAGCTCTGGCAGTTGCTACACTAGTAGAAAAATCTCCCTAGCAATTCTGCCATCCCTGATACTACTGCTGCATGTACTTTCGTGAGTTGTACAACTTGGGTAATTCACTTAGACAGAAATGGAAGGACCAGATAGGCAAGCACTTGTTCTTTCATTCAATTGGATAAGTCACTGGACTACAGACTGCAAAGGAAAGAGATTCCATTACAGTTAGGACTATGGGGACATAGAGGCAAGGTTAGAAAGGTAGAGTCTTTGTTTTGTTTGATGTTACAAACTCAGAATCTGACACATAATGTGCTCTCAATAAATAAATGTTGAGTGAATTCACAAATGAGAGACAGGGACATTTGAGGTAGGTTTTGAAAAATGTTTAGGAGTTCACTAGACAAACTGCATGTTCATGAGTAAAAGAGGGTGAATTGACATTTAGACTAGATTTGGGGTATAATTATTTCAGTAGTAAAGAACTAACATAACAGAATCCCGGTAGCCTAGACCAGGGCCCCCAGACTCACTGGCTCAATGTCATGATCAAATCAGTACCACAGTTAAAGTTAGAGTTTACTACTAGGTCTTGTGACACTGTTTCTCTCTCTTGCTATGTCAGGCCCTTTAAAAGCAAAGTGCACTGTACTTCAACTAGCCATCACAGAGACTGAGGGACAGGCCAGTGTCCACCACAGAGTTGGTTGTTACAGTCCATTGTTAGAGTGGTAAGAAGTGAGTCTCACAAACAAGTGTGTCATTTATTTTCCTTCTGGTGTTAGATAACTTGGGCCATTATGGCTATGTCTGTATGACAATTATACTTAGCAAATCCTTAAATGGCAAGAAAACTCAGGTGAAGCCATAAACATCTTTTATTTTTTAAAATATATTTTATTGATTTTTTTACAGAGAGGAAGGGAGAAGGATAAAAAGTTAGAAACATCGATGAGAGAGAAACATCAATCAGCTGCCTCCTGCACACCCCCTACTGGGAATATGTCCACAACCAAGGTACATGCTCTTGACTGGAATCGAACCTAGGACCTTTAAATCTGCAGGCCGATACTCTATCCACTGAGCCAAACCGGTTTCGGCCATAAACATCTTTTAAAGATTCAAACCCTTAAGAGCCATAACTTGACCAATATATCTGATAATAAAAGCATATTGATTACTGGAAAGTCCTAACTTTTTCATTTCACAGAGGCCAGAGCTTGTGGAGAGCAGGAGTACAAAGTGTGCCAGCTTCAGTATGCAGGATTTAGAGCCCCCGGGAGAAGAAAAGAGGGAAGGGGAAGACCTATAGGCCCCATAACCCAAATAAGTATTCCCAGTCACCATCCAACCCTTTGGCTCACATTCTTCACTTTCTCAATCCCAGCTCAGAGCCTGAACTTCTCTCTCATCTTCATACCAACACTAAACAGCAGACACAGACTGCTGAACAGCCATCCGGTTCCTCTGACCTCTGTCATAGTCAGTTTACTTTCTTCAGCATCCTTATCTACTTAAGATGAAATGAGCCAACTCACTAACATGTCAATTATAGCGGCCACCAGGAGGGGACATTGCGGAGCTAAGGAGAAGCCAGGTATCCAGTGAGTTGCTGGACTAAAAGATGGCCCCTTCTAAAATTTATTTCCAATCCTGAAATACCAGCACTCTACAGCAACAGCATTTAATTTGATCACCCATCCACCGCCTCAAAGGGTTGCTGGAAAGACACACTAAAAAGGGTAAGTGTCAGTTATTATAATAGCAGATTTCATAACTTGGCAGGTATATGTGAAGCTCAAACAGTACTGTTTTAGATGTGACCCTTTTGATGCCAGCACCAGCTATGATCCCTTAGCAAACAAGTCATTAACCACACCAAAGCTCATTTTTCTGGTCTGCAAAACGGTGATGCCACTATATTCTTATTTCATCAAATTGTTTTGGGGGCCAAATAAGAATATGTAAAAGTGGAAATCAGCACACAAATATAAGATTGTGGGTTTATTATGTTATAATAGCTCTAGTTTGTCTCTCAAGGATCACTTGCCTTATGGAAATCCTATACATTAGTTATTAATTTTAATCATGTAGTTTAGACCATCTCCATCTCCTAATTCCTTTGGTATCCTTTGGATGTCACTCTTGATTTGCAAAGTCATGACTGCTTTCTAGCACCCATCCCTTGTCTTTTATGAATGAACAGTCTTCAATTTCCATCCAAGTCACTTAAAACAGTAAAAGCTATTCCATATAGTCCAAAACATTAGCACATAATTCCTGAGTGTCCACAATGCATCAAGCACTAAAAGTATAATAATGAATCAGACATGCTTTTCTCCTTTGAGAATATTTTTGTTTTGCTGTAGAGATCATTGGGAAATCGGCAAACAAAATATGGCGTATGCATGTATTAGTGGCAGAAGCTAGCCACCTCTGCAGTGTCATAGCACTGTGGCAGAGACAAGAACGGGAATATGTAGAAGGGACCCTCACCCAGTCTCAAGAGGTCAGGAAAGCTTCTAGAAGATTGGTTCTAGGCCAAAAAAAATCCCCCACCTCAGGGTAGATCTGCACAGTAAGATCACCTGTAAGGATAATTTTCCAGCTGAAAACATTTAAAACATTTAAATGTTTTCATTTAAAACATTTTTCCTTTGCCACTCTTTGTTGTTGCCTTGTACCAAATACTCATTGTGGAACATCTAGCAAGAGTGGTTAGGGCAGTGAATGCGGCTCGTTAGTCTCAGGTAAGGAAGGGACATCTAGTCTTGACTGGACCCAGACACAATGACAAGAGACAATGAGTACACTGTAAATGTCATGTTCATGCTGTGAATACCTAGAGACATTTAATGCAAGAGAAACATTTACCACAAGAACAAGCATGAAGGCACCACTGCCTCTCATAGTGGGGAATTCCCAGCTGGGGGATTTTTAAGCAGAAGTGGAGGGAATGGATTTGGAACCTGTTTTCTTTCAACAGCCACCCATTGAAAGCATGTAGATGCACATCAATCGAAACATTAAAGAAGTATGCACCCTCACATCTTAACATGTTTTATAACACTTTCTATTCTATTACATTTTTAAAAATTATGGTCACCACCCACAAAATTTCATGGTGCTCTAGGCTGTCATTACCTACATTGTGAAAGGCACTGTTATGAAAGTCATTCCTACACTGGTTGGGGGCTAGACTAGATGACCTCTGAAATTTCAGCAAGTTCAAAGACCTTATCAACCTATGAGAAATTCCTTGATCTAATAAGTTAATCACTCTGTTGTCAACAGCAAATACAGCTGTTCTATCATATCAGAAATGTCCTTCCCAAGAAAAGGCGTAACTACTAAGTGAAACTACTTTCCTATCCTTAAGAACAGAAAAAAAAAAAAAAAGAAAGAAATGAATCCCCCTAAGGGAAAGTACTGTCTTTTGCTGGCTCTACCTATGACCTACCAACAGCTTGACACCTGAGGCCTGGGAACATTGCGTCACTGGCAGACGGAGCAACCAGCACTGCAGAAGCAGAGGGAAGCCACAGGTCCCTGAAAACAAATGGATATGCAATGCTGCCACCTTTATTCTTCTTTCTTTGGCTTAAGTCAAGACACAACTTTTTGTTTCTTTGGATTTCACTTTTGTTCTTTTCATGTTTCCCTACTATAATCTGCTTATATCCCTAACCTCCATCATTTCAAAGACAAAACCTATAAAGCCTTTAAAAACTAGCACCACAAGAAGAGCTGACAGCCTACTCAAAGGGACACTTATGCTAATGGGTCTAGTTCTCTGGGTAGCATGTCTTCAGCTGTTTCTTCTCATCTCAGTGGAAGGTGATTGCAGACTTGCTCCTACATCAGCAATTTTCAATCTCTTTCATGTCATGAAACACATAAACTAATTACTAAAATTCTGTGGCACGCCAAAAAATAAATTCTATTTTTTGCTCATCTGATAATAAAAAAGAAGGTATAATTTTGATTCATTCATACCAGATGGCTATTGTTGTATTGGCTGTTGTCATTTTTTTTCTTTGACAATCTAAGGGAAAAGAGTCAAGTACTGCATTTTTGAAAATCCCCTGTGGCACATCAGTGTGCCTGCCATGGTGCACTGGTTTAAAAACTGCTGTCCTACACAGATGTAGAGAGGGTGGCAGAGCACAGTAAGAAGAAAAAGCACACACTTTGATGTCAAAATGACCTGGGTTTCCATCCTGCCTTTCATTTCAAAGTGGCCCTTCCAAGCCTCAGTTTTTCCATGTGTAAAATAGATGGGCTGCCACTTATTCCAAGGAAACCTATGGGGCTTCTAGGAGCTTTAGGATATTAGGATAGTAATTCCTAATGGATTTTGTGGTATTACTTGATTTAACTAGAAATAAATCAGAGCTAGGCCCAGCCACCCATTCAGAAAATGTCTTGCCTGATTGTACAACTTGAGTTGAGCAAAATAAACCATTTGATTGAAACAAACTTTTTAGGGCCATATAGTTGACCCATGAACAACATGGGTTTGAACTGTGCAGGTCCACTTATATGTGTATTTTTTTCCCAGTAAGTATTATAAATAGCCCTAGTCAGTTTGGCTCAGTGGATAGAGCATAGGCCTACAGACTGAAAAGTCCCAGGTTTGATTCTGGCCAAGGGCACATGCCCAGGTTGTGGGCTGGATCCCCAGTGGGGGGCATGCAGAAGGCAGCTGATCAAAGATTCTCTCCCATCATTGATGTTTCTATCTCTCTCTACCTATTCCTTCCTCTCTGAAATCAATAAAGAAATATATTTTTAAAAAGAACTATAAATATATTTTTATCTTCTTTATGACTTTCTTAATAACATTGTCTTTTATCTAGATTACTTTATTGTAAGAATACAATATATGATACATACTAGAGGCCTGATGCATGAAATTCATACAAGAGGCTAGGCCCTTGCAGCCCCAACTGCCGCCACCTAGGAAAGGCCACTTTGAAATGAAAGGCAGGATGGAAACCTCGGTCAATTGATCATCCTGCAGATAGTAGTGCCCAGGCTGCCTTGCAGGGTCCCTCCCACCCACCCATTGGTCATCCCAGAAGGTCATTCCACCGTTTGGTCTAATTAGCATATTAACTCATTATTATATAGGATAACATTCCAACTATGTCTTAATTGATTATGTTACCAGTAAAACTTCCAGTCAATAGTAGGCTATTAGTAAAGGCTTTTGGGGATTCAAAGTTACACCTGGATTTTTTCTTTCTTTCTTTAAAAATATTTTTTATTGGTTTCAGAGAGAAAGGGTGAGAGAAATGGAAACATCAATGATGAGAGATAATCATTGATAGGCTGCCTCCTGCACACCCCCTACTGGGGATCAAGCCTGCAACCTGGACATATGTCCTTGAGCAGAACTGAACCTGGGACCCTTCAGTCCACAGGCTGATGCTCTAGCCACTGAGCTAAACCAGCTAGGGCTTATACCTGGATTTTCAACTGTATAGGAGGTAACACCCTTAACCCCCATAGTTTCAAGGGTCAACTGTTACAAAAAGAAGAAACACTGGATTTATAAAAATTCTCTTTTTATGGAAGAAAGATTCTGTGCTGAGTATACAATGCACAGACAAAGGGATAAGATAAATGAAAAAACTTTTTTTCTATTGTTATTAAAATGTTACTTTTAAACTAGGAAACTTATAACATAACTAGAGGCCCAGTGCACAAAATTCATACACAGGTAGGGTCCCTAGTGGCTGCTGGCTGCTGACTGAGGCCTCTCTTTGCAGCTGCCAGCTGCTGGCTGGAGCCTTCCTTAGTTCTGCACCACCTCCTGCTTGTCAGCACACATTATAGCAAGTGCTCAAACTCGTGGTTGGTCGAACTCCTGAGGGGAAACTTTGCATATTAGGCTTTTATATATATAGATTAAAGAAATAGTGAATGAAACAAAAAACAAGTAACACTGAGCTGAGACAGAGCTCAACCCACAATTCTCTTGTTTAACTCTATGACACTAGTTCAATTAAATTAAATTCATGAGATGACACCCAAAGAGAAATGCTTATTACATGCAGTCTCTAATTCTGGTAGTTTGAGGAAATGAGGTGGAGGAATAACCGTGCTAAACAGCCAAGTTTGCCTGTGGTAGATTTTCTGATTGATTTATAGCATCAGTTTGCTTATATTCTATTACTTTTGCCCCCCCCCTGAAGATACTTGTGATAGGTAGTAAAATGCTCAAAATACTCTCTGGTCAATGCATAACAAATTCATCAAGAACATCTTTCAGTTCATGGTTAATTTATCCTCCTGTGTACCAATAAACTCTCTACATACAAATAGAAAGTGACGACTATATAAGCTTAAAATACCAGCACACATGGAAGACAACCATCAACCACCCATTGAATATCTGTAATGTGCTAGATACTCTGTTAGTTGCTTGGAACACTTTATTTCATTTTATACTCCAGCATACTTCTGAATGTACCTATGAAAGTCCCATATGTGAGTCCAAGATTACACAGCTTGTAAATACAGATACAAGATCAAACAAAGGTCAGCTAGCTTCAAAACCCATGCTACTATTTTAGGCTCACCCTTCTATATAGCAACAAAAGTTCCCACTTTATCAAATAATGCATAAATAAGAAAAGATAGAAAGCATAGTGATATTAAATTGAAAAACTGTATATTTAACAAGAAAAAAAATCTCCTTTATTCTCTGGGATTATGATGGCTCTTCTAGATTATTCCCTCCTTACACACACACACACACACACACACACACACACACACGCATGTGCACACATGCACAGAATCAATGACTCACTTGACTATAATGTCTTAATGGCAATACTAGTATTAATTTCTGAATATACATAATTAACAAATATGCCATGCAACTGCTTCAGGACCTTCAGCAGACCTCTTGCATCATTTGAGTTTTCAGGGTCTTTGTCAATAACATGGAGCCATCATAAAACCTATTATCTGAATCTGAAAAGCCAGACAAATGATATCTCTGCTAAATGTAGAGGAGTAACTTTCAGGGGGAAAAATGAATTCTAAAAGAAAAAAAAATTATCTATATAGAAATAACCACTCTTATTTATATCATTAACAGAATTTGGACTTTATTGAGCAGATAATGAAAAACCACAAAGGGTTTGGGCAAGTGAGAACAAGGCTGCTCCACAAAGAATGTAGCAAGAAAGTGGACTGAAGTGGCCAGACCAAGAACACATGAATAGACAAGAAGTTACAAATTCCTTCTAGAGTAATGTGTACGGCTGATAGGAAAGGGTTAAGAAATAAGAAGTGCAATTATTAAGGAAAGAAGTAAAATGAATTTGAGTCTTGGTGACTAAGATAATGGTCTTTTCATTAGGAGAAATACAGAAGTCAGAAGTAATTATTGGCATGGAAGATGACAAGTAATTTGATTTTGATTTAACCAACAAATTCCCACAAAATTTTCTTTCCCAAAATCATTTTATTTTTTATTTTTTAGATATATTTTATTGAATTTTTACAGAGAGGAAGGGAGAGGGATAGAGAGTCAGAAACATCAGTCAGCTGCCTCCTGTGCACCTCCTATTGGGGATGTGCCCATAACCAAGGTACATGCCCTTGACTGGAATCAAACCTGGGACCTTTCAGTCCTCAGATCGATACTCTATCACTGAGCCAAACTGGTTAGGGCCCCAAAATCTTTTTCAAATGAATCTTCATCAGATTATTTGTCCCTGCCAAAGACCTGAATGAGACCATTTAAAGCTCTCTTATTGTGATAGACTTCTAAGTTCTTTAAATATTAGCCATATCATTTATATTCACATGGAAGGGATTTAGGAAAGTGTTAACAATCCATCAGCATTTAAGCATAGAGTTCAATTGCCCACACACTGTAGGGATAAATTTCTATTTCTCCATATTGCTCAATACATATCTGTTGTGTTGAATTGACCCTGAGATACTGCACAAGGGAAATGGGAAGAACCTGTTTGAACTTCAGTCTCTTCCCCTGGGGGTGGGGGTGGGGGGGGGGAAGGTTGAACGAAAGATTCTTCAGGGTCCTTCTAGGTCTAGAAATCTGCTTCCTTCTAGCCTGCTCTCCCTTGTGATGAACAGCATGCATTTCTGTGTCAGCTGGCCACCGTGAAAAGAATACAGATTGTGACCATGACACAAACCAAGCTAAATAGGTCATATGAAGATAGAACCTCTGACCTTGGCCTCATTAGCTCCCATACAGAGGCCAACCAAGAGAGCAGAGCTGAATGGCCACACGCTGAAAAGAGAAGATGGGTATTTGGGGATGGGGGAGGCCTGGGAGTACACACTCCGTCTAGCGATTCTCCATCCCAGAAGTTCCAGAGCACAGGTGTTGCACTCACACTTGTTCCACACTGGCAGTGCCAGTCCCTGGGCTCTGTGCTGGAGAACATAAAAATGCCATAAGGCCCGTCAGCACCCTTCCTTGTGGATGCCATGGTCTAGATTAGTGGTTCTCAACCTTTCTAATGCCGCGACCCTTTAATATAGTTCCTCACGTTGTGGTGACCACCAACCATAAAATTATTTTGTTGCTACTTCATAACTGTGATTTTGCTACTGTTATGAATCATAATGTAAATATCTGTGTTTCCCAATGGTCTTAGGCTCTACATCAGCGGTTCTCAACCTGTGGGTCATGATCCACAGACTGAGAACTGCTAGCAGGGTCACCTAAGACCACCAGAAAACACAGATATTTACATAACAGTAGCAAAATTTGTGACCCAAACCATAATGCTCAATTAATATTTGACAAAGGAAGCAAGAGCATACAATGGAGGCAAGACAGTCTATTCAATAAATGGTGTTGGGAAAACTGGACAGCTACAGGCAAAAAATTAAACTACATCGCCAACTTACACCATACACAAAAATAAACTTAAAACAGATCAAGGTCTTAAACATAAGACTGGAAACCATAAAAACATAAGACTGGAAACCATAAAAACCATAGAAGAAGCCATAGGCAGCAGACATGTCATAGCAAATCTTTACTGACACATCTCCTACGACAGTGGTCAGCAAACTCATTAGTCAATGGAGCCAAATATCAACAGTACAACAATTAAAATTTCTTTTGAGAGGCGAAAACCGACTTCATGGGCCACGAAGTTTCAATCGCACTGTACGTGCGCACCTGCGCGAGGTATTTTGTGGAAGAGCCACACTCAAGGAACCAAAGAGCTTCGTGTGGCTTGCAAGCTGCAGTTTGCCAACTATTGTCCTAGGACAATTGAAACTAAAGAGAAAATAAGCAAATGGGACTCCTCAAAATAAAAAGCTTCTGCACAGCAAAATAAACCATCAACAAAACAAGAGAGACCACTGCATGGGAGAACATATTTGCCAATGTTACATCTGATAAAGGTTTAGTCTCCAAAGTTTATAGGAAACTCATACAACTTAACAAAAGGGAGATAAATAATCCAATTAAAAATGGGGAAAAGACCTACATACATATTTTTTAAATATATTTTATTGATTTTTTACAGAGCAGAAGGGAGAGGGATAGAAAGGCAGAAACATCAATGAGAGAGAATCATCGACCAGCCGCCTCCTGCACGTCCTCCACTGGGGATGTGCCCGCAGCCAAGGTACATGTCCTTGACCGGAATCGAACCCAGGACCCTTCAGTCCACAGTCCAACGCTCTACCCACTGAGCCAAACCGATCTTGGCTACATACATATTTTTCAAAAGCGAACATACAGAAGGTCAAGAGACATATGAAAACATGCTCAAAGTCACTAATCATCAGAGAAATGCAAATCAAAATGACAATGAGGTACCATCTCACACCTGTCAGAATGACTATCATCAACAAATAACAACAAGTACTGGTGAGGATGTGGAGAAAAAGGAACCCTAGTACACTGCTGGTGGGAATGCAGACTGGTAGAAAACAGTATGGAGTTTCCTCAAAAAATAAAATAAAAATGGAACTCCCATTTGACCCCATAATCCCACTTCTAGAAATATATCCCAAGAATTCAGAAACACCAGTCAGAAAGAATATATGCACGCCTATGTTCATAGCAGCACAATTTACAATAGCTAAGATTTGGAAACGGCCTAAGTTTCCAACAGCAGATAAATGGGTTAAAAAACCGTGGTACATATACACAATGGAATACTATGCTGCTGTAAAAAAGAAAGAACTCTTACCATTTGCAACAGCATGGATGAACCTGGAGAGCATTATACTAACCAAATAAGCCAGTCTTAGAAAGATAAATATCACATGATCTTACTCATTTGTGGAATATAATGAACAACATAAACTGATGAACTGAAATAGATCCAGACATATAGAAGCATTGAACAGACTTTAGAGCCTCAGAGGAAAGGCAGGGGAAGGTGGAAGTGGGAGGTGTTTAAGAGATCAACCAAAGGATTTGTATGCATCCATCTAAGCATAATCAGAGGACACAGACAGTACAGTGTAAGGACACTTGCTAGGGTTGGGAGCTACCGGGGAGAGGTCAATTGGGGGGGAGAGGGAGGAGATATATGTAATACTTTCAACAATAAAGAATTTAAAAATTTTTAAAAGTAATAAATATGTCATAAAATCTTTAAAAATTTGAAACACTATGGATGAATCTCACTACTTAGGATCCATCCTAATGAAATAATCAGAGATATATACAAAGTTGTATAAGGATATTTATCCAAGTGTTAATTATGATTATAAAATACTACACTAAATGTCTACTTAAGGGATGGATCAAAATTCTGGTACATCCACATGATAGACTATAATATGTATACACACATATAAAATTATGTTTTCAGATACATAATGGCACAGGGAAATGTCTATGGTACCAAGTTAAATGAAACAGGATACAAACCCCTAGATTCAGTATAGTACAAATTTCACTTATATACATATGTAAAGGGGAGAAAAACACTGAAATAAAAAATGCCAAAAATACCAATAGTGATATTGGATTGTGGTGTGTGTGTTTTTTTAATGTTCTCATTTATATTTTACTAGAGGCCTGGTGCACGAAATTAGTGCACTGGGGGCTGTGTCCCTCAGCCCAGCCTGCATCCTCTCCAATCTGAGACCCTTTGGGGGATGTCCGACTGCCGGTTTACACCCGATCCCACAGGCAGTTGGACATTCCTCTCACAATCCGGGACCGCTGGCTCCTATCTGCTTGTCTGCCTGCCTGCTTGCCTGATTGCCCCTAACTGCTTCTGTCTGCCAGCCTGATCACTCCCTAACTGCTCCCCTGCAGCCTGATTAACACCTAACTGTTCCCTGCTGGTCCAATTGCCTCCAATTGCCCTCCCCTACCAACCTGATCTCAACCCCAACTGCCCTCCCCTGGTGGCTTGGTTGCCCCCAACTGCCCTCCCCTACAAGCTTTATCTCACCCCCAACTGCCCTCCTCTGCTGGCCAATTTGGTTCTGATTGGTTGGTTTCTATGCCAGTCAGCGTCACAAGCCCTGCCTCCTAGGCAGCCACTGGCTCCTCACACTTCACCCAGATTTGGTTCTGATTGGTTGGTTTCTATGCCAGTCAGTGTCTCTGGGCCTATCAATGGGGCCTGATCAGAAAGGCGGAGCTGATCAGCAGCCCCTGTAGAGGCCTGGAGAGAAATGGAGGCAGGGCTGCTGTCCAGGCCCGGAAAGAAAGAGAGAAAGAGAGAGGTAAGTGTTGATCAACAGCTGCCACAGAGACTATGGATCAGACCCTGCTTCTCTCTTCAGACCTCTCTCTAGGGCTGATTCGCAGCACTCCCCCCCTCCTGCCCCCTGCAGCAGTCTGTGCTGAGTCGCCACACACCACTGCAACCCAGCACTAACTGCAGGACTGACTTCTGGTTGGTTGAGCCTCTGGTCATTGTGGATGTAACAGACCCAGGGTTTTTATATATTAGGATTGTGTTTTATACTTTTTAAAAATAAGTTTCTGTCATAAAATGTATTTTATGAGGTTCTGCCATGAAATGAACCTTATGAAATACCATTTTTCAGAAAAAAAAATGGTCAAATGTTGGCACTTCCATATACTTTACCTTAATATTATATCAACAGAAAAAAATTAAAACAAGATATTGCTTAGGTAGATTAGGAAAATATCTTTGAAAGTACATTACATATTTGGATGACTCAATGAGAATAAAACAAAAAAAGAATAAATGGTTAAATCACATAAGGTTCTAAGGGCCTAGTAAAAGATACATTTGTCTTATCTGCTACAAAGATTCTTAACCTGTTTCCAGCAAATCTAAAATTACATGTTTTGCTGATAAAATTGATACAAAATTACAAATAGCACTCTAAAGGTCTTGATTAGACATTGTTGCTCCTCTAGAGAACCTAAAACTTAGCTATATTCACAGACATTCCATACCTAAGATGTAATTAGTCCCTCAAATTGTTGACAGTTCACTGAAAATATTTCTTCAACTGACAACTCTTTGGTCTATGTTATGATTAATATATAACAAAGTACTTTCTTTAAACAAGAGGTAAATAGTCAAGATATAAAATGTACTGGAATGAAGCATGTTGCTTAACTGATACATGAATTTTTAATGCTTTCTATAGCTTTTTTTTTTAATGGTAGAACTATGTACTTTATTATGAGCAATAGGATTGTCATTTCCCCTTTCAGTCTTAAGAGATAAAGAACTCAACAGTCCCAGTTTAAGTTCTGGGAGAGTAAGTTCTCACACAGTGTCGTTACCAAACCACACAGTGTGATGGCCAGCTTTGCTAGAACCCTCAAGTTGTTAAAGATCTCCTAAGACAAAAAAGCATATTTGATTATTTATACTGTGAAGTAATAATTATAACAAGGCAATCATCACTGACTTGTTTCAATATGGTGACAAAAAAGAAAGAAAGAAAGAAAAATCTTTTGTCTAAGATCAAAAGTATCCTGGAACCCAATCTTGCTGGCTTGGGTCAGTGCTAAGGCATTGATAAATAAAGAGAAGAAAATATTATTCACTTCATTTTTTTTTTACAAATATTATCTCCTCCCACTTTTCTGCCTTTCCCCCCACAACTTGTGTGAACACACACACACACACACACTCCTGTCTTCTCTTTCATCTTTAAATTCTGTCATACTATTATGCTTTGGGAACCACATCACATTTTCTTAAGACCCCCAACTACCTCCATTAACATTTCTGAAAGATTAGCAGTCATTAAGAAAGGAACTGAAATTATATAAGATTTTTTGAATCTTCTAAAATTTTTGGCTACTTGAAAAAATAACTGTGAAATTTAATAATAGGTTAGAATTTAATTCCATTAGCAACAAATACATCATACTCCACATATAAAGATTCCTAAAACAGTCTATTAAATTTATAATACACTAGTTTTGTTTTCAAATATCTTTAGGATAAAAAAGCCAAGGTTTTATAAAAATCTTAAAGTTGAAATGATTTTATATAACTCTTATATTTTTGTTGATTTTATAATTATAAGAGTCATTTAAAGTTATTCTAAAAGTAAATACTACATAATTTAGAGTTTAAGCAAAAGTAAAAGTTTCTAATGACCCCAAAGAGATAACCAGCAATAACTCGTTTCTGCTTCTCCAAGTCTGCTACCTATACATACAGTTTTTGCATGCTCTTTCTTTTTAAAAAAGTATATTTGTATTGATTTTAGAGAGGAAGGGAGAAGGAGAGAGAAAACATCAATGATGAGAGAGAATCATTGATCGGCTGCCTCTTACATGTCCCCCTACTGGGGATCAAGCCCACAGCCCCTGTATGTGCCCTTGACCAAAATCAAACATGGGACCCTTCAGTCTGCAGGCAGATGCTGTATCCACTAAGCCAAACCAGCTAGGGTTCTGTCTTTCTTTTTCTTCCCCTCTTTGAAATACATCTTGGTGTCTCTTCATAATAATAGCTACATTATTTTCTTTACATAGATAAGAACTAGCTTAAGAGGTGAGCTATTGAGAAATAACTAATAAGCAGCAAACCACAAAGATATTTAGTGGTCGGTCATCTTTGCCAGTGTGGACAGGTTGTTTCCAATTCTGTTATCTATATAAAATTTTTGGAGAATATATGTAAAGGAAGTAAAGATAGTAATCCAAATTTTAAATAAGATACCACAAAATCAAACTAAGATATTGGAGCAGTTCCTATATTTTTAAATGACAGTAGTGTTTAAAGCTTTGGACACAGATCTAGCTCCCCTGGGCTGCTGTCATTGGCAAGTGAGTGTCTCTCAGCATTCCTCAAGTCAGCAGGCCTTTGAAATGGAGCACAATAACAAGGTTTTAATGAGTGATATAACCCTTCCCACTCAAAAGGTAAAAGACGTCTGTTAAAATAAATAAATAAATGAATGAATAAATGAATAAATGAATGAATGAATGAATAAATAAACAAACAAACCAACCAACCAACCACAGGAATGGGTTCAGCAATAGGCCTGGAGGATTTCAAAGATACACCCCTTGCTTATCAAAATAAGAATTACAACAGAACAATTGTTTCAACTTTATGCTATGTGTTCTAAACGGTTCTACAGCCTCCAAATTAACTGGCATGGAGTCCCACCAAGCTCATGAAAAGAGAAACTCTGGACTCCTGCAACATGGTTGGTGTTTGCTGTCCTCCCAAACTAGAGGGGGCTCTCCCAGCAAGGACAAGGAGAACTTAGCAGAACCATACACTCCCGGGCTTCCTTTACTGGTAGTATTCCTTGGACTGTTAAAAATCAGATTCCAATGATCTTTTCCTATTTGCTTTTGTTGTTGTTGTTTTTACTAAAAAATTGGTCTTTATTTATTCTCTTTATGGTATCACCCCTACTCAGTTATATTTTATAGCTACCATCTTCCCCTGGAATATGTGATCACACAGATGTGTTATTAGATTACTCTGATTAGCTTATCAAACTAATCATTGATCACTCAGGCATTTTAAATTATGTCCCAAAGAGGTGGGAAGACAAAATTCTTTCTTTTGTGGCACAGGCTTCTTCTACCCACTGAATCCCCCTAAATCTCTTGGGCTTGCCACTGACCTTCCAGTCTTCACCACAGAGGGTGATGTTTGGCGGGAGAAAGACCCAGCAGATTAAGGCTTCTGTTCAAAAAATATTTGCTCACCCACTCCAATCAGAGTGAAACAGTTTGCTACATGCTGCCTGCCCAGAGTAACATTTAGAGACCTCTGGGAAGCTTGTTCAGTGGATGGCTAAGAATTAGACACCTCATATCAAGGTAAGTAGAAAGTCCAAACTCATAGTACGTCATGGAAAACTAAATGAATTTACTAAACTCCCAATTTCACGTGAAAACCAGCACAAGTCCCATGAAATAGAAGCTGAGTGTTATTTGCCAAACAAACCAAAACCCCAAAATTTTACTCACACCCTAGCCAGTTCGCTCAGTGGTTAGAACATGGGGCCCCTGGACTGAAGGATCTCAGGGTTCAATACCAGTCAAGGGCACATACGTTGGTTGCAGGCTCGATCCCTGGCCAGGATTGTGGCCCATGGGGGAGGCAATCAATCAATGGGTCTCTGACATCCTCACATCCATGTTTCTCTTTCTCTCCCCCTCCCTTTCCATTCTCTCTAAATATCAATAAAAAAAAGTATTCTTGGCTAAGGATTAACAAAACAAACAAACAAAAACCTTTAGTCACCCTTGTGCTGTTGGGTGTTCTTAATCTAGTCTCTTCAATTCAAAAACTATCTGGAATAAGGCATCCTTTTCTTGTTTTACTTGCACAGCCTGTGACCATTGGGTTTAGAAGTTTAGACTATTGAGTCTGCCCTTTCTGTCAAGAAAATTTCTGGCTGTCTTTTCCCATTCCCCAGTCCCTTTCCCTATCAAGAATCATCTTCCAACCCTCACCCCTAACCCTAGGGTTATCTGCAAATCTGAAAAGACAAAAAACAAACAAACAAAACAAAACAAAACAAAAAAAACAGGAAAAGGAAAACATGAAGCTGCGGGGGGGGGGGGGGGGGAAACGTCCAAATTATAGGGTCCACACTCCCATCTTCCTCTCCCAAGACCAAGGGAGGGAAATACAGGCCTGGGGGTTAAGAGGAGGGGATGCAGGGAGTGGGAGAGTGGGTGGCAGGGTGTGTGTGTGGTGGGGAAAGGGGGTGGTGAGCTAATTCCCCAAAGTCCTCTGCTCCTGGAGAGGTGGGATGAGCTACACTAAGGCATGTCCACGTTGCGCTAGCATAAAGTTCCCGTTGTTATTTATTTTTTTCAGTAGTGAAATCAGCTTCTTTTCCACCCCCAACCCCCCCCCCCCTCCCCGAAGAATCCGAGGCGCCCGGCTGCTATGGCCAGTGACAAGGAGCAAGAGCAGCGCTCTCAGCTGTAGGTGCCCAGCCTCACTGCAATCCAGTCACCTCGGGAAACCCTGGCTTTCTGGGGTGACTTGACAGCGATCTGGGGTGGAGAGCGGACGGTGCGGGGAGACCCGAGCACCACGAGCGCGGCGACCCGGGAGGGCAGGCAGCTCCAGATCCCCCAGACCGGGGACGGCGAGATTTACAGCACTCCCCGGCGGGGCTTTCCTTTCTCCGCTCTCCCCCACCCCCTTTTCTCTTTTCTTTTCCGCTCGACTACCCGCAGCTGGGGCCGGGCCACCCGGGCACTTGCGCGGAGCAGCGGCGACTAGTACCCTAATCCCTAGTCCTGATCCGAGGAGCGGGGTTCCTCAGGCCGGGCGGGGACCCGAGCAGGGAGTGGGGGACGCCGAGGCCAGCCCCCAATGTCCCGCGGGCAGGTCCGCCCAGCGGGTAACGTGGGAACCCGAGACCTCGGGACTCTGAGCAGCGGCTGTCAGCTCCCGGGTGGAGACTCCGCCAAACCGGGGCGCGCGGGAGAGGAAGGGGTGGGGGTGGCTGGACTAGGGCTGCAGCCGAGACGCCGAAGAGAGTGGAACAACGACCCCCGCCCGCCCGTCCCCGCCCCCCTCCTACCCAGAGCCGAGGGGCGATGCGAACCCTAACGCCAGGCGCGGCCTTCGGCGACGCCGGGGAACCCCGTACCCCGCGTCCGAGCTGGGCACCCGAGGGGCTGGGACCTGCCCTCCTGGCGAACCGGAGGCCGCGGGACTGGGCACCGACGAGGGTTTCGAGGAGGGATGCAGATGTCCCCCAAGGCTGAGAGCGGTTCGGACCCGAGCAACGTCCGGCTGGAGAAGTTGGGGGGCAAGCCCTGGAGGCTGGGGGCGAGGCCCGTAAAGCGCCGGGGGAACGGGCCAAAGGCGCGGTGGGAGTCAGGGATGAAGAGTCGCCTGGACTTACCTAGTGTCTCCCTCATGCTGCCCCGCGCCGCCGCCGCCGCTCCCGCTGGCTGGGGGAACAGCGCGACCGACCAGCCGCCGGCCGCCTCCGCGGCCCAGCACTCCCGCAGCCACCGCCCGCCCCGCCCACCGCCCGCCCCGCCCACCGCCCGCCCCGCCCACCGCCCGCCCCGCCCACCGCCCGCCCCGCCCACCGCCCGCCCCGCCCACCGCCCGCCCCGCCCACCGCCCGCCCCGCCCACCGCCCGCCCCGCCCACCGCCCGCCCCGCCCACCGCCCGCCCCGCCCACCGCCCGCCCCGCCCACCGCCCGCCCCGCCCACCGCCCGCCCCGCCCACCGCCCGCCCCGCCCACCGCCCGCCCCGCGGGGCGGGTCACCTCCAGGCTCTGGCTCTTTGAGTGGGAGGGCAGCACCCAGACGACGCAGAACCCGGCATGGGCTTCTGTCCCTGCCTGGGTGAGCTGTGCTGAAGGGACAGGTGGGCTGGCCACCCTTTCTTGTCTTTTCCTGATATTTGGGTTTGGGCTTCTTCAAACCTGTAAGAATGTACACACATGCACACACAGGTATACACAAAACACAAAAATACTCATGTTACAGTCACACACAAATGCACACACTCATATACAGTCACACACAAAATCAGAGACATACACAAGCTCACACATACACAAAGACATGAAGTAGACACGCAAACACCTCTGTATACAGCACACACACAAACACACTGAAGGCATGAAGAGCAAAACACAGGGATGGCGACAGCAGCTTAGTGCTTGTGGTTTCCTTCTGAGGAAAGAAAGAGAGAGAGAGAGAGAGAGAGAGAGAGAGAGAGAGAGAGAGAGAGAGAGAGAGAGAGAGAGAGAGAGAGGGTTAGTGTTAGCTGAAGGCTGGAAGAGACCTCAGAGGTCAGCCGTGACAGATGAGGAAACTGAAGCCAGAAGCAGGATTTACCTAAAGCCCAGAGTGGGAGGAGGTCAGTGGGGCACTCTGACCAGAACGAGCATTTACAGTCCCCTAATCACTCTGAGTTTTTCTTGCAGCAGAAATAGACTGGTGCCTGGTCTGTTAAGAGGCAAAGTCCTTGCACTTTGGAGAGCAGAAAAAAGACATAATATGTGCAACTTTGCTGACAAGTTGGGGGTAAGGACAGGATGTTGGCTAAGTCAAAAATGGATAGCAGACTGAAGTCAAAAATGGATAGCAGACTGAAGTCAAAAATGGATAGCAAAGCAGACTGGAGACCCTACAGAGCAACATTTTAGGAAAACATTTAACCACACCATGGAATCAGGGCTGTGCTTGCTTCCATAACACCAGTAACACCAATAATATCTAAAGTTGTTTTCACTGTCACCCTGTCTTAACCCCTCATATATGTTATTTTCTTTTCATCTTCACCACAGTTCTCTGAGGTGGGTGGAAACTGGGACCCGGGGAAGCACATAATTACCAAGTTGCAGAATCTGGCCCAACATCCTTGTTCTGAACCCTACTATGAAGAATATACAGTCTAAGAGGGCAAACAAACCAAGCACACTAGAGCAGGGAGGAAAAAAAGAGCTACAATCAGGTGCCATGCTGTGGATGGCCATAGTGTATCTGAGGACCTCAGGCGGGAAAATGGTCGTGGACAGCATGCTCCCAATTTGAGGGCTTCTTCCAGATGTGCTGCTTTCCTTGTGTTTGCCTTGTATTCCTCTGGAATAAAATGGGGATAGTGATGATGCTAACTTCCTAGGAAAGCCATGAGAATTAAATGAGATAATGCCTTTTAAGCCCTTAGCATAGTACAGCGATTGGAAGAATAAAGGAAATGTTAGCTGCTGCCACCGATACTTGTGCTAATGGTGCTCTGTAGACTGGAGCCACCAGGGAAGGCTTTGTGGGAAGCACCTTAAAGGATTGTGGTTAAGCAGAGACAAAAGGTATCATCTCCAGGCTGCAGGATTATTAGGATAAGGAAAAAAAAAAGGAGGGGGAGGGGAATTGTACAGCTTTTCCAGGAAATCGCAGTTATTAACAATGGTGACATTACTTCTTTTCATAAAAACATCTTTCGGGGATAAATTGTTTCAATGACACACAATTACAATTCCCGTTTGTCCTCAGTGAAATAGCTTTTTGAGGAGCACCTGTATGTTCCCAGCACAATGCAGACACATACGGAGCCAAATGTTTCCACAAGACCATTAATCAGGCAGCAAATTGCGATTAGGATGTGTGTTTTCCCCCTAGAACAATGTTATATTGTTGGCTTTCTGGGTCACCTCACAGAAGTTTTATAATGTAACTGAAATGCTATATAGTTGCAGTAGAAAACAACATTGAAGCAGTGCTAGGAACAAGTGAAAGCACCCGAAATAAAGCTTAAGAGGAAACTGTGTTTTAGCAGAATGGCTGGTGAAGAAGGTAAAGAGATTGAAATACCAGATTCTGAAGAAGACAACTTCACAATTTGAAAGATTTATGTGGTTTCCTGACACTGGCTCTTTATCATGAAACCTTCCATTTAAAAATGTTTGGTTTCTCTCTTTCTTCAGTTCTGATATATCACTAGCCCTGCTCTAAGGTTCTCCAGCCATGATGAAGTCCATTTCAAGTGAACAGCAGACTGGGGGGAAATGAGGATAGAAGGAAGTGGTGGTGCTGGGCAGCAAGTGGAAAGGTGGGAGATTTTCTGAAGATTTGAAAGTAGAATTATGAAGAGGAAGGGGGACAAGTTTGAAAAGATACATGAGTAAGAGTGGGTGATTGTCTACATTATAATGTAAGAAGACAGAGGTGAAGGGGAGTGTGGTGCTTCCCCAAAAGAAGATAAAAGTTGGTGAGGAAAACCATGGGGCCATTTCCCTCACAAATCACCAGTGCATGGACATGAGATGGTGGACACGAGACATGAGAAACCAGCCGTGTGTGTGTGTGTGTGTGTGTGTGTGTGTGTGTGTGTGTGTAAAATCTTATGTCTTTTATGTGAACACATACAAATATACAGGTGTATATCTTATTATGTCTTGTTGTTGTTTTGTTAATCCTCACCTGAGGATATTTTTCCCATTGATTTTTTATTTTTAGAGAGTGTGGATGAAAAGGAGGAAGGGGGGAAGAGAGAAACACTGATGTAAAAGAGAAACACCAATTGGTTGCCTCCCAAATGCACCCAGATATAGTGGGGGATCAAACCTGCAACCCAGGTCCATGCCCTTGACCAAGAGTCGAATCCTTACCCTTTGTTGCAAGGGCAGACACTCCAACCATTGAGTCACACCGACCAGGGCTCTTATTATGTTTTCAGATGAAAGGACATTTCTTCCTAAGTCGGGTCTTTGTAACTCAGAAAGCACATGCATAGGTTTTATCTTGACCATTGGAAGATCAAATTCCTTCTAATCACCATCCACTCCCACTTTCGGGCGACTGCAGTCCCTTTCTCCTGCCTACTTGATTGTGGGAGATTTAAATACAGGAAAACGTATTGACTATCTATGGGATTTAAAATAGAAAATATGATTTAAAACAGTTTTTGTGTGATGCGGCTAGAAATCCAGTGTTGCCTGGGAGCATGTGCTGGTGTCCAGCCTGGCTGGAGTGCCGGAATGCTGCTGCCTTTCTCGGAGTCCTGGTGAATGGGTTTCACAGACTCAGGAAGGAACTTGGACTATTGAGTCATGGTGCAGATGAGCAATGACCAGAGAAAGAATGGTTCTTACAAAACCCTTGTTTCTTTAACTTGCTGCCTGTTCAAGGACCTGAGAATGACCCTCCTTCCTGCTACAGGGCCCTTCCATGATGATCTACTAGGTTTCCTTTAGCTGACTTGGATACTCTTTAATATTCTTCTTTAGTCTGAAAAACACTACCAGTTCTCTCTCTCTCTCTTTTTTTTTTAAGACTAAAGTTCTTGAAGTCTCTCTAGTTGGCTTATTCTAGAAAGTCTAACAATAAGGATTATAGAAAAACCAGAGAGAGTTTTATGTCAACAGTTGATAATAAAACTTATTTTTAGATATGGACATGTTATATATTAATTCAGAGGTGATTCTGCATAATTATTTTTAGCCATGAAATCTGTTTATCAAAGTGTGTTCCATGGACCTCCTATTTCAGGGCTCACTGTGTACTCTGGAGTGGGGGGAGCAGTAAAAGAGGGGGGGTCCTGGCTTCATCAACAATGGACACAAGCAGAATTTAATTTCTAATTCCTACAGCCTACAGTTGAGACCCTAAACTCTGTACTTGAAGTGCATGCCCAGATGAGAAGCAGGGATACAGCTCAAGAAATAGAAATATTGTGTCAAGAGTCTAACAAAATGATTGATACATAATAAACATTTAAAAAAAAAACAACCAGTAGCCATGGACATCACTGTGTGATGATGCAGAGTAACACATCAGTGGCTCTCTGGAAGAAGTTCATGAGGTGTTTATTAACTGTTGCTTAGAAGATCTGGCACTTCCCAAACAGAAATCTATATACCCCTGGAAGTTAAGAAAAGAATAATAAATATTTTTCAATCATATACTTTCACTGTAAGGAGAATGAATCTGTAAGTATTTGCTATCTCTGTCAGCGTGTTCCTCCATAAGGCTACACATTAATGGAAACCAGCCTCTCTGAAGCCCTAGCTCAACTCATCCGAAGAAAGGATTGCTGTTTACTTGTGGTTGACAGAACATTCCAAATATCCCCCTGCTTGCAATCTACAATTCTTTGCCAAATTCATAAAGAAAACCCTGTTTTCCTGTCCTCCAGGGAATGACAGTGGCTGGCTGGAATCCGATTGGTACAAAGGTGATACAAATGTGGTTTCCAGAAGGCAGTGGGATGGCTAGATACGGGCACCCAGGGCTGCTGTCTGACAGCCAGCACACACGGGCTAATCAAGAATCAACCGTAATTAACTTCAACCCTATGTGAGTTTTTATTTAAGACTGGGAAATATGCGAACAACTACAAAACAAAGTTAGTCACCAACATTAATTGAAGAAAAAAGCTTTCATTTTGGGATAAAAGGGCATATCAGTGTGTAATTACATCAGTGATAACAAAATACAGCAACACAAAAATGACACCAAGTTGGAAGGAAGAGGTAAGAATTACCTTTCATTTAACATATCTTATAGGTTGAGCACTTGGGTAGGCCTTGACTCTCCATGTTCTTCTGTGTATTTATTGCCAGGGTTGCATGATTTTGAAGTCATGATTCTAGTTGAGCACTGAAGAGAATGTAAATCTGCCATATCTTTCCATATCTTTGCTTTTTTGCCTCCAATTAAGCCCCACAGCCTTTTGTTTAAGCTGCTAGCATAGCATTGATCATGGTATACCTTGGATCTGCTTTTTGGCACACATATTTACTTCAGATAACAGATTTTGAGTTCCTGGTGGAACTGTTCATCCCTGTCCTAACTTTGGTTTGTTAGGTTCTGTATTTGTCTACTTGCCACCCACTAATTACAGGACCAGACTAAAGGCCATAGTCGTTACAGAGCCCCTGCAATTGAGAGTCATACTCTGAACCACCTCCTTATCTACTACCCCACACTAAGCCAATATTTCCCCTGCCCTAACTCAGTCCCCTATGCCTCAAAGCCCACCAGAGTTATTCAAACCAGCCAATCCTAAGCTGTTTTCCCAGCCCCAGTTTGCCTTTTTCACAGAGAACCCCCGCCAATAGAGACTAAGGTTTGTGCTTTCCCCTTGTGCCTTCCTGCCTCCCGACACTGGTGCTTCCTCTGTGGCCCGCAAAGCACTCCATGCCTCTTGTTTCTAGGGGCACCATGAGTTGAAACTTTTCTTTCCATAGCATTAACCCCTCCATGTTGTCAGTCATCTTTACTAATCAAGAACTGGAAACAAATCAATTTCTCTGTTTTTCACAACCCAGCACCAGACCTATATTCAGCTAGATAAAACAACTGTCTGCTGAACTGCATTGTTGAGTACCTTCGAAGTAAAAAAGTGGCCATTTAAACTCACATTGTCCAAATCCTGAATTATAAATCCTCACCATATGAATACAGTCAAAATGTTAGCTGAGGGCTGAGGGTTACCAAAGGACAAAATGGCCAGAACTTTTAGAAAATGTTTAGGTTTAGGTTTTCTTGAATTTTTGGTTCATTCCTTTTAAAAACTGTTTTTGAGTTTCACTTTTCCTTTTTTTCATGTTCTGTGTTAAACTCAGATTACTGTCCTCTGTTTATGAGCCATGTAAGTACCTGGGTGATACATATTACGGATCAGATTGGGTGTCATTTATTTGTTTGGTTTAATCCAACAACAAAAAATAAACTTTCTAAAGCAAATAACATTTTAAAAAAAAATCTGTATAAGAGATGCCAAAGAGAATTAATGGTTTATAGTAAGGCATAAGTCTGAGAAAAGAAAATAAACCATTCATGAAAGTCAGTTTTTCATCAGCAGTAGTTAAAAAATAACAGTAAATTCCAAGCCCAGTATTATTTGTCTGGAACAACTGGTTAGTAAGGTCCTGACAACTGCTGCGATGTTTCTTTGTCACCCACGTCCCCTGATAACTCATCCATTTTCCCCATCCATCACTGATAAGACCCCACAGGGCTCCCCGTTTCTGCACGTGCCATCACCACAGCCGCTGCACACTTCCATCCTGGGCGACGAACTGAGGAGCCGTTTTCAAGCCAGCAGGAAGCAGAATGTACTTTCCAGTCTTCTCGAACCAGTGAGTGTATTAGTTATTTGTCTAAATATTTTTACAGCCTTCCTATGGGTTTTGATGCCTGGAATGTGTATTAGAACTTTTGCTGAAACCACCAAATACCTTGAAAGTTGCCATACCTAACTAGTCACAGCTGTAGTATTAAATTCATCCCAGTTTTTCCCCTTCTATATACAGCATTCATTGGAGCCATAATATTATACATTCTTGGAACAGATGCTACTCATAAATAGAAGGAATATCTTTTCCAGACGACCTTGCCTTATTTGTGATCATGGGCCACTGGTTTATCTTATCAGGAACCACCTGTTTACCGGAAGGTAAATCTACATATGAGATTATGATGGAATTCAGATGCTGAAGGATTAATTTAAAATACAGAGCATTTCTAGCTACTAATTCTTTGCTGCTTGTTGTAATAATAACTGTTCCAATATTGTTATTATCATTATTATTATTGCTTTTACTTTTCCCAGAGTTTCTAGGAACTGGGCACTAACACAGGCAGCACAGAGAGGGTTGTAGAGTGAGGAATGTGAGGACAAAATATTCTAATTGAAGCAATTGCAGAACCATAAATCTGATTTTTAGCCATTTGATGTAACAAGTTAAGGTTTTAATAACTATGTTTAAAGGAATATACTTAAAATTTAAAAGACAGATAGATTATATTAGATGTAGATATGAAACACTAATATTAAAACAGTAAGAAAAAACCCTACAGAAACCAATATATCAGTGCTTTGGGAAAACAAAATATTCTCCTCTTCCTCATAAAGATGATGATCAGAGTTTAGTATCATAAAAACCTACCTGGCATTTAAATTAAAGGCCATGAAACATCTTCAATTCACAGTTAACTCCCACTGCTACTTAGTATATTTATTTACCATTCCCATTTTTCAGGTGATGTGCTGTATTTTGTGTTTTATGCTACCGCAGACACTATTTCTACTATTTCAAAATAAGTGCAGGCCTTCCTGCAGCATTCTGAAGAGCACAGAGGCCTCAGCATCACACCTGGTTGTACATGTTTCAGTGGCGACTACCTGGTGACAACTACCAATTCACAGCATCCACCAAGCAGACTAGAAATGCCATTGTCTGATCTATTAAAGTGTAAGTGGTAAATTTATGGACCATTTGAAAAAAAAATAATGGTTCACTGTTATTGGCTAGGAACCTGGAGGTGGGGCTCAGAAATCTGTATTTTAAACAAGTTTCCTGAATCTAATGAGCAAGAACGTTTGAGAAAAGAGAAAGAGAAAAAAAGAAGAAAATTTTCTAATATTAATTTGCTACTGACAGGCTTCCTTAGAAATATCCTTTCTGAGTCCACATATCTCATTAACTACAAAGCAATTAGCTGCCCCCTTAGGGGAAGCTAAATGCATTCATTCACAGTAAAGTGCTTCCCAGTCCCCTGCTTGTCAGCAGGAACAGAACCTGAAGGAAGAAGCACTTGGCTCTGAAGTCAGGCAGATTTGGGCGGGTCTCCATGCTGCCATTTATCAGTAGCGCATCTCTAGGCAGATCTCTTCAATTCTGGGAGCCTCGGTTTCTTTACACGATAGCAAACCACAATCTGGTTAGGAGGATTAAATGAGATGTGTTGTGAAGGCACGTAGTACAGAGTCAACATTCCATAGGGTTTAGTTGTTCTGATGCTGCGCCCTTCATGGGGCTCATGTGAGAATGCATGAAAAAAATGCAAAGCACTTGGCACAGCATCACACTCTGCAAACCACAGCCATTAGGATCCTCAATTTCAGGGACTAAATATAACCTATGAGCACAGTTCCCTCATTTGTTGAGAACCAAAGGAGGAAACTATTTCTATATTCGTTTGCTTTTCATAGGAAAAATGTTAGAGATTCTAGATGATTACCAAATTTTAAGAAACATTATTCCACTTAGCTTTTTAATAAAAAAAACAAGATTGTGGTTTTCTCCTTCCCTTCCTCCCTCTCTTCCTTCCTTCCTTCCTTCGTTCCTTCCTTCCTTCCTTCCTTCCTTTTTCCCTTCCACACAAGAAAATGGAATAACAAAGAACATGTGCATTTTCAGGATAAAAGAAATTGATAGGGCTCCTTACAGCTATTAAAATATCATAACGAATTTAATTAAGATATTGTTTAAGGCAGGATATTTAAAGATACCTTCATTTTCCCATGGAGCCCAGATATCACAAGATTCTAAAAGAAGACTTTAATGAGAAGACTCTTATTTAATGTGAGAGGTGAAGTCTCAGAGCTTAATGTGAGCATATGGCTCTCTCTTTGTGCATGTGCGCACGAGAGAGAGAGAGAGAGAGAGAGAGAGAGAGAGAGAGAGAGAGAGAGAGAGTAATCCACCTTTCAGGATTTGGAAGAGTAGTTTTGGTCCAGCAACAAGAAGATAAATAAGTGTGTTAGAAATCTTGACAAAAATGCTATGGACAAAATAGCCATCTGATACTAAATCGAAGATATTTTTAGAACATACACGAGCAGGATAAATTTGCAGGACTCTTTCTTTGGATACTTGCAAATATTCAACCTGTGACTATGACATTACTTCACTGCCTTTCACCTGTTTCTTCCAAAGTTAATGGGAGTGCACAAAGGTAGGCCAGTGGTCGGCAAACTCATTAGTCAACAGAGTCAAATATCAACAGTACAACAATAGAAATTTCTTTTGAGAGCCTAATTTTTAAACTTAAACTTCTTCTAACACCACTTCTTCAAAATAGACTCACCCAGGTGGTCCTATTTTGTGGAAGAGCCACACTCAAGGGGCCAAAGAGCCAGCTGCATGTGGCTCGCAGGCCGCAGTTTGCTGAGCACGGAGCTAGGCCATTGCCCTAGGTAAAAGCGACCATAGTATAAAGTCACTGAAAGTTTCAGTGATTTCACATTATCTTTGGCCAGACTGGCCTGAACATTCAGAAGAACCAGCCTGGCCACTGGGGCCTGGCTTCCACGAGTTCCCAGGAAGATAGTGTCTCACCAACATATAAGCAGTCAGAGCTGGGCAGTGCTGATGTGCACAGCTCTGCATCTACCCAAACAAAATGATTTCCAGGGAAAGACAACAGGCTCTGTAGCGGTGCTCACCCCCCCCCTCCCCCGCCCCCGTGCCAGCAGCCCCATCAGGGAATAGGAATCTAAAAGTTCAGAAAAGGAGGAGAAGATGGCATTGAATAGCAGACCTGCAGGCACCCCATCCCAGGGCCAGGCTGGAAATACAACTAAATTGGAGAACATTCACCTGGAATTTCCAACTGTGGTCCAGCTGAGGAGGTGACTGATACCAAGGAAGGGCAGAAAACACCTGGGGACTGGTAGAAAGGGTGAGATCACGAGAGATGGGGAGCCCCGGGAGGAAGGACCTGAGCTACGGGCAGAACTGCTTCAGGAGCAGAGGCAGGCCTCCACACACTGGCAGGGGGTGGTGGCGGGGAGCTGACCAGCAGCACTTCCTGACCCACAGGGCATGCATGACCTGCGGTGTCCCTATCATCCAAGCTGCTGTCTAGACCCAGCAGTCTAGAGTTGGTGGAGGAGAGAGCCCGTTTCGATTGCCCTTTTATTTTTACCAGAGCACAGGAGTTTTCATTTGCAACTACTCACCTGGGGCTTTGGCACGGGGAGAGACGTGTGTACTTGAGGTGCCTGAGGATGGGCGGGGTTGGGAAGCATGGCAGGGAGACTTGGAAAAGTAGCAGCCACCAGTCCTGCATTGGGTCGTTCATAGGCTTCCAAACTAAAACGGCCTTTTTCCCTGGGGGGAGCTACCTCCTCCCAATAGCTAGAGGACAGGTAAAGGGGAAAACCCACCCTAGGTGGTGCAGCCTGCCACACCCTGCATTTTGAGCTTCACTGAGGAAACCAAGGCAGAGGCCAAGCTTATGGGTCCGAGTAGTCTCAAGGAGCCCTCAGCGACCCGATTGAAAGAGGGGCCATCCGCCCCACTATTCTAGGAAACAGACCGACAAAAACTCCAGGTCCCAGCCGACCTCATTGGTTTCCACACAAGGATCTCTGTCCAGCCAAGGGCAGAGTAACATTGTGAGACACTCGTGGAGAGTAGCTCTGGGACAGAAAAAAACAAACAAACAAACAAAAAAAAACACCCATCAGAGTTCCTGGAAGCGAAACAGCACCAATCCCACCTAAAACCCTGTCAGAAACAGACGCTTGAGTGAAGATTGACAGCTGGCAGATAGGCCTCTCCTGCTGGCAGCCAAGGCCTGTGGGGACAGACAGAAGCAGTGGACAGGTGGATCACTTGGAGCTTCAAGCAGGGTGATAAAAGCCAAAAGACGGTGCCTGACAGTGATTAGCACCTAAATACCCATCAGGAAGCACAGAATTGGCAGAAAGAACAGAAGAGTGGGGTCCTAAGCCAGCGGCCATGGTGCATTAAAACTCAGCTGAAACGAACAACACTTCACTTTCTTATTTTTTTAATTTTTACTTTTTGTACCTTTTTCTTCCTCTCTTTTTTTTCTCCTGCTTTTCTTTTCCTTTCTCCTTTTTAGTTTTTCTCTTTCCTTTATTTTCCCCTCTTTAAAAAAAATTGACCTTTTTTATCTGCTTTATTGATTTCCTATTATTCTAGTCTCTGTTGTCTTATTCATATATATAATTGCATTTTCCCTGCTTCTACTCAAATTCCCTTTTTGTTTTCTTTTGTTCCACGACTCATTTTTAATTTTTTTTTCTTTTTATCTTTTCTGCTTCTCTTAATTTCTTAACTTGTTCCTCTTCCCAAATTTAGGTTTATCTGCCCTCTATTCTACTTTTCAATTTTTTTTCTAGTCCTTGTCATTTCTTTTCTACCCCCTTTATTCTAAACATGGTCCTTCCCCTGCTCCTCTAATTCTTTAACCTTAATTTATTTATTTAGGCTCTGTTTCTACAGATTCTGCCCCCTCCCTTTTATGGGTGATTTTTATTTGTGCCTTTGTGCTGATTTGTTTTTTTATTGTGTTGTGTTTTCTCCCCATATTTTTTCTTTCATTTTTCTATCATCTTGCTCTCTTCTCTCTTTCCTAATTCTATTTCTCTGGTGATCATTTTTGGGGGACTATAGGGGTCTTGTGTACATTCTTGTTCTGTTCTTTCTGTGTTACATCTTCTCTTGTATTTTATGCTATTCGGTCAGCACCTCCACAACAGCTGGCTCCCATGGTAAGTAGGGAGCCTGCCATAATCAGGCATTCTGAGAGGAGAAATTCTATCCATTAATGGGACAATAACATTCAAGACCAAACTACAACAGGAGTACCCAAATATCTCAAGTAGGGGGCCTTCCTAGAACACTCAGCCCAGGAGACCTGAGAGACTGCACCACTGGGTTCCACAAAATATCTACTATAAAAGATCAACCCCCCAAACCTGGCTGGCATAGCAGTTTGATCTAATGCATAGAAACAAATATAAAGAAACAGAAAAAATAGAGAGACAAAGAAACAACCCCCAAATGAAAAAGGAGTAATCACCAGAAAAGGAACTAAATGAAAAAGAGGAAAGTAATTTGTCAGATAAATAATTCAGAGTAATGATTATACAGATACTCAAACATCTGAATGAGCATTGCAAACAACTCAAGGGGAATTATAGGAGCTGAATGAGAAATGCACAAACATGAGTAAGAATCAAGGGGAATGAAAAATGACATCGCTGCAAAAAAGAACACCATGGAAGGTTTCAACAGTAGACTAGAAGAAGCTGAGGACTGAATCAGTGATTTAGAAAACAAAGTAGAAAAAAAAAAAAACAAGCAGAGCATCGAATGGGGAAAAATGTTAAAGGTAGGAGGAGAATTAAGGGAGTTTTGAGACAACACGAAATGAAATAGTATCCACATAATAGGGATTCCAGAAGAAGAGGAAGCTGAGAAAGGAATAGAAAACCTGTTTCAAGAAATAACAGAAAAATTACCTGATTTTGGGAAGTAAGAATTCCAGGAAGCAAACAGAGTCCCAATCAAGATGAACTAAAAAAAGATTTACACCAAGACAGATCATAATTAAATTGGAAACATAAAATACAAAGAATCTTAAAGGCTGCAAGAAAGATATACAAGAGATTTCCCATTGGAATGTCAACTGATTTCTCAACAGAAACACATCAGACCAGAAGGGAATGGTATGAAGTATACAAAGTGATAAAAGCAAGAGACTAAATCCAAGAATACTCTATCCAGTAAGGCTATCATTCAAAATTGAATGTGAAATGAGGAGCTTTGCATACCAAAGAATAAAAATAAAAAATTAGGGAGTTTATTACCATCAAACCAGCAATGCAAGAAATGCTAATGGGACTGTTGTAAAAAGAAGAAATGAAAAGGGAGGAAGACACACAGGCATAAAGAATAAAAATGGCAACAAACAAGTACCTATCAATAATAACCTTAAACATAAATGAGTTAAAGGCTCCAATCAAAAGACATAGGGTAGATGAATAGATAAAAAAAAAACATGACCCATATATATGCTCTCTATAAGAGACTCACCTCAGAACAAGGGACTCACAAAGACTGAAAGTGAAGGGATGGAAAAAAAATGTTTCAGGCAAATGGATATGAAAAAGAAGAAGAAGAAAAAAAAAGCTGGCATAGCAATATTATATCTGACCAAATAGACCTCAAAGTGAAGGCCATAACAAGAGATAGTGAAGGCCACTTTATAATCCTAAAGGGATTGATACAACAAGTGGCTGTAACTCTGGTAAACATATATATCTAAATACATAAAAAACTTCTAGATGATATCAAGGGAGAGATTGACAGCAATACATAGTATGGAACTTTAATACTGGATATATATTCTAGACAAAAAATCAACAAGGAAATAGCAATCCTAAATGACACACTAGATTAGATGGACCTAACCAACAACTTCAGAACATTTCACCCCAAAGATACAGAATATAGATTCTTATCAAGTGCACATGGGACATTTTCAAAGATTGACCACATGTTAGGACATAAGCTAAGTCTCTACAAATTTAAGAATATTGAAATCAAGCACCTTCTCAGACCACAATGGAATGAAATTAGAAATCAGCTACAATAAAAAACATTCAAAAATAAACACATGGAGGCTAAGTAGCATGTTATTAAATAATGAATGGGTTACCAAAGAGATCAAAGAAAAAATAAAAATTATCCTGGAAACAAATAAAAATGAACACACAACAATCTCAAATCTATGGGCCACAGTGAAAGCACTCCTGAGAGGGAAGTTCATAGCACTACAGGCTTACCTCAAAAACAAAAAAAAAAAAACTTGTAACAATATTTATCACTACAACTTAAAGAATTAAAAAGAGAACAACAAGAAAAGCATGGAGTAAGTAGAAGGGGGACAATAAAGACCAGGGTGGAAATAAAGTGACATAGAGACCAAAAAAACAAACAAACAAAAAAAAAACACCAAAAGATCAATAAAACCAAGAGCTGGTTCTTTGAAAGGATAAACAACATTAATGAAAAAACCAAGAAACAGAGAGGACCTAAATAAACAAAATTATAAACTAAAGAGGTGAAGTAACAACTGACTCCACAGAAGTACAAAGAATCTTTAAAAAAAATACTATGAATGGCTTTATTTCAACAAATGGGAAAATATGGATAAAATGAAAAAATTCCTAAAAAAATACAACCTTCCAAAACTCAATCAGAAGATCAGAAAACTGGAATAAGCCAATAACTACTGATAAAATTGCAACAGTAATTAAAAATAAAAACAACTCCTAGCAAATAGAAGCCTTGTTTTACCAAATATTCAAAAAATAATTAACACCAATCCTCCTCAAACTATTCCAAAAAATTCAAGAGGAATGAACACTTCCAAGCTCTTTCTATGAGGCTAGAATTATCCTAATTCCAAAATAGATAAAGATACGATAAAGAAAGATAACTACAGGTCAATATCCCTGATGAACATAGACACTAAAATCCTTCACAAAATTTTAGCAAATGAATCTTGTAATTCATTAAAAATATCATACACCATGACCAAGTGGAATTCATTTCAGGGATGGAAGGCTGGTACAATATTTGCAAATCAAGAAGTGTGATACATCTCATAAATGAACTTCAAGACAAAAATCACATGATGATATCACTTGATGCAAAAAAAGCATTCAACAAAATCCAGCCCCCTTTTTTGATAAAAACTCTTAGCAAAGTGAGAATAGAGGAAACATACCTTAACATAATAAAAGCCATGTCTGATTAATGGGAACAAGACAGGAATGATTTCTTTCACCACTCTTGTTCAACATATTACTTAAAGTCCTAGCCATAGTGATCAGACAAGAATAAGAAATAAAAGGTATCCCAGTTGGAAAAGAGGAAGTAAAACTCTCATTATTTGCAGTTCACATGATATTATATATAGAAAATCCTAAAGACTCCATCAAAAAACATTAGATTTAATAAATGAATTTGGTGACATAGCAGAATATAAAATTAACATCCCAAAATCCATGGCATTTTTCTACACCATCTAGAGGTGTATAAAATTTGTGCACTGGAGGGGTGTCCCTCAGCCCAGCCTGCACCCTCTCACAATCTGGGATTGCTGGCTCCTATCTGCTTGCCTGCCTGCCTGATTGCTCTTAATTGCTTCTGTCTGCCAGCCTGATTGATATCTAATTGCTCTCCTGCCAGCCTGATTATCCCCAACTGTTCGTCCCTGCTGGCCATTTTATGGCAGCCATCTTATGATGACATGGGGGCAGCCATCTTGTGGTGATGTGGGGCAGCCATCTTATAACAATGTGGGGGCAGCCATCTTGTGAAAATATAAGGGTGGCCATCATGTGGCAGCCATATTGTGATGATGTGTGATGGCCATCTTGTGATGATGTGTGGTAGCCATTTTGTGGCAGCCATATTGTGATGACATGAAGGCAGCCCTCTTATGGTGGCCATACTGTGACAATGTAAGGCAGCCATCTTGTGACCACATGGGAGTAGCCATCTTGTGATGACATAGGATGGCCATCTTGAAATGACGCAAGGGCAAGATGCCGCCTAGGCTTTTATTAATATAAATAATGAACTCTTTTTAAAGAGAAACGATCCTATTTACCATTGCAACAAAAAATTAAGATACTTATGAGTCAACTTAATGAAGGAGATAAAATACCTGTACTCAGAAAACTATCAGACATTGAAAAAAGAAATAGAGAAAGATATAATCAAGTGGAAGAATATATTGTGTTCATGGATTGATAGAATCAATATCATTAAAATGTCTATAGTACCCAAAGGGATCTACAGATTCAATGTAATCCCTATTAAAATACTAATGACATATATCACAGACATAGAACAAACACTCCAAAAGTTTATATGGAACCAAAAAAAAAAAAACCACCAAAAAACAAAAAACAAATAATTGCAGCAATCTTGAGAAGGAAAAATAAAGTTGGAGGAATCACAAGACCAGATATCACGTTATACTACAAAGCCACTATAATCAAAACAACCTGATACTGACACAAGAACAGACATATAGATCAATGGAACAGAACATAAACCCCAGAAATCCACCCAAGCCATTACACACAATTAATGTTTGACAAAGGAGGTAAAAGCATACAATGGAGCAGAGACAGTCTCTTCAATAAATGGTGTTGATAAAATTGGACAGATATATGCAAAAAAAATGAAACTAGTCCACCACTTACACCATACACAAAAATAAATTCAAAATGGATAAAACGCTTAAATGTACCTGTAAGTTGGGAAACCATAAAAATCCTAGAAGAAACCCTAGGCAACAAAATCTTAGATATCTCTCATAGTAATATATTTACTGATACATCTTTTAGGACAGTGGTTGGCAAACTTATTAGTTAATAGAGCCAAATATCAACAGTACAACAATTGAAATTTCTTTTGAGAGCCAAATTTTTTAAACTTAAACTTCTTCTAATGCCATTTCTTCAAAAATAGACTCGCCCAGGCCATGGTATTTTGTGGAAGAGCCATACTCAAGGGGCCAAAGAGCTACATATGGTTCACGGGCCACAGTTTGTCAACCACTGTCCTAGAGTATCCTATTCAAGAGGTAAAATAATCTGTGTAATCCAGGGCACAAATGTAGGAAAGCCTAGGCCAGTGGTCGACAATCTACGGCTCTCGAGCCACATGCAGCTCTTTGGCCCCTTGATTGTGGCTCTTCCACAAAATACCGCAGCCTGGGCAAGTCTATTGTGGCTTTTCCACAAAATACCACAGCCTGGGCAAGAAGTGGCATTAGAAGTTTAAGTTTAAAAAATTCGGCTCTCAAAAGAAATTTCAATCTCTGTACTGTTGATATTTCACTCTGTTGACTAATGAGTTTGCTGACCACTGTCCTAGGACAATGGAAACTAGGGAGAAAATAAACAAATGGACTACATCAAAATAAAAAGCTTCTGCACAGCAAAAGAAACAACCATCAAAACGGAAAGGGAACCCACTGTATGCGAGAACATATTTGGCAATGATACATCCAATAAGGTGTTAATCTCCAAAATATATAGAGAACTCATACAACTTAACAAAAGGAATACAAATAGACACTTCACCAAAGTGTCTGTATGCCAAGAGACATATGAAAAAAAAATGCTCGGTCACTAATTATTTCAGAGATGCAAATCAAAACAATAACGAGATATCACCTCATATCTGTTAGAGTGACTATCATCAACAAATCAATAAACAGCAAGTGTTGGAGAGGTTGTAGAGAAAAGGGAACCCTAGTATATTGCTGGTGGGAATGCAGACTGGTGAAGCCACTAAGGAAAACAGAAAAATTAAAAGTGGAAGTCCCATTTGACCCAGTGATCACACTTCTAGGAATATATCATAAGAAAACCAAAACACTTATCAGAAAGAATATATGCACCCCTATGTTAATAACACCGCATTTACAATAGCTAAGATTTGCAAATAGCCTAAGTGTCCATCAGCAGAGGAGTGGATAAAAATACTGTGGTACATTTACATAATGGAATACTACGAGGTGATAAAAAGAGAAAAAACTCTTACAATTTGCAACAGCTTTGATGGACATGGAGAGTATCATGCTAAGTGAAATAAGTCAGTCAGAGAAAGACAAGTATCACATGATCTCACCCATGTGGAATCTAATGAACCAAATAAACTGATGAACAAAAATAGAAGCATGAACAGACTTTGGAATCTCAAAGGGAAGGGTGGGGAGGGTGGTTGGTAAGAGATCAACCAATGAATTTGTATGCATATATGCATAACCCATGGACATAGACAATATGGTGGTGAGGGGCCTTGATGGGGGAGGGCAGATGGGAATGGGCTGGAAGAGGTTAACGAGGGAAAAAGGGGAACCTATTTAATACTTTCAACAATAAATATTTTTTAAAAGAAATTATAAAAAAAAGTAAAAATAAGTAAGTAAATAAATAAAAAGGTAAAGAGCCAAGACCGGTTTGGCTCAGTGGATAGAGCGTCAGTCTGCGGACTGAAGGGTCCCGGGTTCGATTCTGGCAAGGGCATGTACCTTGGCTGCGGGCACATCCCCAGTGGGGGGCGTGCAAGAGGCAGCTGATCGATGTCTCTCTCTCATCGATGTTTCTGACTTTCTATCCCTCTCCCTCTGCTCTGTAAAAAAATCAATAAAATATATTTTAAAAATAAATAAATAAATAAAAAGGTGAAGAAGTCATGAGCACAATTCCCAGAGCTGGGCAGTGGTGAAAGGAGATCAGCAAGTGGATGTCACCTGTGTCAAACTCTCCGTTCCCCTTACTATACCCATTTCATCCAACATAGCATCCTTTCTCACAGAAGAAGCAATACCTGCTTTGTCTTAAATGACAGTCCTCTGCTTCCCATTTACTACATCAAACTTGTTTTTAAAGGCTTTAATTATTTACTTAAATTCTGGTTTCACAAACAGAAAATTGATATGGACCTGTAGGAAGCATCTTTTTCTTCTATAGGGAAAAGACCCTGAGGCCGAGTGCAATGGGCCAGAGTTGTTCTAATCTGTGAAGGGAATAACCTGCTTTGGTAACAGAGGACCTGATGTGCTCGTAGCTCCTCTCTGATACCAAGAAAATGCTTACATAACAGGTTCTGTTACACATTGCTTTCAGTATGTGTCTGACAGGATTCTTTAGAAACAACATGGTCTTCTCATTAAATGTCTGGTGACATTTCACACAGCTTTAGCCCATTTCTATGGAATGGCCTGATTGATTTAACATTCTGCCAGCACCAATGGCACTGGGTGATTGTTATATAAATGAGCCAATGGATGGCTGAGGATATTCTAATGCCCAGGATTTGCTCTGTCTTTGCTGCATTTTGAGGTACTATAAACCCATCCTAGGAACTTATGCTCATTCTGGCTAAAAATTCTTACAGAAAATGAAGCTGATGTCACTTCAAAAATGGCAAACTCTGCCAATGCCAGTCTGTCAGAATTATGCACCAGATTACAAAACAGCACAGTGGAAAAATCTGGAAAGGGAAAATGCATTCAAAATTAGGGCAGTTTGTTTTTGTTTTACTAATTTATCTGCTAAAAGCAAGAAGAAGCCCCTCAATAGAACTAGGGATCTGCCATGCCTCTGTGTGTGCAGCTTTCCACAGCCCGCCTCATTATGTTACAACACTTATTTCCAAGCATTGTCATTTGTTCTGAATCTTCATGACTGAAATGACAAAAGGAGTTAGCCTGATGCTTCCTGGGGCATTTTCACTTCTAATTTATATGGTTCAAACTGGGACTTTTTGGGCATTTGGTGTCCATCCAGAAACTTAACAGAGTTCTTTATTTCTAGAGTTAGCCAGACAATGTTTTTATTTTATCAAAATAGCTACTCTGTACAGATGTTTGTTGATTGCAGAAACCACAGCTGGAGCTGAGCTTCAAAGTCCTAGTCTTCCAAGACTATAGGTGTCACTCAGCTAGATTTAGAAGTAGGACTGACTGCCTGTTTCAGCTCCTGGCACCATCCCATTATCTCTGTAATTTTGTGGTGAAATTGCAAAGGCCCATCTATGTGGAATTCAGACAACATAAGAATACACATATAATCCTGGGTAGCATGGCATTGCCAGTCATTAGAGTCCAAATCAAACTCAAGACCAACATACAGCCCATTATCCTCCATGTTACAGGAATAAAAATTGGCATGAGATCAAAGCCATCAGGTTTGTCAAGAGTAGAAGCAAACAAAAGACACACCATAAGCTGTGTCTGTGAGAACTTGCTGTGAAAACTGAATTGCTCAGACCTATGCTTTATTCACCTAAACTTTTAAAGGATTTATGAGGGAGAAGAGAAGGCACATTCTCCAGCAGAACTCACTTGCCCAGAATGTCAGGCAAAAAATGGACATGCATTTGATTGAACTTGGAAAAATATAAGAGGACATTTTGAATTGTAGAGGACATTAACAATACTGCTGCAGGCCTGGTGGAAGGGTCCAGTGAAACCTGCCTCCCAGAGTCAGAGCCTCCAGTCTCCCCTAAGGCCAGTGACACACCGTGTGTGGACTTCTTTTACAACCCCCGGCAGAAGATGGTACATGGGATTGAGCTGCCTATGCCCTTGGCAAGGAATTAAACAAAAGAAAAATACTTTTAAAATTTTAAATCATTTTCAGTGTATAATGCAGTGGCATTAAGTACATTTACAATGTTGTGCAACCATCATTATCCATTTCCAGAACTTTTTCATCATCTCTAATAGAAACTCTATTCCCACTAATCAATAATTCCCCATTCCCCTCTCTCTTCAGCCTCTAGTCACCTTTATTCTATTTTCTGTCTACAAATTTACCTACCTATTTCATAGAAGTGGAATTGTATATTTCTTATTTTGTTTCTGACTTATTTCACTTAGCATAATGTCTTAAAGGTTCATCATGTTTCAGCATGTATCAGAATGTCATTCCTCTTTAAGGCTGAATAATATCCCATTATATGTACACACCACATCTTGCTTATACATTTGTCTATTAATGGAAACTTGCAGGTTATTTCCACCTTTTGGTATTTGTGAATAATGCAGCCATGAACCTTGGTGCAGAAATATGTTTGAGTTCCTGCTTTCAATTCTTTGGAGTATATAACTATGAGTGGAATTGAAGACCATGTGATAATGTACGTTTCAATCTTTCAGGAACAGCCAAAATGTTTTCCATAGTCGCTGCACCATTTTATATCTCTCCCCCCAGCAATAAAAGAGGGTTCTAATTTTTCCACATCACCACCAACACTTGTTATTTTCAATTTTCTTTTTAAAAACAGCCATCCTAATATGTGTGTAATGGTATCTCATTGTGGTTTTGATTTACATTCCATATTTTTAATTTAAAAATTCTTCATCATTGATAGTATTACAAATATTCCCCTTTCTTCCCAAATGCCCCCCTTCACCCAGTTCCCACCACACCTCAGGTGTTTGCCTATTGCTTGTGTCCATGGGTAATGCATATATGCATTTACTAGTAGGTTCTTTGGTTAATCAATTCCCACCTCCCTCCCCGCCCCGCTTCCCTTTGAGATTCATCTATCTGATCCATATTGCATTGCCTCTTTTTCTATTTTATTCATAAGTTTATTTTGTTCATTAGATTTTTTATTTATTTATGGTATTTTGATTTTTAGATTCAATTATTGATAGATATGTATTCATTGCCAATTTATTGTTCATATTTTTATCATTCTTTTTCTCCTTCTCCTCCTCCTCACTTCTTTTTCCTCCCCTTTCTCCTCCTCCTCCTCCTCTTTCTTCTTCTTCTTCTTCTCCTTCTCCTCCTCCTCCTCCTCCTCCTCCTTCTCCTCCTTCTTCTTCTCCTCCTCCTCCTCCTCCTCCTCCTCCTCCTCCTCCTCCTTCTTCTTCTTCTTCTTCTTCTTCTTCTTCTTCTTCTTCTTCTTCTTCTTCTTCTTCTTCTTCTTCTTCTTCTTCTCTTTCCTCCTTCCCCTTCTTCTCTTATTCCTCCTCCCCTCCTCCTCCATCTTCTCCTTCTCCTCCTTCCCCTCCTCCTCCTTCTCCTCCTCCTCCTCTTTCTTCTTCTCCTCCTCCTCCTCTTCCCCCTCCTCTTCTTCCTCCTCCTCCTTCTTCTTCTTTCTCTTCCTTTTCCTCTTCTTCCTCTTCTCCTCCTTCTTCTTCTCTTCTTCTTTATTTTCTCTTTCTAAAGAATACCCTTCAACATTTCATGTAATGCTAGTTTTATGGTGATGAACTCTTTTAGTTTTTCCTTGTCTGTGAAATTCTATCTGACCTTTAATTATAAATGATAGCTTTGCTGGATAGAATAATCTTACTTGAAGGTCCTTGCTATTCATCACATTAAATATTTTTTTGAGACTCACTTCTGGCCTGCAAAGTTCCTGTTGAGAGTCATATGGGCACTCACTTGTAATTAGTTATCTACAAAGGAGCTTTTCTCTTGCTACTATTAAGATTCTCTCTTTGTCTTTAACCTTTGGCATTTTAATTATGACGTGTCTTGGTGTGGGCCTCTTTTGGGTTCCTCTTGTTTGGGACTTTCTGTGCTTCCTAGACTTGTAAGTTTAGTTCTTTCACCAGGTAGGGGAAGTTTTCTGTCATTATTTCTTCAAATAGGTTTTTAATATCTTGTTCTCTCTCTTTTCCTTCTGGCACCCCTATAATATGAATGTTGGTACGCCTGAAATTGTCCAAGAGGCTTCTTATACTATCTTCATATGGTTTTTATTCTTATGCTCTTCCGATTGAATTTTTTACTTTCTCATATTTCAAATCACTGATTTGATTCATGGAATCCTCTACTCTACTGTTGATTCCTTACAAATTATTCTTTATTTCAGTTATTATATGCTTAATTTCTGACTGGTTTGTTTTCATGTCTTTGAAATTCTCACTAAGATCCTTGAAGTTCTCACTACGTCCCTTGAAGCTCTCATTAAGATTCTGGAGCTTCCTTATACCCATTGTTTTGAACTCTGTATCTAATAGTTTTATTGCCTCCATTTCATTTAGTTCTCTTTCTGGTCTTTCACTTCTGACATGTTTCTTTGTCTCTGCATTCTGGCTGTTTCCCTGTGTTTGTTTCTATGTATTAGGTAGGATTGCTATATCTCCTAGAATTGGTAGAGTGTCCTGTAGGGCCCAGTGGTTTAACTTCCCCAATAAACTTAGCTGGGCACTCTAGATATGCCCCTGTGTGGACTGTGTGCACAGTCTTATTGTAGTTGAGCCTTATCTGCTGTTGGCATCACTGAGATGAACTGACCATCAGGCCAATTGGTTGTGAGGACCAGTTATGACTACAATGGAAAAGTTGCTATACAGGAGACATCCTTATGGAGTAGGACTTGTTTCAGTGGGGTTTTAGTGCTCACTGAGTCTGCACCTTGAGTGTCTTGCTCATGGATGTATAGAGTTGTAACCTGGTATGGTCTGAAGCTGTCCACCTTGTGTACTGGCTCTGGAGTTGCAAAGTCAGCCACTGCCTGTGCCCTGTCTGGGGCCACCTCTCAGGAGCTACAGAGCAACCTGCAGATGGTTGATACTTGTGTTTAGTTTGGAAGTTCCCAGGAGAGGCCAAGCTGTAAAGCAAGGCAGGCTGCTGCCAGTACCATCCTTGGGCTTCTTATTGAGATGTATAGGGCATGCTGACACCAGCTGCTGCTTGATTGAGAGATTTTAGGAAAGTCTTAAATTGGAGCCCGAGTAATTCATATGGAAAAGCCACTGCAAACAGCTTTGGTGGGGCTGCAAATTGGGTGGGGCAGGATCTCAGGGAATCACCATGGCAGAGTGAACAGTGTAAGACAGGTTGATGGTACTCAGATATGGAGCCTACCATTCACCTCTGTGATGGGGGAGGTCTTAGTATAGGAACAAAGACCCTTGAGAGCACTTTTGTCTTGGAGAAGGCCACCTCCAAGTTTTCGCTCTGATGCCCGGCAATCCAGTTTCTCCCAATAACTCCCTGACTCTTCCCAATACACTGCCCCATAGTTGGAGAGAACAAATCAGTAAGTCCATTTGCCAGCCCTTTAAGGGAAACTTAATGAGGTTCTTTGGCAGCCTCCATGTCACTCAGCCACAATCCCTCTCATTCTGATAGCCCAAAGTTATGGAGCTTCTCTTCACAGCACTGAACCTTGTGCTGAGGGTCTGGTGTAGAGCAGAGACCCCTTGCTCCTCACAGGAAGCCTCCACAGCCTAGATATATCTCTTGATTAAAAAATGGCATATATGGGTGTCGGCCCCTCCTAACTCTCTCCATGTGCTTTCTTCTTTACATCTCTAGTCATAGGATTTCCATCCAGCCAGCTTTCAGGCGATTCTGAATGATGGTTGTTCTGTATTTTTGTTGTAATTTTGATGTGGTTGTGCGAGACAGCAAGTACCAGAGTACTGCATTTATCTATGCCTATGTCTTGGTTAATAACTCATATTTTCAACAATTTAGTCTAAAACCAGATAAGCCTCTTTTTTGAAATTCCAGCAGCTCTGCCTGGTCAACCAGTGTGTGTCACTGTGTAGCTTGTTTCCTGACAAATCTCAGAGCCACTCCACAGGGATACCTTGTAACTGTCACAAGCACATAACACAAAGAGGCTGATGCTTGTAGAAAGGCAAATATTTGAATCAAGAAGGTCACTTTTTACTGCCAGGGAGCTAGATGAAGGGTTTTCTTTTCTTCCCCCCCCCCTCCTTGTAATATAGCAGCATCAAAGCATTATCATTTAGTGTAAATTGAGCAATTTACCCACCATCCCTGTGAAGATGGTTGAAATAGATGCTCTAATGGTTAAAGGCTGGACAAAGGTAACCATTGCAGGGCTTGCTGTTTTGATGGAAAAGCTGATTGCTCTGACCTGGCAATAAGAATAGTAAGTTATACCTGTGATAATTGGAAAGAGCTGGATCTGGAATGATCTGTGAGAGAAGTCGTTTCTCCAATGACTGGCCTATGGCAGTAGGCCCTCCTACACAGCAAGTCCACAAGACAATGGGTGTTTGGCCAGAGTTCATAAATACATCTTGGTAATGAGTGATCAGATGTTATCGTCATCTTATCTTGCATGCCCTTAAAATAGAAAACTCAATTTGATGTCTTAGAGAGGAAGTGAGGGCCCCACAAATCTGGGTGTAGATAGGCTCTAGTGGGTCAGACTCCAATGAGATTCTTCCAGTCAATATCAGTGGGACTCACCTCTGCTGGTGATGCAGGTCTAGGAACCTATCTTACTTTGTTCATGGGTCAAGAAGAGTAGTAATTATAGAAATTTCTGGCTAACTGGTACAGGGCACAGAAAGGTACAATTGAACTTCAGAGTTATGTAGAGATTATTGTTTTAGATGGGTTCTTTGAGTTTCTAAGGTGCAAAATTTCCAAGAAAAAAAATCCAATTAGTGTACTTTATCATGTTATTTTCTTGGAAAGCTCTTTTGACAAACTTCCTTCTGATTTCTGGCTATGAATTGGCTAATCTTGGGTCAGTTTATGAACCAGGAACCAATCAGCTGTGGCTGGAGGGCTAGGTCACATGATACACAACATGGCTGGTCCTATTCCAAGACCACAGAGCAGAGGGCAAAAGAGTTTCTGGAGTCAGAGACCAGGAATCACACATATGGTGGATGGGTTTTAAACATTCGTTCTTTCTGTACTTATAAAAATCAGATACTAAAACTTCATGGTTGTGTCCCCTGCTTAAAACTTGAAGAGTTTCTGAAGATTATGAGAATAAGTTATAAAAAGATTTTAGCTCAGGCCTTACTTGCACAGTGATTCCTAATCAATATTCATCATTTACTTAATTTTTCCAACAAACCCTCTCAAATAAAAAACATGAAAAAATATATACCCATATAAATCTCTTGTCAAGAAAAAATCTATAAGAGGGTTTCTTTATTGAGTTACCTGAGTTGAAACATTTAGATGTTACCTAAAATAAGCACAGATATAATTATTTTTCTCACTGTCCAGTGATTTTATCTAATATTCAACAAATAAAAAAATTATTTTCTCTTTTTAGAATTAACATCTTAGAAGAACCATCAGATTTCCCTACTTCCCTTTTCCCATCTTCCCTTCTTCCCACTGAAGCAGGAATTTTAGGGGACCTAGCAAGCTTAGGGTTTTGTTTTTGTTTTTTAGAATTGGGGTCCATGGGAAAAGCAGAGGGGTGCAGACAGGGAGAAGGTACATCTCCATAAACAAGGAGGCAGCAACAGGTGTATTTACACGAGACAAGGGAACTGGAAGTAGCCAAGAAAGGTCACATTTACAAAATAAAGAGAAGGAAGGGGGCGGGGGAGAACTTCACACTTCCTGAGTAAGGTTTGACCTTTAAGCCCAGGAGTTACCATAGTAACCAGTCTAATGGGATAGTGACCAATCAGAGGGGATATCAAGGCACCAAGTTCTGCAGCCTATATAAGCCCTACGTGGGAGTCTATATTTTTTCTTCAATAAATCTCCACCTTTGCTATACCACTTTTCTATCTGTGGATTCATTCTTCGATTCTAGTGGACAAAGAATCTATGTTCCAGTCCAAAAATTCGGTATCACTACCTTTAAACAGCTGCATTAATGGCACTCTACTTTTAGTTCCTGGTGTTACTGGAAAGGGTACCTGGCCCTGAACTGGTCTGCCTAGGGCCAACTGATGATTTATGGGTTCTTGATTTTGTGCAGGAAAAATTTCACAAGTCCAGGTGAATTTTAGAGGTCGTTTATTAAAACTGGAGATAGTGAAACAAGGAAGAGCTAGGTAAATGAGTGTAGGCTGGTCTACTTTGGCTCACTAATAAGTCAGAGAAAAGGGGCCTTGGGAAGAGGCTTAGGGTGTTTGCCTGGGATGAACTGCCATTACCCATTGCTGCCCTGGTTGCAAACCTTGTGGGATCCCTTAGAGTTTAGGAGAGACATGCCTGTGAAGAAAGAAAGGGGAAGGCAAGAGGGTGCTCCTGAGAAAGAGGAAGGGAGGGAAGGAAGGGGAAAGTGGGGTAAAAAGGGAAGGAGAAAGCTGGAACCTTTGTTTTGAGGAGTTTAAAGGCTGGGTGTTTAAGGGAGGAGTTCAATAGACTATTCAGCTTTATGCTGATGAACCAAAATGGGATTTATTTTGTTAACTTCATCTGTCCTTGGGTGTAGTTGGCAAATGGCATTAATTGTATTTCTGCTATCTGTCTCCCTAAACAGGATGATTTAATCTATTTACCCTTTGAATGGTGAGATGTGCAAACTGCTTACTCTTATGTGTCCCTGGTTTAGGGAAAATATGATTTACTAGATGGCTACAAACTGCTGTTTAAGTATTTATCTATTTTCCTGGCTTACTGGCCTGTCTCATGGGGGTTGCACAGCTTTTAGTCAATTTATGTCCCTCTCTCTTGTTCTCTCCCAACAGTAAGTCATCACTGAGTCCTGTCTTTGTGTCCTTTCAACCCACTCCTTCCAATATATCCCTGCAATGTTAGGTAACAGTCTCCCACCTGGGCTCTGCCACTGACCTTCCTCTAGCCCTCAGATTTCCAGCACAAAGCCTGAAGAGCAATCTGACATAAATCTCATTTGGATCACCCCACTCCTATTTTTGCAAAACTATAATAAAGCCTCTGTCAAATTCAAATCCTACATCACACACTTCCTACCTTAAAGTTCCGAATCACATGATAACCACACACACACACACACACACACACACACACACACACACACACAAACACACACTTCTGCCTCACCTTCAACCTTATGTCTTCTTATCCAAGCCTGTTGCCCAGATGGCTGGCTGCCTAAGCTCCTCTCACATGTAAGACCAGGAGTCCACCAAGACTTGTCCTCAGTTTACAGAAAGAGGAGAACAAAGTCTCTTTTCATCATGGCAGTTTTACCTTGGAGTTGTACTAGATATTGGTTGTATTCTAAATTCACAGGAGAACAGTGGTCTCCTACTGCTTAACCACCACTGGTCCCCTAGGTAAAGGCAAATGTTGAGTTCAACAGGCATCTATGTTACCTAAGAATGATAAGACATTATTGGCCTCTAGTGAACTGATATCATGGGCTAGTTTACCAGACTAGCTAGAATCTATCTATATATACAAAAGCCCAGCGACCATTATGGTGAAATGACCAGAAGTTCTGGAAAAAGATCATTGCCTCACTAATAGAAAGATCTGGACAAAGAATCCAAAAGGCTGGTCAACCTTGAAGGTCTGATAGGTCAGAGTTAACCACTCCCTATCTAATTGAGACAAGGGTAGCTGGAGAAACTTCCCCATCAAATAATTGTGTAAATCCTTACTGATAAAATAATCTGCTTATTGTCTGCCTAAGGGCAATGGTTGTATCCCAAACCTAAATAAAAAGAATGGCAAGGCCAAAGCAAGGCTTAGTCCTCCCACTAGAGGCGGCTACCTCCTGGCCCCCAATATTCCCAAATTCATATATTTTTCTAGTCTCTTTTCATTTGTGTACAGCCTTCTCTAGAACCCAAACCCTGACACCAGAACCCCTAACCACATGGGAAGTAAAAGGGGTTCCCACATCTGGCGCCTGAACAGGGACATATGGAGATGATATTTTTCGCCTAAGAGCAAAGGAGGAAAAAATTCACCAAGAAAAAGGTGAAGGAGGTTCACCGCATGCAAAGCCCACAGACTAACTGCAAATCTGTAAGTAGATTGGGAACGTCTTTTTCAGCCAGGCTAATGGGGAAGAATTAGGTTTCAAATATAAAGTAAACTTTATTATAACTTTTGGTTTGCTTGCTAAAAGAATATGGTTTCTTGTTCAAATTAAAATCTTAATTGGTATTTGGAATTTAAAATCTGTAATAATAAGAAGTGGAACTCCACTGCTGAAGCCGCCTCTGGTGCAGAGAAATTAAAAGGTGTCAGGAGAGGGCAAAGCTATCTGCTCTCCAGCAATGAGGTTGCTTAAAGTATTGTTTAAAAACTATAAAAGAACTTGCAGGGAAATGCAAATCTTGGCCAAATTGGGTGTTAGTTATTACTTCAGAAAGTGAAAAAGAAAGAAAAAATTTAAGATCTGTCTTTATTTATTAAGCATAAAAAGAAATTTGGCCAGATCTGTTGCTGATGCTTCCCCCAAAGTAAGTAGGATGTGGGGGAAGGGAGATACACATAGCAAGCCAATATGGATGCCTACTCTCCCAGTGTGCTAATTTAAAATTTTCTTTCTCATCATGAAAAAGTTAAAAAATTTAGAAATGTGTCTGGAATTTCTGTGCTTGTGGGGAGATAATGTAGCTGTAAGGCAGAATGTGCACATGGTCCAATTTTGGACATTTAGATTGGCTTAAGCAGGAATCTCTCTGTAAAAGCTATAGAAAATGAGAAACCCAGAACTGGTTCTTTTTCTTAAGAAAAATGGCGAAAAAATTTTCTCAAAAGAAATTCAAGCTAATTCCATAATAGGATTCAACAGGACTCACATTTCCATAACAAAGAGTAGTTTTCAAAATGCTAATGAACCTTGTTAAAAAGTTAACTTTTAAGGTCTTCAAGAAAATAAGTAAATTTGCCTCTATTATAGAATTTATCCAAAGTAAATGCTTTAAAATAATTGGAATTGGATTTGAATCTGAAAGAAATTATTGAAATATAGATAAGCAATGTATTAATTATAAAAATCTAAGTAGCCTAGATGGAAACTGGCTATGCTCTTTGTTAATGGATTAAAGGGTAGATGCCCTTCCCCTAGCAGACAGATAATCTAGTTTTCTGCCAGGAGCCATCTTTTAAAAAGGTGGTAATTTACATTCAAATTAACCAAACCTGGTTTTCCAGAGCCACTGGCACAGAAGGACCAGTTGCTATGACACACACTGAGCACCAGAGGGCAGATGCTTAATGCTTTTTATTGCCTCATTAATTGAAAGGTACACTCCCACAGTGGGAGCGCCACTCAGCCAGAAGCCGGACTCACTGCTGGAGAGTGCAGTGGTGGTGGCGAGAGTCTCTCTCACCTCAGCATTAAGGAGAGGCAAGCCAGTGGTAAGGAGCAAGCAGGCAGGCATTAAGGAGCAAGTAGGCAGGCGGTTAGGAACTACCAGCTGGGGAGCAGAACTAAGCCAGCAGGTGGACATCACCCAAGAGGTCCTAGACTGCAAGAGGGCCTAGGCCTGGCTGAGGAACCCCTCCCCGTCCAGTGCACAAATGCCATGCACCAGGTCTTTAGTAAATATATATTTATACATTTCACAGACAATTGTGATGATTGAAACCTTTAAAATTGCCTAAAACCGATGGTAGTTTTAGAACAAAACAGACCCATTAGCTGTCAAATCCAGTTTTACATAGGATAAAAATTAGAGTCATTCTCAGGTAGTGCTAAGAAAAGCTCTCACTTATTCTAATACCTCAGGATATGAATTCTTTTGTAATTTTTTCCCATGGGAACACTGTGGCAACTCACAATTAAGGGATGTCACTATAAAAATAAATAAATAAAGACTTCTCTAATCAAATAATATGAAACCTAACTCAAATTTATTTTTTCTTTATTTTCAAAATATATTCTTATTGATTTCAGTGAGAAAGGGAGAGGAAGAGAAAGAGAGAAAGATCAATGATGAGACAGAATCATTGATTGGGTGCCTCCTCCATGCCCCGTACAGGGGATGGAGCTTGTCTGGACTGGGAATTGCATCATGACCTTGTTTATAGGTCAGTGTTCAATCACTGAGCCATTGTGGCCAGGCTCAAAATGTGTTTTAAAAGACAGTGCAAACTTTCAGGGTTTTTCAGATATGCACACTTTTCCTCTCTCCATTTGTAGAAATGTTTTATCTCTTCTATTAACCACAAGAAGGAGGAAAAATAACATCCTATTTTATAAAAAGTACAGTTGTCTAGAATGGGAGAAACCCTTAGAAGTCATTACAATGAAGCAGATGACTTGCCCAAGGGCAGACGATGGTTTAGAGACAGAATGAACACTGGAAATCGAATCTCTTGGGTGTCCTTGTTACCACCTCCATTGAATACTAAGCAATCATTTCTAAAACACAATTTCTGTAAACACTCAGATCAGTTTTTCTGTATATGTATATTCATGTGAATCTAAGTTATTTCATTAAAAAACTTACACAATATTTCACTCCATCACAGGTTTTAAGATAAACGAACTTACGTGTGCTTTGCTCACTCAATACAAAGAGCAGAGTTCTTTGTACTCCCAGAATACAATGTTTACAGGCAGCTAGCAGAACTTTAGTAGTTAAAGCTTAAATGCCTTTTACTAACCCATCCAATCTGTGTTTAAATCACTCAATCTATAATTTTACATAGAAATAAAAATGGAACTTCTGCTATCAGCCCTAACACAGCCAGTCATGAGTCAGAACTGAAATATAGGCATTTAAGCCATAAGAAAGAAAATATGCAAATGAGCAAAAACAATTTTAAAGAACCTGGAAATGTCTCTTTTTGGTTATGTGGGAGAGTAAATTAAATTAATATAAAACGTAGCAATTATTTTCACCCTGGAAATCATCACAGTCACCCAATCCATGGTCATTCTGTTTTCTACTTTCATATAGTTGTAAAATTGGTTTGCCCTTCTATACTCCTTGAACAAATAAAGCAACAATCCTGATATTAGACCTAGCTGTATATTAGAACTCTGATTCTAGAATACTAGTAGAGGTGCTACTACTATGTCTTTTCTTTCAGTTATATAACCTTTTTTTGTCTAAATCTTTTGATTGCTATGAACTGAAATTCAGTTTTGACATTTTCACTATTTGAGAGGAGTAATTTTATTATCTTTTTCATATAACCTAAATGCTTGATGTTAAGAAGTCAGACCTTCCAATTGTGAAATCAATCACACACACACACACACACACACACACACACAAAGGCTTCAATAAAATGATCTGCTACAGCCCAGCCAGTGTAGCTCAGTGGTTTCACATCAACCTATGAACCAGGAGGTCACTGTTCAATTCCCAGTTAGGACACATGCCTACGTTATGGGCTTGATCCTCAGTGGAAGGCATGCAGGAGACAATCAATTAATGATTCTCTCTCTCCCTCTCCCCTCTTCTCTGAAATCAAGAAAAAAATTTTTTTAATTTAAATGACCTGCCAGAAAATTAGAACATATTGAGATCCTATTCCACGTGTACCATCTGCTCTGTTTGCCAAAATTTTTATGTGACTTTGTATTGCTATTTACATTTTAATAGTATTTCCATATTGGTCCATGAGTCTCTGCAATAATGTTTTTCTAGCTTAAGAATTTTGTAATAAATAAAAATCTTGGTTCTTGCTTTCAATAAATTTACTATCCAGTTAAAGAGAAGATGTGCTGGATTGTAATATAAGACACGGGTTTTATAGAACTGAGAAGACAAGAGTCCTGAGCAATCACAAAAGGCTATTTGAAAGCTATGAAAGGCCTTTCCAAAATGGGGAGAAGAAAGGGCTTCCAAGTGAGGGACAATGTGACTTATGAGCCACAGAAGTAAGAACTAGTTTTAGGAACTAAAAATCTACGTTAGAAACGGTATGTGTGCATGGGGAATGATGGTCTGACATTGAAGGTGCTCTCTAGTCACTTGGCAACTAGAATAAGAGCTCTAATCTCTAGCATCACCGATGACTTGTGTTCCTGTTCTATTTAAAAGTACCCATGGAGCTGAAACCGGTTTGGCTCAGTGGATAGAGCGTTGGCCTGCGACTGAAAGGTCCCAGGTTCGATTCCGGTCAAGGGCATGTACCCTGGCTGTGGGTACATCCCCAGTAGGGGGTGTGCTGAGACAGCTGATCGATGTTTCTCTGTCATCGATGTTTCTGATTTTCTATCCATCTCCCTTCCTCTCTGTAAAGTATCAGTAAAGTATATTTTTAAAAAATAAATAAAAGTACCCATGGATGTTGGACAATTGGATGTTGTCCCATCTGTGGGACTCTAACTGCATACATACCCTGCTCATCTGCACAGCAGAATTCTGTGACATCAGAGAGAATTTTGTTTAGCCAAATTCTAACACTAATATAACCCTCCCTCTAGAAATTCCACTTGTTTGGATGAACTCTTTTGAAATGTTAAAAATTTGAAATGGCAAATTGGATGAGATTTTTTAGACAGAAGTCATAAAACTGTATTTGTACTGACTCAATTTTTAAGAATCAAAACATTAGAATTTTTTCAACATTAAATTGTCACAAAAATAACTGTCATTAAATCATACATTCCAATTAAATTGTTTTTAAGAAAGAATTTTTTTCCTCAAGGAAAAAAGAATATGTACCAAGTGCATTAAAGACTGACTGCCTAGATGCCGAAACTGGTTTGGCTCAGTGGATAGAGCGTCAGCCTGCGGACTGAAAGGTCCCAGGTTCGATTCCAGTCAAGGGCATGTACCTTGGTTGGCTGCGGGCACAATCCCGGTAGGGGGTGTGCAAGAGGCAGCTGATCGATGTTTCTCTCTCATTGATGTTTCTGACTTTCTATCCCTTTCCATTCCTCTCTGTAAAAAATCAATAAAATATATTTAAAAAAAAAAGACTGACTGCCTGGAAAAACAATGAGAAACAAAGTATATATCTTGTTTGCCTCTTTTTGGACACTGAATGTTTCCCCTCCACAAAGGACTGCTTTGTCCTTTGGCAGACAAATTGGTGTAAACTGTGTGTCAGTTGTGCAGGACATTAACTCAAATGTTGCATATTACTGACAGAAATAGTCTGCTACTAAGTTTAAAATGAGCTGTATTTGACAATTTGATTAAGAGCTTACTTCTCTTTATTTGCCTGTGAAATGGTATGAGTAGGCCCAAGGTAGAAAATTCTGTCTGTGTTTGGAATTTACCAGTTATCTTAGCTTCGGGAATTCTGCATGCTGAGAACCATGTTCCAAATCCAAATCATTGAATGGCTACTTAGCCTGGGTGGAAATCCAATTCCACTGTTGAAAAGAGTTGTTGTATGCTTTGCTCCGACTGACAAAAGACAACCTCAGTTTTATAACCATTGTATTTCCTGTGGCTCCTACACTGGAGGGATGTCCACCTAGCCTTTTCCAACCACTAGAGCTTACCTCTTTCCAATTTGAGGCATATGATTTGAAAACATTAGTATACTTCTTATAACCAAAGAAACTAAATGGACCTGAGAAGTCAGAAGTACTTTGAAAGGTATACTGATATATTTCTTTTTTAAAAATATAGAGCAAATTTCTTAGTTCTGCAGATTTTTATTTCTTTTTAAAAATATTTTTTATTATTTCAGAGAGGAAGGGAGAGGGAGAGGGAAAGATAGAAACATCAGTGATAAGACAGAATCATTGATTGGCTGCCCCCTGCACACACCACACTGGGGATTGAGTCTGCAACCCATGCATGTGTCCTTGGCTGGGAAGTGAACCATGACCTCTTGGTTCATAGGTTGATGCTCAACCACTGAGCTATGCCGGCCCAGACAGATTTTTATTTCTCACTGAGAATTCCCGCTGCTACCTGTCAGAGAAACAGCAGGATAAGTATAGTGGTATGAACCTCAGATTTGGGGTTTAGAGACTTGTGGGGGAATTTTAGCTCTTCTAAATTAAGAACACTTGTCTGATGAAGGAAGCCCTATTCCTTATTGGTGGGTGGTGATATAGAGTCACCCCCCAGGCTCTCACTCCTTCATACCCTCTTCCTGGAGCAGGAGGCAAACTTGCATCTCATTGTTGAGTTTGGAAGGAGCTGAAAACGTTCAGATCCGCACCTTCTTCCATCCTCTCTCTGAATCTATCAGTGAGCACTCTCAGGCAGTTCTCTGGAGGCATTGGGTTGGTAGTAGGCTATGTTTGTTCAGCAGTGATGCTGTCCATGACTGAGAAAGCGGATCTAATTTAAGGGCACGGTATTAAGCTCATGTGGGTATTAAACCAAACAGACTGAAACCACATTTTCCAATATCATTTATCTGTAATACAATGACCTTACTCAACTGGTTATAAATGTGGGAAATAAAAAAAGTGGTGTGTGTGTGTGTGTGTGTGTGTGTGTGTGTGTGTGTGATTTATTCATTCTTATGCAAAAACGCCAGGGGTGGTATCCAGAACCTCACTGGACTTTAGTAAATTTTTGTTTAGAATTAATGAAGGTGAAGAGAGTGGATCTGATGGAAAAAAGCAAAGTAGGCTTAGTGTGAAAATTACAAATAGAAAGCAGTTTGAAGCAGTTGATCCAGATTCAAATTTCCAAAGATGTTTCATTACCATTAGACTAGAAAACGGCAGTGTTTTCTTCCCAGAGGAAATTCAGGATAAAATGATCAACCTTCGGAGTTCCAGAACTCCACCGAATCAGGAGGGATCCTCATTGCAGACCTCCTGGTTCATTTGTTTGCTTAAAGCAAGTGGTGGTTCTGGCAGCTCCTTTTTCAGGCTTTAAATTAAAGAGTTTGGGAGATAGCAAGATAAACACCCTGATTCAATTCTAGTTTTTCTTTTAAAAATAATAAGGTTCAGAAACAGGAATTGGATGAAAAGGTTGTTTCTCTCCCCCCCTCCCCCCCCCCCCGAGGAAATTTTAGAAGCCATTGGTGACAGAAGGACCTATGGTCCCTAAGTCCCCATTAGATGCCATGATGAGGTATCATAGATTGGCCACTGGGCTAGGATTCAAGAGACTACATTCCATGTCACTGTAAGTCACTCCCACCTGTGAAATGAAGGGCTGGGTGCTTTCTTCTAAGGTGGAGAAGGTGGGCCTCTGGCTCCAACTGCCTCTATCTGGCCAGGGGAGCTGAATGCTATGGCTGCCTGGAGAGGGCAAAGCTTGCGGCATCTTCAACAGCCCCTCTCTCCCTGCTTCTTCCGGCTGCCCTATTTGGCACCACTTACAGAATCATTCCTGTGCTCCCATCTGTCGAATCTCAGTGGAACATCAGGGACGAGGGTGTGAAATGCGGATGCTGCTTCCATATTTTTTTTTAGTTGCTGCTAATGGCTATCTAGGGAAGTCTTTTTTGGAAGTGTCTTTTTAAATGTTAAAATACCCAGAGTTACTGGATAATTGTTTCATAGGAGATAGCATGGCCACCCCATCCTTGTGGCCAGTGATGCTGTCTCATTTATCCAAAGGGGTGAGAAGTCACTGTAGATGAGTTAATCCCTTGGAATAGAGCAGCAGATGCCAGTTGTCTAGCGAACAGCAAGGCTTTCTGTATGTTGAAGCTTTTAAAGCGCGCGCACGTGCACACACACACAACTCTATTGTATAAAAATTATTCACAGTGCATGAAAACACAATTGTTTCGATTTAAATTCGAAATGGCTAGTTTGTTTTGTTCCCAATTGCTTATGAAATGGTCAAAAGAATGTCTGAGTTGCAGTGGTTAACATCAGTGATCTATAACCTGGTTACCCTTCATCAACAGCAAGAGACTATGTTGGCTTTGACCTTCTCAACCTATTGGGTGCTTATTTAGGAGTTATCACACACACACACACACACACACACACACAGCGGCTGAGCCCAGCAAGGATAAATGGTATTCTCTATATTCCTTTCTTTCCAATGCCAATAACACTAAAAATTCCATAAGAGTACACCAAGATCCAACACTCACTCAACGGGAACATTATCTGCTTACTTGCTGATTGCTTGAGAAACCTTGTAGGAGAAACATTTGCACAAGTGATGGGCAGCCAGAGAAGAAAATGTGACCATTCTGGGTCTTATCCTTGTTTACTCCTACCCCTCTCTTATACCGACAAAGGTCCTCTCAGCCATGAGAAGCAGGACCATAGATGACGATTGTGCACCCAGGCTTCTGGGACACTGCTGTCCTCATGGCCGAAGGATGGGCTGCCATCAGCTCACTGGCTGTCTGTTAGCTTCTGCTCTAACTCACATGCCATTGATAAGTGAGATTGGGTGTGAGAGAAGAACTGAAGCTAGCCCCATGACAGGATTGGAAATAGCAGCCTGAGATGAATGCAGCCTTAGATAACTAGGCATAGAATTGCTCACACGGCCAACAGGGGCTGTGTTCCTTAGTCTCTTTGCGGGCCATCGACTTATTCAGGCCACAGGTACAGAGGCCTGTCTCCACCTTCATGGCTAAATGAGACTGAGAAAACTCTGGAGAAGTAACAGCATGGTGACTTAGAGACAACTAACCAGTACATCTGTGAGAAGCTCTACAATATACTTTCTGACAGTTATTTGGCATAATGAAAAGATCACTAAGCTGAGCTAAGAAAAAACTTTTCAGAAATAGATATGATTCTGGATGAGATTCTAATAGCATGGTGGAATTTCTCTCTAAATTTATCTTTAAGTGATGTTCCTGACAGAAGCAGGCATGAGACAGTTAAAGAAGTCAGCTCGAACATATGGTGACTGACGTCAGATTTTCTCAGATGGGTTCAGGAGTTAAGAAGGTGGAAAGATGTGAAAAGATGATTTTTATCAACTATTTAAATGTCCTCATAATGTCAATAGCTGTATTTTAAACTATTCATGTTCTTTAATGTCAATCTAATTTAGGTCTAAAGTAAAAAAAAGTACATTTTCTATAACAGGGATCCTCTGAAATGAGAAAGTAGAGTGGAGAACAGAGATGAAGGCTTTGGGGGAATTCTTCAGAGGGATCCCTGTAGGGCCATAGCACCAGAGAGGAACAAAGCCATGTGTTTGCATGGCAGTACCAAGCCACAGATCCTGGCATATGGTGGCAGACAAAACAGAGCAGCTGGGAGCTTCATAGTTGTCAAAACCATCATTCCCACCCTCATCCCACCATCCATCCCCAGGCCCAGCCAATAGGAGCTAGCAGGCTAAGCTTGCCAGACCCGGGGAAGAAACACCTGAGAGCTCTCCACAGAAACACCTGCCCGGTGGACAATGTGCTGGGCAAGAGCTTCACCTCTGAGCACAAAGCTCAGTGCTGTGTGTCGAACTAACCGCTCAGTGAGTGGCTTCAAGGTTTCAAGGAAGAAGCATTTTCTTTCCTCAGGACAGAGATAGTAGCAACAACCACATCATTATGTTGGGTGCTGTGCACTTGCAGGTTGAATGTTCCTGGTTCTGACTATTTGTGAACAAGCCCCAAAGCCGGTAACATGTAATAATTTGTTCTTCTGGTGATGCAAAGACTAAAATGGTGAGAGAAATGTTGGAAATGACCGTGAGCCATTTAGCTAGCGAATGAGCTTGGTTTACTGCTTAGCAACTGCATTTCAACTCAGGTTTTGCCATTTTTTTTTGCTCAGCCACACTTGGGAGGCACTATCTATCTATATACACTGAGTGGCCAGATTATTATGATCTCTGAATGCATAATAATCTTTCCACTCAGATATATATGTCATGAAGGGGTGGGGTCCGGCCACCATGACCAGGGGAAGGGAATATGGGCAGTTGGCCAGCCTGCCTGATGGTTGAACTCCTGGTCAAGGGGACAATTTGCATATTAGCCTTTTATTATATAGGATATACACTGAGTGGCCAGATTATTATGTGTTCAGAGATCATAATAATCTAGCTACTCAGTGTGTATATATATATATATATATATATATATATATATATATATATGCAAAGTGCTGCCTAGGGAGTTTGACGGGGAGACAGGGAGTTCAATCTCTTGCTATAATGTGGGCTGACCATCGGGGGGGGGGGGGTGGTGCGGAATGAAGGACGGCGCCGGCTGGCAGCCGGAAGACCCCAATCAGCCCTGATCGCCAGCCAGGCCTGGGGACCCTACTCCTGCATAAATTTCATGCACTGAGCTTCTAGTCTACATAAATAAAAGTCTAAGTGACCATTATAATTGGACGACCAGACAACTGGCTGACTGGCCAGTAGCTATGATGCACACTGACCACCAGGAGCAGACATTCAACACAGGAGCTTTCCCCCTGGTGAACAGTGCACTCCCACAGCCAAATTCCTGCAGCTGACCAACCTCCTGCAGTCCCTCCCCCTGGCCAACCCAAATTGGGAGTGGACGAGATGGTCTCAATTGCCTAGGAGGGATCTCACCCATGGACGAATGCATACACCATGCCTCTAGTTAAAAAATAAAATATTTTGAGCTGCCAGAGAAACCAAGATGGTGGCATAGGTAAACACCTGAATTTGCTACCTTGCACAACCACTTCAAAACTACACCTAAAAGACAAAACAGACATCATCTAGAACCACAGGAAGGCTGACTGAGTGGAAATTCTATAACTAGAAGGAAAGAGAAAAGCACACTAAGACTCAGAGGAGCTGTGGAAGTCAAGTGCAGAGTTACGGAGGTACACGCAGAAAGGGCTGGCAACTGAGTACGCAGCTGTCTTTTTCCATTGGGAGGAAGACACAAGCTCCTGATGGCTCTGAACTCCAATTTTGGGTGAGACTTTGGAGATACAGACTTATACGGGAGAAACTGAACTATCTGGCATCGGGTGAAACTCAAGGGTGGCTTTAGTTCAGATGTGCTTCAAGTGATTACCGAGGGACACTGAAACCAAGGGGCCTCATAGGGCAGGACTGACAGGAAGCTATTGCTGTTTGCTCAGTCCTGAGACCCTGCCCCACCCAAGCCATGGGCAGAGGCCTTTGCATACAAATGGCCTGGTCATTTGAAATCTAAAAGTACCTAACAAACTGCAACTGAGTCAGAGAAACCCAGAACTTCCAAAAGCAGGTCCAAGGCCCCACAACAGCGTGCATTGATTCACAGGTGGGTCTCTTCTGGACACCTACAAAAACCAAACAAAGAAGAGGAATCTGCAGATCTCTCTGTAGCTTCTTCTGTGTGGCCTCAGGCAGAGGCTAAATTAGCACCTCCTTGGAGATCCAAGAGCCAGTGTATCCAGTGTTAAGAGCAAGACCATTCAGATTACAACTCCTTAGATCAATAAGGGACACACTCAGGGGGCAGGCTCAGTGAGCACCAAAGCCCCACTAAAGCAAGTCTTGCCTCATAAGGGTGGCTCCAGCACAGAAGTTCTCCCATCATAGACAGTTGATCTCACAGCCAATTGGCCAGGAGGTCAATTCCTCCCAGTGATACTGACAAGAATCAAGGCTTAACTACAACAAGACTGTGCACACACCTCACAAAGGGGTGCACCAATAGTGTCCACCTCAAGTAACTGGGGAGGCTGAGCCACTGGGCCCTGTTGGACACCTAGCACACAACGCCACACTATCAACACAGGAAAACAGCCAAAATGTGGACACAAAGAAACAGATCACAAATGAAAGAAATGAAGGAAATAGAGTTCAAAACCACGGTTATAAGGTTTTTCAAGAATTTTCTAGAAACCGCTGATGAATTTAGTGAGACCCTTGAGGATACACAAAAGGATAAACTAAAAATAAAGCATACACTGAGTGAAATAAAAATATTATACAGAGATCCAACAGAAGACTGGAGGATCACAAGAATAAAGTCGAAGAGTTGAAATATGAAGAAGCAAGAAGCACTCAACTGGAAAAGCAAAAAGCAAAAAGAATCCAAAAATATGAAGATAGTGTAAGGAGCCTCTGGGACAACTTAAAGCATACCAACATCCAAATTATGGGGGTACCAGAAGAAGAGAGAAAGCAAATACTGAAAACCTATTTGAAAAAATAATGACAGAAAACTTTCCCTACCTGGTGAAAGAAATGGACTTAAAGTCCAGGATATGCACAGAACCCCAAACAAAAGGAATCCAAAGAGGACCACATCAAGACACATCATAATAAAAATTCCAAGAGCAAAAGACAAAGAGAGAATATTAAATCAGCAAGAGAAAAACAGTTAGTTACCTACAAGGGAGTACCCATACTACTGTCAGCTGATTTCTCAACAAAAACTATGCAGGGCAGATGGGAGTGGCAAGAAATAGACAAAATAATGAATAGCAATAACCTACAATTAAGATTAATCTACCCAGCAAGGCTATCATTAAGAATTAAAGGTCAGATAAAGAGCTTCACAGACAAGAAAAAGCTAAAGGAGTTTATCACCACCAAAGCAGAATTATATGAAATTCTGAAGGGTATTCTTTAAGAAGAGAAAGAAGAAGAAAAGGTAAAGATAAAAACTATGAACAACAAAATGACAACAAATACATACCTACCAACAAGTGAATCTAAAAATCAAGTGAATTAAAATCTGATGAACGGAATGGACTGATAAATATAATAGAATCAGGGACATAGAAAGGAAGTGGACTGACAATTCTCAGGGGGGAGAGGGTGTGAGGGGTGCGGGAAGAGATTGGACAAAAATCTTACACCTATGGATGAAGACAGTGGCAGGGGTAAGGGCATGGGGTGGGGTAGGAAATCAGGGGGAGGGAAGCTATGGGGGAAACAAAGAGGAACACCTGTAATAATCTGAACAATAAAGATTTATTTTTTTAAAAAGAGAGAATCAGAGGAGCTACAAAAGACTGAGGTATGGATACATGTGTGTGAAGAGGACGGGCAGCTGATTGCCTGGCTGGCTTTCTCTCCCAGGAAGGAGACAAAAGCTTCAAACTGTGCTGAACCCCAGTTCTGGGCGAGACCCTGGAAACCCAGCATTATACAGGGAGAATCTGGACTGTTAAGCAGAAACTCAGGTGAGCCAAAAAGGCAGAGGTCTGGAGGCACGTGTGCAAATGCATGCGGAGAGGATTGACTGCTGAGTGTGCCGCTGGCTTTCTCCAGTGGGAGAGAAACAGACGCTCCTGACTGTGCTGAACTCCAATTCCAGGCAAGAATCTGGGAATCCAGATTGATTGGGGGAGAAACTGGACTGTCTGGAAGCATGCAAACTCGAGGGTGGCTTTCTTTCAGAGGTTCTCGCAGCGATTACCAAGGGAGACTGAGATCCAGGGGCCTCATAGGGCAGGGCTGATGGGATTCCAAGACTGTCTGCTTAGCCTCAAGCCTCAGCCCCATCCAAGCTGAGCACAGAGGCTTTTGCAATTTTGCAAGTCTTGTCTCATAAGGCTGTCTCCAGCACAGAAGTTCTCCCAGCATAGACACAGCTGAACCTCACAGCCAATTGGCCTGGAGTTCAACTCCTCCCACTGATACCAACAACAATCAAGACTTGACTACAAGGTTGTACTCACAGTCCCAAAAGGGGTGCACCAAGAGTGTCCACCTCAGGTAATTGGGGAGACTGAGCCACTAGCACGTATAGGAGGACATATAGCACACAAAGCACCTCATTGGAGATCCAAGAGCCAGTGTACCCAGTGGTCAGAGCCAGACAATTCAGATTACAACTCCTCAGATCCATAAGGGACACACTCAGAGAACAGACTCAGTGAGCACCAAAGCCCCACTGAAGCAAGCAAGTCTTGCCTCATAAGGGTGTCTCCAGCACAGAAGTTTTTCCATCATAGACATATACCAATGCAGCAGAAATGTGGAGACAAGAAACAGATCACAAATAAAAGAAATGGAGGAAAACAAATGACTGGATATAGAGTTTAAAACCACGGTTAAAATGTTTTTAAAGAATTTCCTAGAAAAGGCCAATAAATTTAGCAAGACCGTTGAGGATATGAGTGAGACACTCAAGGACAGAAATTAAACTTCCACTGACTGAAATAAGAAATATTATACAGAGACCCAACAGCAGACTAGAAGAACACAAGAATCAAGTCAAAGATTTGAAATACAAAGAAGCAAAAAACATTCAACCAGAAAAGATAATCCCAAAATTTGAAGATAGTGTAAGAAGCCTCTGGGACAACTTCAAGCGTACCAACATCAGAATTATGGGGGTTCCAGAAAAAGAGAGAGAGCAAGATACTGAAAACCTATTTGAAGAAATAATGACTGAAAACTTCCTCCACCTGGTGAAAGAAACAGACTTACAAGTCCAGGAAGTGCACAGAACCCCAAACAAAAGGAATCCAAAGAGGACCCCACACCAAGACACGTCATAATTAATATGCCAAGAGAAAAAGACAAAAAGAGAATATTAAAAGAAGCAAGAAAAAAACAGTTACCTACAAGGGAACACCCTTACAATTGTCAACTGATTTCTCAACAGAAACTATGCAGGCCAGACAGGAGTGGCAAAAAATATTCAAAGTGATGAATAGCAAGAATCTACAACCAAGAATACTCTACCCAGAAAAGCTGTCATTCAGAATTGAAGATCAGATAAAGAGCTTCACAGATAAGAAAAAGCTAAAGGAGTTCATCACTACCAAACCAGTATTATACGAAATGCTGAATGATATTCTTTAAGAAGAGGAAGAAGAAAACGGTAAAGATAAAAATTCGAACAACAAATACATGTCTATCAACAAGTGAATCTAAAAATCAAGTGAATTAAAAATCTGATGAACAGAATAAACTGGTGAATATAATAGAATCAGGGGCATAGAAAGGGAGTGGACTCAATTCTCAGGGGAAAGGTGCCAGGGGTGCAGGAAGAGACTAGACAAAAATTGTACACCTATGGATGAGGACAATGGAGAAGGTGGTAAGGGCAGAGGGTGTGGTGGGATTTGGGTGGAGGGGTGCTATGGGGAGAACAAAAGAAAAACACCTGTAGTAATCTGAACAATAAAGTTGTATTAAATTTTAAAAAATTATAAACAACAAATACATACCTATCAATAAGTGACTCTAAAAATCAAGTGAATAAAAAATCTGGTGAATATAATATAATCAGGGGCATAGAAAGGAAGTGGACTGATGATTCTCAGGGGGAAAACGGTGTGGTGGTGTGGGAAGGAACTGCACGAAAATCACACAACTATGGGTGAGGACAGAGGGGAGAGGGTGAGGGAGGGTATGGGTTGGGGTTGGAACTGGGTGGAGGGAAGCTATGTGGGGAAAAAAGAGGAACAATTGTAATAATCTGAACACTAAAGATTTATTTAAAAAATAAAATAAAATATTTTGTTGTGAAAAAAGTCCATTAAAAAAGTCAGCCAAGAATGCTGATCTTCGAAGTTAAGAAAATGCAAAATCCTCTAAATAAGCTATGAATTTTAGCCATTAAATAGAAATTTTTTATGAATTAAAAAACAATGCCATGCATGGTATCAGGGGGGTATTAGACTTATTGGGGGAATCACTTTGCAAGTTATATAAATCTCTAACCACTATATAGTACACTTGAAACTAATATAACATTGAATTTCAACTATAATTGAAAATATTTTGAATAAAAATAAAAATAATAATACAAAGAATATACTACAGAAGGATTAAAGTCTATAGGTATGCCTAGGTCCTGGATATTGTGTCTACTGTATCTTCCAATTTGAGGCATGAGAGTTGCTCTTAATGTAGGTCTAGAGGGCCCCCTGGGTAGGCACATGAGCATTCCTTAATTATTGTCAGCTGAACCCAGTGGCATCAACAAAGCACGCCCTTGGAACATGCCTTACCAAAAGGCCAAGGGTGTTGTCAGCTTGACCTTCATTTCAGCCCATGGTGTGGGGGAGTGGTTTTTATATCTAAATCCAGCCTAGTAACAGGAATGCTCAGGGCCTACTGAAAAACACAAATAATCTCCTTTTTCTTGACCTTTTGATGAAACTTCCTGGTATTTGGGATATAAAATAAACTTGCTGGATTGGCTTTGGGTCCCTGTCTCCATCAGAAGAGGACAGTGGTCCCACCTGGTCCAAGCTTTTCCTTCTATCTCTGTATCTTGTCTCTTTCTTTTATTTCTCAACTAGGGACCCGGTGCATGAAATTCATGCACTGGGAGTGGGTGATCCCTCAGCCTAACCTGCCCCCTCACACATACTGGGAGCCCTCAGTGGATGTCCTACTGACTGCTCACCCCCGGCCTGCCTAAGGCCTAAAGCCTCAGCCAGCTTTGGGGCCGATGGCTGGCTCCACCCTGGCCGGCTCTTCCTCGCCCCCCCCACCCCCCCGGCCCCTGCCTTAGCACCGGACGACTCGGCCCCACCCCTCCAGCCTCAACCGTAGTCCCAGCTGCCAGTGACTGCCCAACCCTGGCTGGCTCTGCTCCAGCTGGCTCTGCCACTGCACCCCAGCCCCGGCCTTAGCACCAGCCACCTCGCCCTCCCCCCTGGCCCAGCCTTAGCCCCAGCCACTGGTAACTGCCTGGCCCCAGCTGGCTCTGCCCCAGCCAGCTTGGCCCCAGGCCCCCCAGCCCAGCCTTAGCTACAGCCGCTGGTGACCACTCGGCCCCAGAGGCTGCATGCACACCAGCTGCCTTGCATGCTCACCGGCCACCTTGGCCCTGCACGCCCCCCTCCCCCCAGCCTGGGCCTTAGTCCTGGCCCCTGCCTTAACCCCGGCCACTGGTGAGCGCTGGGCCCCGGGGGCCCGGTGTTGGCTGGCTGGCTCCACCCAGCTCCTAATTGGCTGGTGGGCATGACTGGTGGGTGTGGCTTGGTTGGAGGTATGGCCAATTTGCATATTACTCTTTAATTAGATAAGATCCCCAGCCGCCCCTACTCAGGATCTTGACACACACTCTAGCCATGCAGGCCATGGAAAGAGAGAAACACCTACATGTAGGAGGTACTATACCAAGCAATAAAAGAGATCTACCTTCAGCCAGAAGGTAGATGTGGTTTACATGTTGATAAAACCCAAAGATAGTCTTCTAGTTTCTCCATGTAGGTCTCAATTGCATACTGATTCTATGACAAATTTTTGTTGTCCGTATATTAAAGTTGCTTATATCCCATTGTTTTCCACATTTGGCCACCCATGCCAGTTTGGATCATTTGCCATTGGCCTTTCAGTGAAACCATTTGTCCATGAAGTTTCAGGTGTACAACATAGTGGCTAGAGATTTACATAACCTGCAAAGTGATCCCCCCAATAAGTCTAATACCCCCCGATACCATGCGTAGCATTGTTTTTTAATTCATAAAAAACAGGCATAAGGCTGCAACTGGCTCATTCAGGGCTGCCAAACAGAGACAAGGGCTGGGTAGGTGACTGAGTTGATGATGAGTATGTGTGCACAACATTGCTCATTGCCTTGAGTTCTGTGAGACCTCCTGAATTCTGGCCCCATGCACATGGCAATCTTGTATTCTCAGAGCACACTCTGATATTCAGGTTTTAACCCTAGTGGGCAGCACAAAGCCAAGAGAGCCCCAAGTATAGTTTAGAGATTCAGCATGTATTTGAAGGTCAAGGTTCTTCAAGAAGCATCTTCAAAATAAACTATAAACCCTTTGCTTGTGTGGAATATTGGTTTCTTGTCATCACATTGGGCACTTCATCGGATCCCATCTTTCTTACACTGCACTCTGCCAGGCATGAGAGGACTTCCTGAGCATGAGATGGTTACTGAGATGTGAAATGAAGGAAAGCAAGATTTCTTTTGGGTTGCTATAGGAAGTCAACAGGAACTTGCCTTCCTGCTTTATCCTTAACCGTATTGAAATCAAGATGAAAATCCATGACCTGTGTAGAAGGCTACCATGCAACAGGGAAGATACAAAGAAAAGCCAGATCTGTGTTGAACAATCACCTTCGTATTGAAGGTGGAGGAGCTTTGTCACTTCCTGCATCTCCCTTATGTGGTCTTAGGAGAGGTGGATGGGCTCTTATGGAAAGAAGTCAGTGCTCTTATTGTTCAAACTAAAGCATCACTCTTGCCTTTGGAAAGCCCAGCCACCTAATCCCACTTTATTTCCTTCTTGCCCACACACCTCACAGGGTTAGCCTACCAGTTCTCTGTGGTTCTCATTCCCCACTACTTGCCCAAATTTCCCCCTCCCTGATCTCACTGAGGTGTGAGGTATTTTGCAATCTTTTCGTCCTCCCACATTCTCTGAAATAAATGTAGAAAATGCAAAGAACATCTAGTTCCCATTAGAGGTTAGTTCCATTAAAATTGGCTGAGTGGGATGTTGGACCGTGATTCAGATTTCCACCCAGGGTGGATTCAGGCCGGTGTACCATAAACTATGGTATGGATCCGAGCCCCCTTTATCATTTTCCCTTATCTTCCCTATGACCCTGGACAAACTTTATGCCCATTCTCTATGACTTAGAACTCTGCACCTCCTGTGGTTCATGGCCCCTATTTTTCTCTCCTGCTTTGAAGGTCTCAATTTTGCCCCTGAAGAATAGTCCGTGACTCTCATCTCTTAAAGTTGTTTGCTGATCCAAGACCCATTTCTTCATGTCTAATTCAGTATTGCTGATAGATATTTACTAGTCAAATTAGTAAAGCTGATTTTATCCCATGGCTTTTAAAACTATTATTCAATTAAGTTTTGGGTCAGCCTTACCAGCGGTCCTGTGGCCTCAATAATGGGTGCCAGGGTCTCAGGTGTCTTGTCTTTATTGCCTCAGCTCTAAGCATAACCTATACCCAGCTCCCCATCTTATCCCATTTCAAGCTTGCATGCCCATCCATCATGCTAAACTTGGAATTTTGATTAGAAGTGTGCATTTAGTTCTCTGATCATTTGCACTTCATATGTCCTGGTATCATAACATTTATCCAGCTGTGTTTTAATTATTTGCTTACCTGTTGATCTCCTGGGATAGACTACAAACTACTCTTGGGCAAGGACTGCATCTGACTCATCGTTGGATCGTGAGTACCTGACACATGATAGGAACTCAGAAAATATTTAGAGATACTCAGGTTAATAGCCGAGGTTCTCTCTAGGGGAGACTTTACAGAATTCTAAACCCCAGCCTGGCCATGGATAGTCCTTTTTTCCAGAAATAGGGATAGCAACAAACGACAAGCTGTTCCCATTCCTCCTAGATAATTTTTTGCAGTTTTGTTTGTTTGTTTCTTTGTTTCTACTTACTTATTTCTTCATTTTTTTCAATAGAGTGTTATGTCCCTCTCGAATTTGTGTCATGTTGAATCAGCTGACCACAACAGTCGGGGGGGGGGGGAATTCTGTGTTCCACCTTTTTTTCCCATTGACAGTAAAAGCTAAGTTCCCCCTGCACACAAGCTACACCATCACCCAAGGAGCTTCTGTGCAGAGAAGCTTTCAGAAAGATGCTATCAGCCTGAACCATAAAGGCCTCCTTTTCACTTTGCCTTATGCCTTCTTAATCCACCTCCTGACCTTTCTATCACCAGAGGTGCCAAGAGACAGAAGTATGCACCAGAGAGCAGAGTGGGTGGTGAGGGGTTGACCCTGGGGACACACAAAGTTAGGTCTGCCTAGAGCTGGACTCATGCTCTGTCACAAATCCCATCTTCCTGAGCCTCAGTTTCCTCATCTGTAAGATGTGGGAGATGTACCTATCTTTCGGAGTTGTTACAGAGAGTGGTGGTAACATATAAATTAATATTGTGATTATTATGGAAACCTCCAGGCACAGACCACATTCTCAAGCTGGCAAATAATGAAAAAGCAGGGAATGTCAAATGCATTATTCATCAGACCTTGACATGGCTTTTATGTAACAGCCAGAATATCTTCCCCATTTGCTATTCTGAACTCAGAACATAGGATAACTAGCTCATCAGTTCATTGAGCTGATGTTTTTCTTTTAATGAGCACCTGTTTGTGCCAAGGTCCCAGGTTCCTGAATATTTCTGATGTTAAGGTATGAACTAAGTAAGCTCAGGTGGTATCATGGAATGTCTCCAATAGATTATTGAGGCTGCATATCATGTATGCAACATGTTTCTATTTGGAGATGCTGTGGGAAGATGACTCAAGCAAGGGCTCAGATTTTTCCAGTGAGAAACTGTGAAATTATAATTATCTTCGAGTCCATTTCTCTGCTGGAAATAGTAGATCTTTAAGCATTTCTTCAATAGCATTACAGTAACTAAAAATTCTGAAAGGAATAATTCAGAGTATCTATATTTATAAGCTTAGAGAAACAAGAAAAGCAACATCCAATTTTGCATTTGGTACATGCCCATAGTTACTGTGAGATACATGTTTAAAAATATTAATGACAATGATGTAGTTTGGTTGGTTCATGCTCTCCACCAATGCTCTAAAACATTACCGTCCAGCTGCAATAATAAAATGTTCAGATTTGTGCTATCTCATACAGAGGCTACTGTCCACATTCAGCCATCATGCAATTGAAATGTGGGTAATGAGACTAAGGACTGAATTTTATTTAATACTAGAGGCCATTGCATGAAGAGATTTGTGCAATAGGCCTTCCTTCCCTTGGCTTCCAGCACCAGGGACCCAGGCCTTCACTTTGGCCAGAGTCTGACATCTTCATCCTTGCTGCAGACTCTGGAGTCTGCAGTCTTGTCTTTGTTGCAGAAGTCTGCTCCTATAAATCCCTTCATCCCCCACTCCCCCACCCTCCCTCTCATAGCAAGCATTCTCCCCCATCTGGCCACTCTGGAGCAACTGGGCGCCTGCCATATTTGGCCTTCTAATTTGCATACTCACTCTGATTGGCTGTGGGTGTAGTGGAGGTATGGTCAATTTACATGTTTATCTATTACTAGGTAAGACTAGAGGCCCGGTGCACAAATTTGTGCATAGGTGGGTTCCTTCAGCATGCCCTGTGGGAATTGGGCCGAGACTGGCAGTCTAATGCTGCCTGCCACTCCTGCCCGTTGCTCCCAGTCATCCTGGCCCCACTGCACACCTCCCACAGGCTTGTGCCCAGTCAGTCCTGATCGGGAGACCTGCATCTGGCACCCATCTCAAGAGCGAGGAGGGGGGGGGGGGCGGGGGAGGGGGAGGATGTGATCAGCCCTCCAGGTGGGTGGTGGGACACCCTTGCCAGCCCGGGATCTGGATCCATCCCGCTGATGTTCGTGCTGGTTGTTGGGAGCCACTTGGCGGCTGCTTTTATATCATTTCCCCTTGAGGAGCATCTAGAGAGGGGAAGTGGCCACAGTGCCCAAAGCCAACTTCCAGGAGGTCAGAGGTACTGTTGGGATTGTGCTGGCTGTGCTGGTCCATTGGTGCCTGACCTGTTCTCTGGAGATTGGACCTGCAAAACTACTGAGGGAGTGAGTGGCTGCCACCCGGCTGGTGAACCACCAAGATGGGTTGGTCAGCTGAGATGCACTCCTGCTGAACACTAGGAGCAGCTCATGCATTGAACATCTGCCTCCTGGTGGTTAGTGCATGTCATAGCGACCAGTCAACTGGTCATTCAGTAATTTGGTTGCTTAGGCTTTTATATATAGAGTCTAGAGGTCCAGTGCACAAAATTCATGCACTGGGGTGTGTGTCCCTCAGCCCAGCCTGTACCCTCTCCAATCTGAGACCCCTCAAGGAATGTCCAACTGCCTGTTTAGGCCCAATCCTGGTAGAATCAGGCCTCAATGGGAAATCAGACATCCCTCTCATAATCCAGGACTGCTAGTTCCCAACTGCTTGCCTGCCTGCCTTCCTGATTGCCCCTAACCACTTCTGCCTGTCATCCTGATTGCCTCCTAGCCATTCTCCTGCCAGTCTGATTGATGCCTAACTGCTCCCTTGCCAGCCAAATTGCCGCTAACTGCCCTCCCCTTCAAGGCTGGGTCCCCCCAAACTGCCCTCCCCTGCAGGCCTGGTTTTCCCCCTCCAACTGCTCTCCCTTGAAGGTCTCAATCCCCCCAAACTGCCCTTCCTTGCATGCTTGATAACCCCCAACTGCCTTTCCTTTCAGGCCTGGTCCTTCACAACTGCCCTCCCCTGCTGTCCTGATCACCCACAACTGCCCTCGTCTGCTGCCATCTTGTGGTGGTCATCTTGTGTCCACATGGGGGCAGCCATCTTTGACCACACAGGGGCAGCCATCTTGTGTGTTGTAGTGACAATTTGCATATTACTCTTTTATTAGCTAGGATTAACTAATGAAATTTAAATAGCCGTATGTGGCTACTGGCTAGTATATTGGACTCTACAGATCTAAGGTACCAACTGGAAGCCCACTCCAGCCACCCTACCATTTGGAGCTTCAGTGAGGCACAGGGGGATGTCCAAGAGGCACCAAGAGAAACACAAACCCACATACTAGAGCTCAACTGAAGCCTCTTGATTTTGTTCTCTAATTTTTTATTTGACAGTAGATTGGGAACATCTAGTTAAAGAGAAGTAACACAATGGCAGTAAAGGGAAATGAAACAGTTTGAATATAGGCCAGGACTCAAAAGAAACACAGTCTAGGATTACTGAACTCAAGGCTTTTACTCTTTAAAAGTATTGTATTTGATGCTTTGAGAAAATGTTAAGAGTTCTGGGATGAAGGCTTTAGGAAGGATAGAAAGAAAATGAGCAAAACTCTGATTATCAAAGGTGATAAGAAATATAGATAATTTTGGCATACAAACAGGTGAGTTTTGGTCATCTGGAGAATCTTTCCATAAATAAGAAATTGTATGATACCTAATGGCTGTTGGGCTGAAACCTCAAATAATCATCATGCTCTGACCTGCCTTATATAGCTTTGTCCACCACTCCTGCCTCAGTTCACACACTTCTCCAGACTCTTTGTTCTCCAGCTATGCCTGGTCTTCCTTTTGGTTCCTAAAGGTATCTTGATCCTTCCTCCATAGGGTGTGCATGTGCTGTTCCTACTATCCCAAACCCCAAACCCTCTCCAGCTCCAGATCCCAGTTCAAAGGCCACATTCCTTAGAAAGTCTGCTCATACCTCCATCCCTCCCTGCCCTATACAGGCCTGGCTCTCTGTTATTCACTCCGCCAAATAAACCCCTACTGGAACATAGATATTAATCAGTGGGATTATCTGATTTAGTCATTTGTAAACTCTATAAAAGCAGGGATTGTGTTTGTCTGATTCATTCATCTTTGTATCCTCACTAGCTGGTTGATGCTCAGTAAATGCTAAATGAAAGAATGATTGGTTAGTTTTGAGATTTTTTTTAGTATGACAAGTGTCCTCCAATTTCTAATACTTTCACATATTTTCATAAAGTCTCTTTTAGTCTCTGTGATGACTTATTTCGATAAGTGCCATTCCAAAGTTCTTACTGTGTAATAACTTCTGTCCTGAAATCTTCAAACTTAAGATTCTACCCACCTCATCTTTGTGTGCTCTACTTACTACATTTTCCCCAAAACTTCCAGATTCCTTTAAATTGTTGGATCTCATATTGTCAACCTGAAATACATCTGTGGTTCTTTCTTAACAAAGCAATTTTATTTTATTTTTTTAGTTTATCCTCCACCCAGTATTTTTCCATTATCTCTTCCATAGACTTCTAAATTTCCAATCTTTCTATTTCTTATTCTTTTCATTAAAAGAAGTATTAAAAAGCGGGGGAGTTGCTGAGCAAAAATTCATATATATGTATAAAGTGTCCCCTTTAATCCCTTCCTTCATTCCGCGCCACCCCTGGTGGTCAGTGCATATCATAGCAAGTGATCAAACTCCCTTTGATCCTTACCTTTGAAACAAATCAGCATAATAAAGGAAAGTTGTCAATTAATCCTTTCTAGAGCCTTCAGGGGATTCCCAACTTTCCACTTTCCATTTCATTATATTTTTTCTAAACAGATGAGGGGTAAAAACTACTATAAGTTCATACCCACTTCTTAAGCCCAATCAAGCAGTTATGCCTCAGGTTTAATTTTCATTAATTAGAATTAACTTTCTTCATTATTTAAATTATTTCCCTTTTTAATAGACTTTATTTAATTTAGGTGTAATATCTCAAATTCTTGAATATAAATTACTAGAGGCCCAGTGCACAAAATTTATGCATGGTGGAGGTCCCCCTCAGCCCAGCCTGCACCCTCTCCAATCTGCGACTCCACAGGGGTCAGGCCTAAACTGGCAGTTGGACATCCCTCTCACTGGCTCCTGATTACTCACCTGCCTGCCTGCCTGATCACCCCTAACTGCCCTCACTGATGGCTTAGTCACCTCTAATGCCTCCCCTCCCCTGCCAACTTGGTCACTCCCAACTGCCCGCCCCCCTGCTGGCCTGGTCTTCCCTCACCACCATCTCTTGCAGGCCTGGTCTCCCCTAACTGCCCCCCTTGCTGGCCTGGTTGCCCCACTCAGCCTGCTGCTCAGTCATTTGGTCATCCCTCACTAACCCCCCGATGGCCTGATCGCCCCACAGACTGTTTAGCTGTTCATTTGGTTGTGACGGTTGCTTATCTATATCTAGATAATTCCCTTTAGCAAGTATTTATTGGATGCCTACTATGTGTCAGGCACTGTACTAAGGAAACAGCAATGAATAAGATTAAAAAAATTTTTCTTCCTCATGGAAATTACATTTTATGTGGGAGGAATAATATAGTAAATATATGTACAGACATAATATAATTTTAGATAGTTATAAGCTCTACAAGTAATGTTATATGATAAATGCTATATAAAATAAAAAATCTGAATTTATAGCTCCCAGTCCACAGGAATTTTGTGAAAATTAATGAGAATAATGTATGTATAATGTATAGAGGAAGGCTCATGATTCTTGGTGGAAATTGTGATGTATTTTAAGCACAGAATCTGGCATGAATGTATTAAGAATTATTATTTTATTTTTTAAAGAAAGGAAAGATTACTCACACATTAATTCAAGAGATATTTATGGGGTGTCTACTGTGGGCAAGTTTTACAAGGAAGAACAGAAAACCTATAACATTCTGACTTAAAAAGCAGGACAAAACTCATGAGCCACCTCCACTGAGCCAGGAGGTGAGCTGGTACAGACCACTCTTGGTGACTCACCTGTCACCTAGTCAATTCCCCATAGCTCTAGATGGCAGAGCCCTGGTTGTTCTTTTGCCATAAAAATTAAAGGTATCCTATATAATAAAGAGCTAATATGCAAATGGTCATCATGCTCTCATGCCCTCACGCTCTCACGTCCTTGAGCCGGGACTAAGGTACATGAGACAAGGCTGGGGGAACTGAGGCTGCACCCCTCGCCCTGGCATCAGGGTCAGGGGAACTGAGGCCATGCCCCATGCCCTTCAGGGCTTGATGGGGTGGGGCCAGCAGATCTAAGTCATGCATGATTTCGAGGCACATGTGGGTGGGTGGGCACTTGACTCTGGGTCCTGTGGTGAGCCCCAGACTCTGACAGGAAGGAGGTTTTATATACATTTTACTAATTTTCTTTCATCTCTGACACTTCTATTATAGAGAAAGGGCAAATAGCAATATTAAAATATTTTCTCTAATTAATTCCCTTTTCATGTGCACAAATTTCATGCACCAGGCTAGTAACTCGGATTCATAGACTTGGAGTTGGAAAGAAAGTCATATGCCTATTTTGCTTATGCAGAAACATATACAGTAATGCATTGAATAATGACTTTTGGGTCAATGAGAAACTGCATATCTGACAGTGGTCCCATCCTATATAAGGAAAGGGTAATATGCAAATAGACTGAATGGCAGAACAACTGAACAACCAATGAAAGCATAATATGCTAATGATGTGCTAAGGCTACTCTGCTTGCTATGACATGTACTGACCATCAGGGGGCAGATGCTCTGACTGGTAGGTTAGCTTACTGCTGGGGTCTGGTTGATAGGGACTGAGCAAGATGGGCCAGACATGCCCTGGAGCCCTCCTGCAGTCCCTTTCTGGCCTGATTGTGCACCAGTGGGGTCCCTCAGTCTGGCCTGCGCCCTCTCACTATCTGGGAACTCTTGGGGGATGTTGAAGAGCTGGTTTCAGTCCAATCCTGTAGGCTATTTCCCTTGGGAGGGCACCAGATGGCTGATGGGCACTGCTGTGGCAGTGTGAGCCTCTCCCTATCAGGACTGATTGGGCACAAGCCTGTGCAGGCACAGTAGGGCCAGGATAAGCAGGAGCAACAGGTAGGAGCAGCAGGCAATGTTGTATTGCAGGTTTCAGCCGGATCCCTGCAGGCCACCCAGAGGGACCCCTACCCCTGCACAAATTTGTGGACCAGGCCTCTAGTAAGATCATAATGGAGCTAGAGAATTCCTATGGCCTGTGACATGGCAATGTCATAGCACAAGGCATTACTCCTGTGTTTGTGCTGATGTTGCCAGTCATATGAAAGCATAGCACATATAATTATGTATAGTACATAATACTTGATCATGATAATAACAACTATGTCACTGGTTTATGTATTTACTATACTATGCTTCTTAAAAATATGTTTTTATTGATTTCAGAGAGAGGAAGGGAAAGGAAAAGAGCGATAAATCATCAATAATGAGAGAGAATCATTGATAGGCTTCCTTCTGCACTCCCAGTATTGGGATAGAGCCTGCAACTGGGCATGTGCTCTGACCAGGAATCGAACTGTGACCTCCCGATTCATGGTCAGTGTCCAACCACTAAGCTACACCAGCTTGGCTACTATATTATATTTTTATTGTTTTTTTTAGAGTGTATTTTTTGTACTTATTTTTTAAAGTTGTCTGTAAAATAGTTTGCATGTTATACCACCAGCAGTATTTACTGCTGTCTCATGTTTACTGTGTCTCTTGATTGCATCAATTTCTCTTGTGCTTGACTTAATCTCATGTTGTTTTGTACAGTAACGTCCTGTGTAGACTTGTAACCTAGGAGCAATAGATTATACCATATAGTCTAAGTGTGTAGTAGACTATACCATCAAGATTCGTGTACATGTACTCTGCCATACTTGCACAATGACAAAATCTCGTAATGACACATTTCTCAGAACAACGTATTCGCGTAATTAAGTGGGGCATGACTGCATGTATATTACATATATATGCACACACATATACACATTTACATATATATGCCATAAAATTAAAGGCATATTATAATAATAGAAAGGCCAGTAACTATTTATATATGTTTGTAAATAGTTTATTCTTTTGACCCAAGCAAGCCCTTTTCCTATCCTCTATAATAAAAGCCCAGCAACCAAATGGCAGAGAGACCAGAATGACGGTTAGACCAGACACTCAATGCAGGAGTTTCCCCCTGGTAGTCAGTGTGTGGAGCTCCCACAGCGGGAGCAGCCGCTCAGCTGACAGGGATGAACAGTGCTCCCATAATAGGCAGATCCCCACAGGCTGGCCCCCACCAGTGCAGGAATCACAGCACTAAAAGTTGGCAGTTAAAAAGCACCATCCTTCATGTACACATAAGGAACTATCTGACATTGGGACTCAGAACTGTTGGACATTGAAATTGAAACTCAAACATTTTTTGTTCTTATATATTTATGTCTAGTATGCAGATGCAAGATTTTTTTTAAAGAAAAGAAATGGGGGGAAATAGATACAGAGGCAAAGAAGCATTGAACACATTGTCAAACTACAGGGTGAAGGCAGGGGAGGTTGGGGGACGGGGGCTGTAAGAGATCAACCGAAGGACTTGTATACATGCATATAAGCATAACCAATGAATACAAGACACTGTGGGGGGGGGGGGAGGAGGTGAGGGCAGGTGCTGGGGATTAGGGGAGGCCGGTGGGGAGGTCAATGGGGAAAGAAAGGAAAACATATGTACTACTATTTGTAATACTTTAAACAATTTTTTTTAAAAAAGTGAAAAAAAAGAAAGCACCGTCCTTGTAGTTGGCAAAGGCCGTGTATTCTCCACGGAATTTCGGATTATCCCAAAACCCACCTCAGGGTTGATCCAAGGGTTTCTATTCAGAGCTTTAAGAAGGAATAAGATTATCAGCTTTTAAGTAGTTGAGGGAAAACACACACTGTTCCTTTTTCATTCTCTTCCTCCTACCTTCTTGCAAGAAAAGAAACTGGCTCCTACGCCCACCCCGAACACTGTGCTGAGAGCTCACCAGCCCTCGGCTCCAAGTGAGTCTGCCTTCCATTGGCCTTTACACTTAACATCATTGCCTGAGCATTTTACTCAATCCGTATCACTGACTGAGCACCCGCCGTGTGCTAGGCATGCCGGGGTGCTCGCAGAGCAGCAGGGAGCCAGCTGCCCTGTCCTACCGAGTGTGCATTCTGCCAGGAAAGGATGGGGATGTGCGGACAAACACTCTGAAAAAGACTTGAGATGCAGCTATTAGAGGGCACGGGCACCATGGAAACATGAAATTAAGCCACATGGGGATTCCCACGGGGAGGGGCAAAGGAAGGCTCACTGAGGGCAAGTGGACGGAAGGAGGAGAGCCAGGCAGACACCTGAAGAAGGGCATCAGGCAGAGGGGACAGCCCATGGAGGGGCAGGAGAACATGCAAGAGGCCGAGTGAAAGGGGGTAGAGGCTGGGTCAGTGGGCACAACCTGCAGGGATTGAGGGCCCATGAGAACCCCTGAAAGCAAGGGAGGCACTGGAGCTGTAGGTGAGGACCACTGGGCTGACACAGTGGGGACAAAACCTCTGGCTTCTGTGTCAGGAGCAGACTGAGGGGGAAGAGGAAGCAGAGAGACAGCAGGAAGTGATAGCACCCTCCCCAAGGGGCAATGTGGAGACAGTGGGAACTGTGGCAGCAGAGGTAGTGGCTTTGGGGTGTGCTGGAGGGAATCCAGAGGGTGAGAAATAATGTTGGAGTTGGGGTGGGAGCCAGAGGCAAGGTCTCTGGCAGCTGCTGGCAGGGGGCCGTTTGTTTTGAGGGTCTGGCTGTAAGACCCAGACCTGAGTTTGAGCTCCACAGGAGGGATGTGGAATGTTCATGACCAGCCTCCCACCCTGATGTCCAGGAGGCAGGTCATTCCCATCTGGCTGCCTAATCACTCTATACCGCTCCTCCCACCCCACACAAGCTCTCTTCAGTGATGACAAATACTTAATGGAAACAAGAAAATGTTTTTGTTTTCAGTACAAAAAACAACAAAACAATGCACAGCATTATGGATAGCAAATGTTGAAAACTATGAAAATGAAGCCCCCTTGTGGACACACAGATCAGCTGTGCCAGGAACCAGGTCACACGTGACACAAAAGAGCTCAGGGTCCAATACAAAGGACTTGCCCAGGTGGCCCAACTCCAATCGCTGACTCCAGTGTCCAGGACAGAGAGGATCCTGCACCACAGAACAGAACAGCCAAGACCAGCCCCAAGTTTGTAGCCTAAGGCAATGCTTGTGGTACTTCCGGAGAAAGAAATGTTCCTGAGACACTGGGACAGGGCAATCAGCATCCAGATCGCTGCCTCTAACTCACACCCGGGGTCTGTAGTGCTCCCAGCTCTGCCCCTCTGTCCCCCTCTCACATCCTCTCCCAGCTGAACCGCAGATTGCCCTTCCCATCCTCCACCCTCAGCTCCCATGGCAGAAAGGGAGGGTGGGGCGTCATGCAAGGAATCTGAGGGCCTTGAGGAAGTGCCACTTGAAGAGCCAGAGACAGTGTCTGTCCACTTGCCGCCCCCCCCCCCCCCCCGGGCTGAACCCATTAACACAGAGGCCTCCTGAGTGTGTGTTTAGAACCAGTCCCTTCCTCCCTCTGATTCTGCCACTGCGTAACTTGGCTTTTTTGGTAAGAGTTTGGCAGGTATGGCTAAGTGGTTGAATGTGGAGCAGACTGAGGGGGTTTCAGGAGGTTAAGGTTTGACTCCCTGTCAGGGCACATGCCCAGGTTGTGGTCTCGATCCCCAGTTTGAGGTGTACAGGAGGCAGCCGATCCATGATTCTCTCTCATCATTGGTGTTTCTATCTCTCTCTCCCTCTTCTTTCCTCTGAAATCAATGGAAGATATCCTATATAATAAAACTTAATATGCAAATTTTCCCCTCAACCAGAAGTTCAACTGGAAGTTTAACTGCTTGCTATGACATGCGCTGGCCACCAGGGGTTGACGCAGAACATGGTGGGCATTAGCGACAAGGTACCGGCCTCGAGTGGCAATGGAGGTGTTGCCAGCCCCAATGGGCTTCCAGGTGAGCAGGGCTGCAGCTACCAGGACCACAGGGGCTGGTCAGGCTCACCGTGGATTCACACAGGAGCCAGGCTGCCGAGGCCTGCTGGGAGAGAGTGTGATGCCCATCCAGCTTTTATGCAGTTCCACTGAGTGGCCCAAAGGCCCATGCTGTTCCCTGTCTCACAGCATCCAGCTACACTTACCGCATCTCTGTGTGGGGACTCAGGCACCATGACCCAGGTTGGAGGGAGGTGCATGGGGGCCCAGAGGCCCAGATGCCACCTAGGGCCCAGAGGTCAGCTGGGACCTGCCTTTCTATGCCAGATGCTTGTGCTTTAATCACCAGCCAGGCCTAAGGACCACACCCATGCACAAATTTTGTGCACCAGGCCTTTAGTCTATAATAATAAAAGCATAATATGCAAATTAACTGAACAGCCGAACGGCGAAATGACTCTCCAGCAAACTGGATGACCTTCAGAACAAAGCCAGGGCTGCGAAGGCCTACTCTTGCAGGAATTTCATCCATCGGGCCTCTACTTGTTACTATAATAACCCTGCTGACAATAAACAAAGTCCACTTTTCAATTCAGTTCAACCAACTTTCCTGCTTTTTATGTGCAAAAGGGCTTACAAAGTACTATAGGAGGTATAAAAATGAACAAAAGTTTTTTTCTAGTTTTCAAGGAGTTTTCTATATAACACAGAAGATATAATTTTAAGTGTAAAGACACAACTATGGAAATGCACCCAAAGAAATTGACTCCAGCTTGACTAGTCTGATTGGAACTGGACAGCAGGCAGAGATGGGAGGAAAGGGGATTAGGGATCAGGGAATCAGAAGCTAACTCAGAGGACTTGGGGCATAGGGCTTCCTCAGTAAACAGGAAATGATGTCACAGGTTCTGGAGTATAGGGCTCACAAAGGCTGAAGAGAGCTGGAGGTGGGAATGCCCCTCCCTGATGGGCTTCACAGAACATAGGAATTCAGACGTGATCAGTCCCAGGTTTTGAATAGAAGAGCAACTTCATTAGAACTGTGTTTTATGACTAAACTCACTGATGGAAGAGAGGCAGGTTGGCAGTTGCCTGAAAAGTGACCGCTCAGTTCTGTTATTCACATGCTACCTAGGATAATAAGAGTTAACAATGATTGAATATGCTATGAGTTTTGTATACATTAGCTCACTTAATCGTCATTACATTCTTATGGACTAGGAGCCATAAGAATTATTTTTATTTTTAAATTATATTTTTTTATTGATTTCATAGAGAAAAGGAGAGGGAGAGAGAGAAACATCAATGATGAGAATCATCGAATGGCTGCCTCCTGCATGCCCCCAAATGGGGATTGAGCCCACAATCCCGGACATGTGCCCTGATGGGGAATTGAACTGTGATCTCCTGATTCATAAGTCAAAGCTCAACCACTGAGCTTTGCCAGACAGGCAGAGCTTTTATTGTTTTGATTTCACAGATCTGGAAACTGAAGTTTAGAGAAGTTGTGTGCTAGAAAGAATCATATTAGAGAACCAACCAGGTCAGTTTTAGTTCAAAATCTACTCTCTTATCTGTGGTGCTATATTGACCTCAATTCTAAATCCAGTTGGCAATGATATTGTTAAGGGACTACACATGGGAGAGGTGAAAAGGATTTTTAGACAGCCTTATTTTGGCTGATATTGAAAAAAAATGATAAGACAAAAGTTGAGCTTGATTGTGCTTGCCACCAGCCCTACGTTGTGGGTGGCATTTAACCCTTGAGGGGCTCCTTCTGCCAATTTTCTGGCCCAATTAATTCCTTACCTTCACTTTGTATGTGCTAAAATCACACAAGATGACTTTAATATTGATTTAAGAAAATTAAGGATCAGGAAGGTAAGGTTATTATACAGTAATCTAATGCTTTTCAAAGCTAAAGCCAATGGGGGTAATTGTCCTATTTTAATTATCTGTCATCGTAAATTTTCTTTGACATTAATGCTTTTGATAAAAATCAAAGATCAAAGATCAAAGGCTGATTTTGCAATTAAAGAGCAAAAATTCAGAATGGTGACTTATATCCTATATCCAGACCCAGCATTTCCCTAACTATGCTAACCCTCCTCCTCACTTATTTCCTAGGCAACAATGAGGAAGAAACACACCACTCTCTTCAGGACAAAATGTCCTATGGCACTAAGAACCCAACACAATTCCAGAACAATAGAACAATTATTATAGATGATGCTTTAAACATCATCTATCATTTTAAAGAGACATTTCACAACAGGGAAGGTGCCTGTCCTCACAGCACCTGGTTGCTGTGCATTTCTCTTCTGTGGGCATTTTTTATTGCCAGGGCAGTCCTGGGTCTTTATCAACACCAGGGATTAGAGATAGGGTCTGTGTCTCCCTCCAGTAGGATTCTCAATGAGCTTATACAAATATTTGTTAGATGAATAAGTATATAAGAAAATTAATGGTAGAATGAAATCAGAAAACACATTGTCTAAGGAATTCAGTCGTAAGGCCACATCATTTCAGAATGAAGCCAAAACTCTTACTTGCTTTTGAATTGCATAAGGGAAAACTTCCTGAAAACTTTTAAAAAATGTTGGCCATACTATTTAATAAAATATGTACCCTATCCTGTTATATCCTTCTTCTGCCTAAGGACACCTTAGGCACTAGGTTATGTCCCAGAAAAATGTCAAGAGCCCAATTTGTGATAAGCATGGATAATGCCAAGGGTCTTGATCCAGCATCTAGAAGGGTTCATCAATCTGGAGAAGGGGCTGTGCATAAATTAAATAAGAGTTCAGAGACAAAACGTATTTTTGAAAGGCATTTGGGGTGGAGGTGTGGGGAGCTTGGCTGAAGAAACCAAGTTCTCCTCTTCTCAGGACCCCTTGCTTTTTATTAACACAATTTGTCCTAAGGCAAAGTGGAGATATACACATCAAAGGGTAAGGTTAGATACAGAATCCATTGTCAGATTGGGGAATTACCTCTGTCCAATAAGAAGTTTGGCCAGGAGGAGGCAATAACATGTAGATTAAGATGCCCTGAGCTGTCTGGCAGCAAGCAATCATCCTTTTCAGGTTTGGGGAAATGCCTTTAGCCAATTATTCCAGCAAGCGATAACATATGTAACTGAGCCCTTGTTGAGTCCCCAGCTTCCATCAACCTTTCGATGAAACTCTTGCAATATGACATGCTGGAATTGGCTTCCAGCACATGGCCATACCAGGGTGACTGCCATGGAGTGCCAGTGCAGTGTGCCTGGCCCTCATAACTTTCCTCTTTATTCATGCTCAGAGCTGGAGAAGTACAGGCATCCAGCCTTATGATTGGTGAGCCCTAATTTTCAATAAAGAGGTGAAAATTTTATCAGAGAGAAAGACTTCAAGCATGGAACAACATTAAACACTCTATGTGAGAGGCTCCTGGGGAGAAGGTGCCCCAGCATTTAGTTCCCTATGGATGTGCACCCTAGTTGGTGCCCTCAGCCGGAGGCTAAGGACAAGGGTGGCAGCCAGCAGCCCCTCACCAGAGCTTTCTTGGAGACTGTGGGAGAAGATTTCTGCTACTTAATGCTCTACTGCAAGTCCAAGTGTTTCATCCTAGTAAACCTTCTTCAAAAGTACATGTCATCCTACATTTTGATGAAAGAGAAATTCACAGTGTAGTATAAGGGCCCCACGCACTTGACATTAAAATAATGATAATAACTCTCACATGCTTTCGGCAAGTTCTCATAAGTATGTCCCTCACGGAACATTTTGGAAGTACGTTAGTACCTCTTCTCTGCAGGGGATTATGTTCCAAGACCCCCCCGTGAATGTACCAAACCCTATATATATTGCATTTTTCTTATACATATGTACCTATAATAAAGTTTAACTTATAACTTAGGCACAGTAATAAATTAACAACTAATTAACAAAATTTTAATCACAAGAATAATCGTAATAAAAGTTACACGAATGTTGTCTGTCTCTGTTTTTCTCGAAATATCATATTTTCCTGTACTCCCCCTTCTTTTTGTGATGATGTGAGATGGTACATTGCCTACACAATTTAAAATATGAATAGTTTATTGCTGGAACTTTTCAACCATAGACTGTGGTTGACCATGGGTTACTGAAACTGTGTGGAACAAAACAACAGATAAAGAAGGGGGACTATTGTCAGTTTTTCCATCCTGATCTTGATGTGGCAGAGCTTGAAATTCTTGGCCCAACTTGCCCAGTTGAAATACATGAGCTAACACTGTAGATATCTGCATTCTTCCTCAGGCTGCCTCTCTCACAGGTCCCTGTGCTCAGTTATCTTTGCTTCTCATTCACGCTCATTGAAGTCATTCTCTACCACAGCTGCATGAGTGGGTGGAGCACCAATGGGCAGAGCAGACATTACTCAGGGGACCAAGATGCTATGTGAGGCTCAAAG